>JAJHSJ010000018.1:12790874-12844329 GCA_021015155.1 Magnolia officinalis | reverse complement strand
AGGAAAAGAGAAGAAGAACTGAGGGAGAGAGCTTGGTCGCCCACTAGCTGCACCATCACTGCCGAGTCTAGTCTGAGGCTGAAATCCTTGCTAGCTGACTCAGGAAGTAGAAGAAGGAAGGAGAAAGAGTAAGAGAGTGAGAGAGGACGTCATCCTCTTTCTACCTGCTGGCCCACTGCCGCACCAGCTTAACTCGGTCCGAGTCGGGACCGAGTCTTTATTGCGAGTCTGCTGCCGAGTCGAGTTTGGGTGCATTAGTCTTCAAGAGAGGTTGTGTCAGAGAAGATTTGCAGAGAGAGAGAAGAAAGAGGAAAATAGAGAGAGAGAGAGAGAGAGAGACGAGAGAGAGAGAGAGAGAGAGGAGAGAGAGAGAGAGAAAGGACGAGTTCGCCAGTTGGCACTACACCGAGTTGAGTTCCAGCCGCATGTTCAATGACTCAGTGAGTCATTGAGTTCGCTGTAATGTCTGCCTGAGTTGGGCTGCTGGACTTGTCTTCAAAAGAAAGAAAAGAGAGTGAGAGTAGAAGAAGAAAGCAGAAGGAAGAAAGAAGAAAGAAGAAAGGAAAGAGTGAAGAGAAGAAGAAGGAGACTCCTAGCCTACCGAGTTGACTCACTGAGTCAACCACCTGGTTCGTAGAAAGCTAAGTTGAAGTCAGGCAGATATAGATCTTTTGTGAGGATTCAATTAAAATCAACTTGGGTTGGATTAGATCCAAGGTTTCTTGAATTCAAAATCGAGCGTTGGTGAGAAATGTGCCCACACCAAAGGTGAGGAATATCCCACATTGCTTCTTTCATGTCATTGAATTCCAAAGTAGTTTTGAGCCTAAAGAGTAGAAAAATCTACAATAGTGCAACTATTGATTTCACTCATTTTAACCTCTAATTGATATTGATAATCATGAATGAATGATTAAGTCTTATTGCTCTAATTCATTTATAGAACTTTGTATTATACTCCTTATGCCACATTTGAAATTGCTTGATCATATGTACACTCCTACTAGTTATAATATGAGGTAAGAAACCTCGTTTTCACCTATCTTATAAATAGTACAATTGCCCCATTACTTCTTATATATGTTAGACCCATTTTAGTTTGAATGTAACGTGCACGAAATCTTAAAATAATGGGAATAGTAATCTATTTATTTTATTCCTATTTTTGTAGTGATGGACATGAGTTAAAACTTCTTTTTCTATTACTCAAGTCCTATATTTATGTGATTAGGATTTAGCCTTGCATTCTCTATTTTATTTTAGTAATTGTTTGATGTGGGTCATAGCCCTACTAGTAATGACAAGAATTTTGATATTTCATCTCATTCTAGGTTACAAATCAAGATTATGTGTGGGATGCTATCTTTCATGATGAATGTAGAATGAACTCATTTACAATTTAATCACTTCTAATATGTCATATTTGTGGGCCTTCAATTGGACCTAGAGAAGGTAGATGTATTTATGTTGTGTTCATACTTGAATGTTTGATATCCTATTAAAAGACCGTGAGCTTTGACCACGTTTATGAAAGCATTCTTGTTACTCCTATGAAGTGTACATGTGTATCATGGTGCATGACATTTACGCATGACATATGAGCTTTTTCGAGTGCTCAATGTAAGCCACACTTTGTTCGATTTACTGAAAGTTCCAACACTTCAGTTAAACTCACAGAGCATGTGCATTTGTGCCACTTTGGGCTCTCTTTCTCTACATGAGGCTTTTTCGTAATTTTAGAACCTCCTCAGGTGTACCCCGTGTATTTTTCTAGGAGGTTAGACATCCTTGGGCGCGCTCACTTACATGGATTTTTCTAGGTAGATAATCTACCGTAAGCGATCTGCATGGTCTTTTCGGGCAACTAGTTCTCCTTGGGCGTACCTTTGAATATTTTTCTGGGTGACTAGTTCTCCTTGGGCCACCATTTATTTTAACAGCTGGATGTACATCCCCAGATCTATGACTTGAACATACATACACCCATACATTCATTTATAATTTCATGATTAGTCTCCTTGTAATTTGAATATGTTGATTTAAACCATTTTGAAATGACATGATATGTATGAATCCGTGCGGGAATTTCCACTGAGTTTTTGCTAACCCAATCGTGCGGTTGCACCAAATAGATGTAGGAATGAGGACAGGTGGAGACCTCTACGATGGGTTTCCAGGGATGACTGAGGTGGAGTTTGGCGAGGAAGAGTTCTATGTGAATGTTGTTGAGCCATTGGAGCTCTAGGATTTACTTGCTTTTGTACTTCAATTTTGTATTTTGCTTGAATTGTAATAATAATTCCCTACTGCGAGATTTCATTTTTCTTCCTTTGTATTAAACTCCCCTGTTGTTTCTCATAATATCCTTAGCTTATGTAGCAGTTATCTCACTTTGTGTCATGAGAATTACCATTTATTAGTGGTATGATGGTCCATTTTATAACGTAATACTCGGGTTTTCAATGAGGAGCGACTATCCTCGGGTTATGAGAACCAGGGTGTTACTGATGATGAAGATCAAGCCATAAATCTATCGAATTCTTGTAGATATTCCGTGCCACGGTAGAGAGACCATTGACGTTGAAACTATTATCTCAGCCCTTCATTCGATGCAGTTGAGAAAGAAGAACATTGGTGAGAGTTTCTCTATGGATACATTAGTTGCTAGGGGAAGAATTAAGCGGGAGAATGGAAATTTGTGATCAAGATCCAAGTCTAAGGGCAAGGGCAAAATGAAGTGTTGGAATTGTGGGAAGACCGGACATATGAAGAAGGATTGTTGGTCCCCTAAAACCTAGAAGGATGAAAATTCAGATGATTTTACAAGGGAGGCTAATTCAGCGGAATCCAATGAAGGTTTAGATGGCCGCGAGGTATTATTGGTGTCCAAAATTGGTCACTTATATTAGGAGTTGATCTTGGACATGGGGGCTTCATACCACATGACTCATCACTGGAGTTAGTTCACCACATATAGTGAGTATGATGGTGGCCTGGTTTTATGGGCAATGATCATACCTGTAAGATGATTGGAATTAGATATGTTCATATAAGAATATTTGATTGGGTGGTGTGTACTTTGACTGATGTGAGGCACATTCCAGATTTGAAGAAAAATCTGATTTATCTAGTTCTATGAATGCACTAGGATGCAAGCTCATCGGCCATGATGGTGTCCTGGAAGTTTCAAAGGAATCACTCACCGTTATGAAAGCACAAAGGAACGACAATTTCTATATGTTGATCATGAATGTTGTATCGGGTAGAGCTGCAGCATCTGTAATGGAATCCATGTCGGCATGTATGTGGCATGCACGCTTAGGCCACATAAGCAAGCACAGTATGAAGGTACTCCTCGTTCGTGGTTTAATCCATTCTTTTAAATTTTTTGATTTGAATGTCTGTGAGCATTGCATATATGGTAAGCACTCAAAACTGTCATTTAAAACCGAGAAACATAATAGTAAGGGATCGTTGGATCATGTGTACTTTAATTCTTGGGGGCCGTCGCCTGTGGTTTCTAAAGAAAGGTCATCGTTCTTCGTAACATTCATTGACGACTTCTCTAAAAAGGTGTGGATTTATTTTATAAAGAATAGATCTGACGTGTTTTCCACTTTCAAGTCTTGAAAGGTTATAGTTGAAAAAAAGTTAGGGCGACAATTGAAAGTACTGAGGACGGACAATGGTGGAGAATTTACTTCGAAGAAATTCAGTCAGTTTTATAAGGATGAGGGGATTGTGAGGCACAACACAATCAGGCACACACCAGAGCATAATGGTGTGGTGGAACATATGAATCAGGCTCTTTTAAAGAGGGCCTAAAGTGTGTTGAGTAACATTACGTTGGGCAAGGACCTATAGGTTGAGGCTATTAACATGGCTCGCTATTGGCGAATTAGTCACCGTCTGTTGGCGTGAGTTGTCAAATTAATCAATGAGTTGTCAATTAAGAGAAAATTAGAAAGATTATATTCGTGATTGTACAAATCATTGATTGATTGTATAATATCTATGTATAGCTAAGAATAGGGTTGCTAATCTCCCTATATATTTGTATAATATCTCTGTAAAGAAAGTATGAAAGAAATACGAGAATAGAAAATCTGACATGGTATCAAAGCTAGTCGATTTCTAGCTCTTGGTTTACATCTAACCCTTGTTCATCGCCTTCTTCCACCACCACCTTCACATATGGGAGACACCGAAACCCCGACGAAGTCCGGTGACTCCTCCATCGACCATAATACGTTTCTCTCTTAAATATTCACCACAAAAATGGCCGAAGCTCTGTCCAAAGCTCAGGCCCCGACTGTGCTTTCTGAACCTGCGGCTGTCCCAATCGACATCAAGTTGGATGGTTCCAATTATGCTTTATGGTCCTAAGTTGTCGAGATGTACATCTCCGGCAAAGACAAGTTGGGCTACATCAATGGCGAGTTACCTCCACCATCTCCGACCGATCTGTCCTTCCGCAAATGGCGTACTGACAACGCCATTGTTAAAGGATGGTTGATTAACTTCATGGATCCGGCGTTAATCGGCAATTTCTTTGGATTTCCCACTGCCAAAATGGTTTGGGATTCAGTTGCTACCACGTATTTTGATGGTGGCGATACCTCTCAAGTCTCTATGTCTCCGGCGGCGCGCTCACGTCTCTACCAAGCGGGTGGCTCCCTGGAAAAATATTACACTGATTTGCAAGGCCTCTGGCGTGAGATTGATTTTCGACGTCCTAATCCGATGGAGTGCCTTGTCGATATTGAACTTTATAATAATCTTCTCCAAGAAGATCGGGTCTATGTATTCTTGGATGGTCTTGATGACAGGTTGGACAATATTCGCAGCGACGTGTTGTAGATACACCCGTTTCCCACTGTGGAGCAAGCGTATGCCCATGTCCACAGGGAGGCTCTTCGCCAGGTGGTGATGAACGCTGGTGACAACGAACCACCTCCAGGGGCGGTGCTTGCTTCGAAAGGCATAAAGCTTGGACTGTCTGGATCGACTTCTCAGCATACTGGGAAATCTTCCTCTAAAGCCCGTACCTCATCCGATGGTCTCAAATACTCTCATTGTGGCAATACGAAGCATACACGTTAAAACTGCTTCCAGTTGCATGGATACCCCGATTGGTGGCACGAACTTCAAGCCAGAAAAAAATGAGACGGTAGGGCTGAAGGCGTGGGAAAGGCTATTGTGGCAGTAGCCGAACCTTATCTCTCTCTCATCCCACCCACTGCCTCACCTAAATCGGACTTCTCTCCTGCGGATCTAGGTAACATCTGTCATGCCTTGCTTAGTCGTCGTCATGATGTGGACAGTAGTGATTGACTCCCGCCTCTGGGGCCACGGATCATATGACGTTTAATCCCACAAATTTCTCCCATCACTCACCTCTAAGGCACACCAGCATTGCGAATGCTAATGGAGTGACCTCGCTTGTCACAAGAGCCAGATCTGTAACCCTATCATCCTCTTTTCATTTACCCAACACTCTGCTTGTTCCCTCTTTATCTCACAAACTATTATCTGTTAGCCAAGTTACTATAGATCTAAATTGTGTGGTGCTAATGTTTTCCGATTTTTGTCTTATTCAGGATATTCTCACTAAGGAGATAATTAGGTGTGGTACTAAGAGGGGGGATCATACTATATGGAAGATTTCAGTTTGGGTTGTGCGCATCATATGTTTTCTACACTTGATTCCAAGGCTCGACAGATTTGGCTGTGGCATCGTCGTTTGGGACATCCGTCGTTTGGATATTTACGACATTTATTTCCTGATTTATTCTCTAATGTGGAGACTTCTGAATTTCACTGTGATATTTGTATTTTAGCCAAAAGTCATCATGCTAGTTATCCATTAAGTATGAATAAAAGTGATACACCTTTTGCTTTAATTCATTCTGATGTATGGGGACCCTCTCATTTATCTACTATATCTGGTGTACGGTGGTTTGTGATATTTGTTGATGATTGCACCCAGATAACCTGGCTGTATTTGATGAAACATAAGGATGAAGTGTTTCGTATCTTTTAGTCATTTCATGTTATGGTTCAGACCCAGTTTTCCACTCATATAAGGATTCTTCGCTCTGACAATGGTGGTGAATATGTTAATCACCACTTTCATTTTTATTTTTAACAACATGGTCTTATTCACGAGACCTCATGTCCTCAGACTCCTCAGCAAAATGGAGTCGTTGAAAGGAAGAATTGGCATATTCTTGAGACTGCCCGGGCTCTCCTTCTAGGCACTCATGTTCCCACACGACATTGGCCCGATGCTATTACCACTACTGTACATTTAATCAATCGTCTTCCTTCCAAAATATTAAAATTTAAGACCCCATTACAGTCTCTTTCAGCCTTGGTCTCTCTACCTACGGCCGTAATGCTCTCTCCTCGCATATTTGGGTGTGCGGCGTATGTGCACCTCCCTAAGAACCAACGCACCAAACTTGACCCATGTGCACTTCGGTGCCTCTTCTTGGGCTATGCTACGCATAAAAAAGGCTACCGCTGCTATGATCCTACTACCAAGCATACCTATGTGACTATGGATGTCACCTTTTTGGAATCCGAACCGTTCTATCCTTCTTCGGCATCCACTTCTTCTCTTCAGAGGGAGACACTGGATAAAGAGTTGAATTGGCTGAGTTTTGACTGGCTTGAAGATCAGAATGATACACCAATGATTGGCAAGGAATCGATAAATACATCTTCAGGGCCTGACATATCCTCTGAATCTAGAGGGCCTTCAGCAACTGAGCTCACATCATCAGGAGAAGAACCCGAATCCCCTCATCTCTCAGTGCCTGCAGACCCATCTCTTGAAAATATTCCTGAGGTAAGCAATTTCACTATACCCTCATTTATGAATAACATAGATACGTCTGCTGGGTATACCTTACCTTTCAGGCATAACTGTGGCAAGCTACCAAACAGATACTCTCCAAACATTGAAGAGAGAAGGTCGGGTATCCAATTGCCAACTATGTTTCCACCGAAAAGCTACCTGAACCTCTCAAGACATTCTCACACGAGCTGTCCGCATGTCATATTCCCACTACAGTTCAGGAAGCTTTAGCTGATCCCAAGTGGACACAGGAAATAGAGGAAAAAATGGAAGCACTACTAAAAAATCAAACATGGACCTTGGTTCCATTGCCCAAAGGAAAAAAAATAGTCGGGTGCAAATGGGTCTTCTCTGTTAAACACAAGGCAGATGGATCTATAGAACGATATAAGGTAAGACTAGTCACAAAGGGATACACTCAGACATATGGCGTAGATTATCGAGAAACTTTTTCGCCGGTAGCTAAGTTAAATACAATCAGGGTCCTGTTATCTCTCGTAGCCAACTTGGACTGGCCATTGCACCAGTTTGATGTAAAGAACGCATTTCTCCATGGTGATCTTGAAGAGGAAGTCTACATGGATACTCCTCCAGGCTACACAGCATCTTCAAAAGCTGAAGTTGTGTGCAAATTACAGTGAGCACTGTATGGGTTAAAACAATCACCTCGAGCATGGTTTGAGAGATTCAGTCTGACAAGAAGAAATATGACTTCCACCAAAGTAATTCAGATCATACATTATTTTTAAAGCACCAACGGGGCAAGGTAACAACTTTAATTGTATATGTCGATGATATAATCATCAGAGGGGATGATAAGGAGGAAATCACTAAGCTTCAGAAATAAGCCGAGTTCGAGATGAAAAATCTAGGAAGACTCAAATATTTCCTAGGAATAGAGGTTGCTAGATCAAGGCGATGTATACCTCTTACTCAGCGAAAATATATATTAGACTTACTATGTGAGGTTGGAATGTTGGATTGTAAGCAGCAGACACTCTAATCATTCAGAACCACAAGCTCGGAGAATATCCAAGCCAAATGCCAACGGACAAAGGAAGGTAACAGAGATTAGTTGGTAAACTTATTTACCTCTCCCATACTCGTCCAGATATTGCCTACGCAGTGAGTGTAGTAAGTCAATTCAAGCATCAACTTAGTAACGATCATATTGAGGCGGTGATTCGGATTTTACAATACTTAAAATCCTCTCCGGAAAAAGGGCTTATGTTTTCAAAAAATAACCATCTTAGAGTTAATGGTTATACAGACGCAGATTGGGCAGGGAATACCACAGACAGAAGATCCACCTTAGGATACCTCATGTTTGTTAGAGGGAATCTTGTTACATGGAGAAGTAAGAAGCAAAAAGTGGTGACATTATCAAGTGCTGAAGTAGAGTTCCGTGGAATGGCTAAAGGACTTTGTGAACTCCTGTGGCTCAAAAGACTTATAACTGAAATTGGGTTTGCTCCTACATCCGAGATGGACCTCTTTTGTGATAACAAGGCAGCTATCGTCATTGCTCACAATCTGATCCAGCATGATCGTACCAAACACGTGGAGGTTGACAGACACTTTATCAAAGAAAGTCTTGAAGTTAAAATAATTCGGTTTCCATTCGTGAAGTCCGAAGACCAACTGACGGATATTCTTACAAAGGCCATATCAAGCAAGGATTTCTACAACTCACTAAACAAGTTGCGCATTGAAGATTTGGATGCTTTCACTTGAGGGGGAGTGTTGGCGTGAGTTGTCAAATCAATCAATGAGTTGTCAATTAAGAGAAAATCAGAAAGATTATATTCGTGATTGTACAACTCATTGATTGATTGTATAATATCTATGTATAGCTAAGAATAGGGTTGCTAATCTCCCTATATATTTGTATAATATCTCTGTAAAGAAAGTATGAAAGAAATACGAGAATAGAAAATCTGACACCGTCTACGGATATTGATTGTAAGATTCTTAGAGAAGTATGGAGTGGTAAGGAAGTAGACTATTTAGGGCTGCATGTATTTGGTTGTCACGCTTACTCTCATATACTGTTTATTAAGAGAGATAAACTAGACTAAAAGGCGAAGAAGTGTAACTTTATTATCTATGGTGATGGTGTGGAGGGATACAGGCTGTATGACCGGGCTTGATCGAACGTAAGGGTTGACAACCCTAAGTGTAGGGTTGCGATGTAGTAATAACTCGATAAGATCAAGGTTGATCCACAATGACTTTGGTGAGAACATACTTAGAACTAATCAGGTTTATTTGGATTCTTAATCCAGTGAAGTATAAGGGTTTTTAAAACAATTAATAAAAACAATAAGGGTCCAAAAATCCCCAATCAATAGAATTTGAACTTAATTCATCTTATTGAGTTGATAACTCTACTATAACTGGATTCTAATCCATTTTAATCGGAAGATAACGTAATAATATCAATTATAGACATCCAACATATATTAGAATCACGATAGTTTTGCTCTCTCATGAAGATCTAGGTAATCACATCGTAGGAAATTGAAAGCATCCAATGTACTCGGAGGCAACAATAGATCAATCAACTTTACATATTGATTCATTCTCTAATCTAAGAATTCAATCACATCCAATCATAATTCAACATAAATAACCTAAAACTTTCATTGAAAATAAATTAAATATAAAAAATCCATTAAAAGGTTCATCCCTTAGCCTTAAATAAGATATTAGCCAAAGATGACTAACATTTTAAATAAAAGAAAAAGAAAAATAAACTAGAAATTACATAGCCACGCACATCGTTGATGGCATCTTGATGGCATCGAGTTTCCATTGAACACCTTGTTGATGACATCGAAGATCTTCTCTAGGGGTTGAGTAGGAATAGAAAAACTGTCCAATGTTCACTCCCCAAGTATAGGGTTGTGATGTAGTAATAATCTCGGTAAGACCGAGGTCGAATCCACAGGGACTGAAACCTGTACGTAATCTGAAGTTAACCAGAACTAGAACTAGCCTAATATGAAATCTAAATCAAATATTTTTGAGAGATAATGGTGAAATAATAATCTAAAACTAAAGAGAAATTCAGAGAAAGAACACTAGGGATTCAGGGATCACTTGTAGAGATCAGGGAGATCTTATTGCCTGGATTAAAGAATCATAGAAATAACTGACTGACGTTGATATAGTTTTCCAAGAGATGAAAGGTATATGAATTAGAATGGATTCCATCACCAAACCATGCCCAGGAGGCAAAGCAAACAACAGAATTAATCTAATTACCAATCAATCAATTATATCATGAAGGTTAGGAAGGGTACCGACATCCAACCATGCCCAGGAGACGATGGTGAACAACAGGGCTTCCTGACGTCAGATACATAAAAAGGAAAGGGAAATACTCAAAGCCATTGCAGACCATTGTAATTTCAGTCACAACAGACCATTAAAGACTAAACAAAAGGCATTCCCTTAATTAAACCCAAATCAACATCAGATCCATCTAAACAAAAGGCAAGCAAAGAGTTCCCATCACACTACAAGCTTCACCTCTTAGCCCTAGCTAAGAGGTTTAGCCACACATGGTATGGTTGAGTCTCTTAAAAATAATAAAATAAAAATGAAAAAGAAAGAAACAAATTCTACTGTCTCCCTGTCTCTGCTCTGTCGTCCCTGCTCCACGTCCAAGCCAAGCCGTCTTTCGGGCTACTTGAGCTTCAGTTTATCAGTTTCCTCGGATTTCTGACGTGTAAATTTGTCGATCTTGACCCCCTGGGGTCCGTCCCTTACCTTGGTAGCTTCAGGGCATCAAATCCACGCTCTTACATCCTTTTCAGTCCTATGCTCGTGAATTTACCTTTCACAACAAACATGATTAAGATAGACCGTTTACACAGTATCATGTTCGTAAATCCAAGCGATAACTGGGGTCTAATATGCAATATTTGACCCTCAACACAACCCCCAACCAGCATTTTGTTAGTCCCGAGCAAAATATGCGAAAAATAAGTTGAGAATTATAGGACAATTTCTACGAACTCTAGTGATTTTTGAAAAACCACCCAGATACTAGAATTCTAAGGTTCATGATTGTTGAGCATCACTTTCTCTTGGACTCAAGCATACAGTAAATTTCATCATCAAGTTCAATGTATTACCCATAAATTAGAAAATATTCTAAACATTGAGTTCCATGGGTGTATAGTGTAGTCTCTACTTATCAACATTAATATTCAATTCTCTATTTCAGGATATCATTGATAGCCAACAAGAAAGTTCATGATAACCAAAACTTGCCTCAAAGATCATCTTTTCATTCTTTTAACTTTTGATTTTCTATTAAAAGTACGCCAAGGAGGGAAATCAAATCCTTACCTATAGGGAGCAAACCTACGGTGAAGATCGTACACCCAACCCTTTTCACATATCATCCATGGGGAATTAACTCTACACCTGTAGGGAGCAAACCTATGGTGAAGATTATTCGCCCACCCATTTCCAAAAGCATTTGTATATATATTTTTTTTAAATTGATCATGACGGGCAACTGCTCAGGTTGGTTCCTTCCATGTTTAGTGATTACCAAGTAAACCTTCAATATTAAACTGAAACCTCAATGGGTAAGCGAGATGTGACATGTGAAATCATGACTCAATCAATGTTTACAACTTCTAATCATGGATCAATAATTCAAACTTAACTGTGTGAATCTAATAGACAACTGAATCCAAGAGTAGTAAATCCTTAACATTCCATATCCTGTAATTCTAAATCAAAGATGGTCGTCAAATCACTTCGAATTCACCAGAAAGTTCAGAAAAAATTTTAAAATTTTTTACAATTTTTGCTCAAGATGAAGAAAACACTGATTAGGTAACCTAAACTCCCACCCCCAACCTAAAAGCTACATTATCCTCAATGTGAAAGATATGAGCATGCAATGCACATGGGACAACGAAAGTAAATGCAAAGTGATGGGAAGATAGTACCTGGATGATGAATCGAGAGAGACTTTCCAAGAGATAGAAGCATGGAATCCGGTCAGCACAAGAGAGAGAGAGAGCAACACAAAACTAAAAATAAAATCCTATCTATACCACTTTCGCAGGCGCTCTCGATTGCATTTAGCGCATGCAACAAGCCTTTAAACCTCTAGGTTGCCCCTAGTGGACGAGTTGTAGTCTCGTGAGGGTTTGCAGTAATGTTACCCACAAACATTGAACTACTAAATAGGAAAATGAAATGAATTGAAAAGCTGGGTTGCCTCCCAGGAGCGCTAAGTTTAACGTCTTAAGCCAGACCAAAGCAACTACCCTAGTCTTATGCAAACAGGAAACGTATCTATACCTCCATCAGACTAGGAGATCATTCCTGGTAAACAGGATCAGTCAGAGGCATGAACATGTCCTCTGAATCAAATTTCTCGACAAATGGCTTTAAGCGATGTCCATTTACTTTAAACTCCTTGCCATTGTCGGGGTCTCTTATCTCGACGGCCCCATGAGGATATGCAGTAACAACAATGTAAGGGCCGGTCCAACGAGATCGAAGCTTACCTGGAAAGAGATGTAATCAAGAATTATACAAAAGGACTTTCTGACCTGGCGGTGAATGATTTTCGTATTGAATATTAGGTTATGAAATGTGGTCGAAACGTCTTCATCCTATCCTTGTAAATTCTCGAGTTCTCGTACGCGTCGTTCCGGATTTCTTCAAGTTCATTCAATTGAAGTTTGCGTAGCGAGCCAGTGTTGTCCAAATTGAAATTTAGATTTTTGATCGCCCAGTAGGCTCTATGTTCCAACTCCACAGGCAAGTGGCAAGCCTTCCCATAGACGAGTCTAAAGGGAGACATTCCAATAGGAGTTTTAAAAGCAGTACGGTACGCCCATAAGGTATCGGTCAATCGAATTGACCATCCTTACGGTCAGGGTTAACCGTTTTTCCCAAAATGTGTTTGATCTCCCTATTGGAAATCTCAGCTTGCCCACTTGTCTGTGGGTGGTATGGGGTGCTCACCTTATGAGAGATACCGTATTTCTTCATTAAACTCTCGAATGACCTATTACAAAAGTGTGAGCCCCCATCACTAATGATGGCTCGAGGCGTTCCGAATCGGGAAAGGATGTTTCTTTTAGGAATTTAATGACCGTGCGATGGTCATTAGTTCGACACGGAATCGCTTCGACCCATTTAGTGACATAGTCTACGGCAAGCAAAATATATAAATTCCCAAAAGATTGGGGGGGAACGGTCCCATGAAATCGATGCCCCAGCAATCAAATGCCTCTATGATAAGAATGGGATTCAAGGGCATCATATTTCGACTGGACAATGCTCCCCATTTCTGACAACGCTCACAAGCTTTGCAAAACTCATGAGTGTCCCGGAACATAGTGGGCCAATAGAAGCCACACTACAGAATCTTGGCCGTGGTCTTTTTTGCAGAGAAAAGTGACCACCACAGGCCTGTGAGTGACAAAGGAGATGACACTCTGATGCTCATCGTCTGGCACACATCTCCTTAAGATCTAGTCTGGGCAATATTTAAACAGATATGGATCGTCCCAGAAAAATTTGCGCACCTCGGTGAAAAATTTCTTCTTATCGTGCGCAGTCCAATGTGTCGGTATGGAACCCGTAGCAAGATAATTAGCAATATCAGCTAACCAAGGTGAATAGGAGACTGTGAACAGTTGTTCATCAGGGAACATGTCATTGATATGGGTCACCTCAAGGGAATCAGAGGTATTAAGGCGAGAAAGGTGATCGGCCACTACGTTCTCTACTCCCTTTTTATCTTTAATTTCCAAATCAAATTCTTGGAGTAGGAGGATCCATCGTATCAGGCGGGGCTTAGAATCATTCTTAAAAAGAAGATACTTCAGTGCCGCATGATCTGTATAGATAATGATCTTGGATCCGATCAAGTAGGACCTAAATTTATCCAAGGCGAACACTACGACTAAGAGTTCCTTTTCCGTAGTTAGTAGTTCACTTGGGCAGGATTTAAAGTCCTACTCGCGTAATGGATGACGTAGCGCCTCTTATCTTTTCTCTGGCCTAGCACCGCTCCAAGAGCATAATCAGAAGCGTCGCACATAAGTTCAAAAGGAAGGCTCCAGTCGGGTGGCTGCATGATGGGTGCAGTGGTTAACGTGCCTTTAAGCTTGGTGAAAGCTTCTTGGCATTGTTCAGTCCACTCGTATGGAACATCCTTTTGAAGAAGATTACATAAAAGACGAGAGAGGAGACTAAAGTCCTTTATAAATCGCCTGTAAAATCCTGCGTGTCCTAAGAAGGATCGCACGTCCCTGATGTTCTTGGGTGGAGGCAGGTTAGAGATAGATCTATTTTTGCTTTATCTACCTCAATTCCCTTGGATGAGATGATATGTCCAAGGACAATCCCCTTATGAACCATGAAATGACACTTCTCCCAATTAAGTACCAGATTCTTTTCCTCATATCTTTTCAGCACACATTTGAGATTCTCTAAGCACTCGCTGAAAGATGAACCGAAAACAGAGAAATTGTCCATAAAGACCTCTAGGTATTTCCCCACCATGTCAAAAAAGATACTCAACATACATCGCTGAAAGGTGGCAGGGGCATTACATAACCCGAATGACATCCTTCTGTAAGCAAAGGTGCCATAGGGGTAGGTAAATGTGGTCTTTTCCTGGTCCTCAAGGGCGATTTCAATTTGGTTATAGCCCGAATACCCGTCAAGGAAACTGTAATAGGAATGACCGGCTAACCTTTCCAGGATCTGATCAATGAATGATAAAGGAAAGTGGTCTTTCCTTGTGACGGTATTTAATTCCTGTAGTCAATGCACATTCTCCAACCAGTAGTGACTCTAGTTGGCACGAGTTCATTTTTAGCATTGGCTACGATGGTGATTCCGGACTTCTTAGGAACCACCTGAGTTGGACTCACCCATTGACTATTAGATATATGGTATATAATACCCACATCTAATAGTTTGAGAACCTCGGCCTTAACCACTTCCTTCATGTTTGGATTTAGTCTACGTTGTGGTTGCCGAGCGGTCTTCGCATTATCCTCAAGATATATGCGGTGAGTACAAATTGAGGGGTCGATTCCCTTGAGGTTCGCGATCGTCCATCCAAGGGCTCCCTTATGCTGAATGAGAGTAGCTATGAGCATACTCTCCTGTTCTTTCTCCAGGTGGGCAGAGATCACCACCGGGTATGTCTCATCTTGACCTAAATAGGCATATTTCAAGTCAGAGGGTAAAGGTTTTAGGTCAAGCTTCGGTGCCTTGAGGTTAGACGGTAGAGGCACTACATCAGTTTGTGGTAATTCTTCAAATTGTGGCCTCCACCGGTTAACTTCAAGTGCCGGTGCAGTATCCAGTAAGGCACATGTCTCCCTAATCATATCATCATCAAACTCATGAGAGTGGGCCAGGCACGTCTCTAGAAGGTCGGAGGATAAGGTCAGAGGTGTCGTATCTTCCACTAAAGAGTCAATCATGTTAATGTCGTGGATATCGTCATCATCCTCTGAGTTATTGCCGTGATTGAAAAAGATGTTTGACTCCAATGTCAAATTTTGAAAGACATAGTCATGACACCATTCTGCAATTGATAATTGCATTTGACGTGGCAAGGAATGGTCGACCCAGAATGACGGGAATCTGAGTGCTTATGTTATTGATGGGTTCGGTGTCCAGGATGATAAAATCTACAGGATAGTAAAATCTATCGACTTGGACCAACACATCCTCAATAATCCCTCTTGGTACACGAATAGAGCGATCGGCAAGTTGTAGTGGGGTTAGGGTGGGTTTAACTCACCCAAACTTAACTGTTTGTATACTGAGTAGGGAATTAGATTGACGCTCGCTCCTAAGTCAAGAAGTGCGTGATCAATTCGATGGTTCCCGATTACACATGATATGGTTGGGCTACCGGGATCCTTGAATTTCTGCGGCACGTCTTGCTTCAAGATGACACTCACTTTCTCAGTTAAGAAAATCTTCTTTTGAATACTCTGCCGTCTTTTGGTCGTACATAGGTCTTTCAGAAATTTTGCATATGAAGGAATCTGTTTTACGACATCAAGTAGAGGAATGTTGACTTTCACTTGTTTCAACACCTCCAGAATATCCTGAGAGTTAGAAAGACGTTTTGGTGCAACCAACCGTTGGGGGAACGGAGCAACTGACTTCTATAGAAGTTCCGGCTCTAATTTTTGTGGGGTATCACTAGATCCATCATTACTGTCCTCTTCTGATTCTTGAGGCTTTTCGGGCCTAACCGGAAGGGTTTTATCAATGATCTTCCCACTCCTAAGAGTGGTGATGGATTTAGCGTGCCCCATTTGATTTGAGGAGCTGGGATCATTTATCTCGTACTGCGGTTTAGGATTGGGGAGAAGTTGTGCAGGAAGCATCCCCTTTTCTATAACCGTCATACGAGAATCTATCTTTTGCATAAAATCTGTAAGTCCTCGCATCGCCTGAGTCAGCTCTTGTATGGGATTTTGAACCGGTTCTTCTTGAGGTTTCCCCTGATTTGGATTTTGATTGAAAAAACCTTGGGGGGTAGCCGTTTGCCCATTTCTCCAACTAAAGTTTGGATGATTTTTCCAACCAGGATTGTACGTATTGGAGTTAGGTCCAGTAAAAGGTCTTTGATAGTTGTTTACGGCATTGGCTTGTTCATTCAACACTCCTCGCAAGGCAGGTATTGTAGGACAGTTTTCAGTTGTGTGAATGTTGCAATCACAGATGCCGCAAACAATTTCATTGACCTTATCCTTCTTTCCTTCCATGGCCTCGAATTTTCTTATAAGATTAGTCACTTTATAATTGAGATTATCCTCTTCTTTCAGGAGATACAATCCACCTTTCTCCTTAGATTGAGTTGGTCTAGACGTGGTGTTTGATTTTGGGTAATAGTCCCAAGATTGTGTTTTTTCAGCCAGACTGTCGAGGTAATCCCATACCTCGTCAACATCTTTGTTAATGAACTCTCCATTGCACATTGTCTCGACCATTTGGCGCATGGAAGATGTCAGTCCATCGTAGAAAAAATTTGTAATGCGCCACGTTTCAAAGCCGTGTTGTGGGCATGAACTGACCAGATCCTTAAACCTTTCCCAACATTGGAAGAATGTTTCATCTTCCTTTTGGGCAAAGTTCATAATTGCTTTTCTGAGGGTAATTGTTTTATGATGTGGGAAGAATTTCTTTATGAATTCCCTCTGCATATCATTCCATGTGCCAATGGATCGAGGACGCAGTGAATGTAGCCACGTCTTAGCCTTCTCTTTTAAGGAAAAGGAAAGAGTTTCAGCCTGATTGTCCTCGGATACATTGGGAAAGTATAAGGTGGCTATAATCTCATCGAACTCTTTCAAATGTAAGTATGGACTTTCTGATTCAAGCCCATGGAATTTAGGAAGGAGTTGGATAACTCCTGGCTTGATGTCCATCTGTCCTGTGTTTTTTGAAAAAATCATATATGAGGGCGTACTCACCCCCACCGGTTGTAAATAATCTTGTAAAGCACGAGGCGAGGGTGCTTGATGCACCTCATTCTCATCATGTACTTCCTCATCCCTATGGTGAGGTAGTGCTTGAGGTTGATTTGCAGCCATAACCTCAATTAACTCAGGGGAATTCGAGTGATGTCTAGTCCTGCGATGGATAGTTAACCCCTCGACTAATCCTCCTTCAGTCAAGAGACGTCGAGTGTTGTCACGAGCCCACTTGGGCATGAAACACTCGCAGCCCTCAATTGATTTCTAACCCTAATCCTAAGAAAGGAAAATAAAAACTAAAAGAAGAGAGGGTTGGAAGGAAGTTACCAAATGAGGTCCCTAAGTTAAAACCTGCAAAACAAAACAAAACAAGTTAGTTCTAAGGATAGTGAGCCTAAGAGTGAAAAATTCCTACGATGAAAAATAGTAATCACTAAGTTCTAATTTAGAAAGAGCAATCCCTAAAAAAAGTAGAAAACTTCTAAACAAATTAGGAAATTCTAAACTATGAAATAAATGAGTAATGAAAGAAATTTGAGAATTAGAAAGTAAAAGTTAGAAAGAGCTTACCAAATTAGAAATTAGAAACTTAAAAAGGAAGACAAATCCTACTTTGTAAATAACGGAGAGAGAAGAAGAAAGTTACCAATTTTAAAAGTCTATCAGAGTCTACAAAATAAGAGAATTGGGTTAGTTTCTAAAAAGGAAACAAAGACTATCTAATACTTAAAGAAATTAGAAAGTTATAAAAATAGAAATTTCTAAAAGGAAAGCCTAAAAATTCTAAAACTAAAAATCCTAAAATTTAAAAGAGTCTTAATCTTACACTAATCCTAATATCAGTTAATTTCAGAAAATCGTAGCCATCAGTCCCTGGCAACGGTGCCAAAAAAATGGTTCACTCCCCAAGTATAGGGTTGTGATGTAGATAATCTCGGTAAGACCGAGGTCGAATCCACAGGGACTGAACCTGTACGTAATCTGAAGTTAACCAGAACTAGAACTAGCCTAATATGAAATCTAAATCAAATAATTTTTGAGGATAATGGTGTGAAATAATAATCTAAAACTGAAGAGAAATTCAGAAGAAAGAACACTAGGAATTCAGAGGATCCACTTGTAGAGATCAGGGAGATCTTATGCCTGGATTAAAGAATCATAGAAATTAACTGAACTGACGTTGATATAGTTTTCAAGAGATGAAAAGGTATATGAATTAGAATGGATTCCATCACCAAACCATGCCCAGGAGGCAAAGCAAACAACAAAATTAACTAATTACCAATCAATCAATTATTCATGAAGGTTAGGAAGGGTACCGACATCCAACCATGCCTAGAAGACGATGGTGAACAACAGGGCTTCCTGACGTCAGATACATAAAAAGGAAAGGAAATACTCAAAGCCATTGCAGACCCATTGTAATTTCAGTCACAACAGACCATTAAAGACTAAAAACATTCCCTTAATTAAACCCAAATCAACATCAGATCCATCTAAACAAAAGGCAAGCAAAGAGTTCCCATCACACTACAAGCTTTACCTCTTAGCCCTAGCTAAGAGGTTTAGCCACACATGTATGGTTGAGTCTCTTAAAAATAATAAAATAAAAATGTATAAAGAAAGAAACAAATTCTACTGTCTCCTGTCTCTGCTCTGTCGTCCCTGCTCCACGTCCAAGCCAAGCCGTCTTTCGGGCTACTTGAGCTTCAGTTATCAGTTTCCTCAGATTTCTGACGTGTAAATTTGTCGATCTTGACCCCCTGGGGTCCGTCCCTTACCTTGGTAGCTTCAGGGCATCAAATCCACGCTCTTATCATCGTTTTCAGTCCTATGCTCGTGAATTCACCTTGCACCAAAACATGATTAAGATAGACCGTTACCAGTATCATGTTCGTAAATCCAAGCGATAACTGGGGTCTAATATGCAATATTTGACCCTCAACATCCAACAATGAGTTTTCAAAATTTGAAAGTTCGTTGATGGGATCGAAGCTCCTTCGATGGCATTGAGTAGAAACACGTCCAACAATCTTTCTGGAAAATCCTAGAATTCCTCGATTTGTGCTCGAGGGAGCAAACTCCCATCGAAATCCACTCGATGACATCAAGATCCCATCGATGGGATCGAAAGTTTAAGAATTTATTCTGTTTGCAACTTTACTTTGAATCTTCAATTTTTCATCTTTATTCACTTGGTTTCTTTAGTCTTTTGGCACTTTAATTCTTTCTTCATTGCCTTGAAATCTTTAATTCTCCATTATGTCTTCTTTTGATTTTATTTCTCATTTTTAATACATTTTCATTATTGGTTCCGAAATCGCCTCACATGTAAAAAAATATGTTAATATATCGATTAAGCTCTTAAATTCATTAAAAACTAATGCAATTAAGAAGATAAATATGTAATATTTAGGCTTGATCAGGGTCACTGGAAAATCATAATGAGTTAGGACGTCAAGTTCAATGAATTCCTTCTTCCGTAAGGATGAACGCAAGGAAACAGAAAAATTAGTGCTGATTGATGTCGAAATAGACGAGGGTGAGACTCTTCAAGAAGCTGAGCCATAGAAAAAGGTACAGGAGCAAGTGATGTAATGCCCTAAAATCCATGGGTCGAGTACATCCACAATCCGCGAATTCTAAGGTGTCATTAATACATGCATGAATGCAATTTATTGACTAAATTAATTAACATCAACTCATTAAAATTTAGATGAAACAATGCATAATAAATGAAATTTAAACGATAAAATACAATTACATTAGTGTCCATACCATGATTTAAATACAATTAATAACTTCAATTAATGGGGATCTCAAAGTTAATGTCTAAAATTAATTCCACGACGTGCTATTTCTATATATGATTCCAACGATAGCTTTGAAGTGGAGGATTGTCAAGTTATTCTTAGTCATTGATCACAACAGCCTTGGTAACACCTACATACATGAGATCTGGTTGGTGTTTTAAAACACCATCCTAGGTCGGAGTGAGTAACTCAATGTTACTATTCCCTAAGTTAAACATAATATTAACACAATCAAATTCAGGTAATGAAATATTACATTTCAAGCAGGTCATATTCTACTTGTTTAATACATGAATGTAATGCATAAATGCATGGTTCAGACAACATAAATGTGGGGTTCTCTCTCCTACCACGAAGTGGGCCTCTTCTCTCACACACTACGCTAGGGTAGAGTGTTGAGAAGTGGAGCCACATGCGCGGATTTCGTGTCGTAAGTCCTTTCGCAATTGGGATGCAGAAAGGAAAGTTGCTAAAACTATAAATTGGGGTCCCTAGGGCTATTATAGGGTTAAGGTGAATATTGGGAAATATTTCTAAGGTATGGGCAAGAGATTTTCTCTGTACTTCCAAGGGAGAGGTTAATATATTGCCTTATAATCTTCGTTCTTCATAGTGGAAGTTTGCATCCGTGGTTTTTTTTTTTTTAAAAAAAAATCCTAGATTGGGGTTTTTCCACGTATATCTTGTCTTGTGGTTTGTTTTGGATTGCTTTGATCTGTTTCTAGTTTATATTTCTTCCTGTTTATCGTTTGTGGGTGAAGCTTGAGATTGGATCTAGGCTTACTGCGTTGTTGGCGTGCTGCGCAACAACTGGTATCAGAGCTATTGGTTTAGTTCTATTGGGAGCGATGACAGAAAATGAAAAAACTAGAATTGAGAAGTTTGATGGTTCAAACTTTGCCTTCTGGAAGATGCAGATGGAAGATTATCTGTATCGAAGGACCTCTATATTCCTCTAGGAGGAAAAGAGAAGAAACCAGAAAAGATGACAGATGATGAATGGTTTTTACTGGATAGGAAGGCTTTAGGAACGATCCGACTCTCTTTGTTTAAGAGCGTCGCCTTCAATATATCCAAGGTAAAAATGACAAAAGAATTAATGGAAGCCCTAGCCACCATGTATGAAAAACCCTCAGCATCCAACAAGGTTCATCTTATGAAACAACTATTCAACATGAAGATGTCAGATGGTGGGAGCGTGGCTGAACATCTAAACGAGTTCAATACAGTCACGAGCCAGTTGGAATCCGTTGGCATTATTTTTGAGGATGAGGTCAGAGCGTTATTGTTCTTATCCAGTTTGCCAGACAGATGGGATGATTTGGTGATTGCTGTGAGCAATTCTTCAGGGTCGACAAAGCTGAAATTTGATGATGTGGCCGGTCTAATTCTCAGCGAAGAATCCAGAAGAAAGGCATCGGGAGTTTCAGGGGATTCAGGGAATGCTCTAAACGTTGAAGGAAGAGAGAGCAAGATCGCTAAACAAATGAGACAATAAACACGGGCTTTCTAAGTCGAGAAAGAAGTCCAAGGGACTGAAAGACAAAGATGGGTGTTGGCATTGCGGCAAGAAGGGGCACATGAAATGTGATTACAGGGTGCTTAAGAAACAAGAAGGAAGCTCTCAAGGCGGAAAAGATTCAGTGAATCTATCGGAGGAGAGTGACACAGAGGCGTTGATCTTGTCTCTTGATGCGAGGAATGAGTCTTGGGTTATAGACTCGGGTGCTTCGTTTCATGCCAGTTCATATAAGGAAGTTCTGCGTAACTATGTATCAGGTGACTTCGAGAGAGTCTACTTGGGTGATGATGAGTTGTGCAGTATTGTTGGAAAGGGAGACGTTTATATAATTCAGAAAGACGGAACAACGTTGAAATTGAAGGATGTCAAACATGTACCGAGTTTGAGAAGGAATTTGATCTCAGTAGGGCAGTTGGCCGATACCGGTTATGTGACGACATTTACCAGTGATTCCTGGAAGATCATAAAAGGTGCCTTGGTGATATCTCGAGGCAAGAAAGAAGGTACTTTGTACGTGACTTCAGGATCGTATAGTTCACTCGTAGTCGCATCAACTGGAGTGAATGGGCAGTTATGACATCAGAGGTTGGGACATATGAGTGAGAAAGGGATGAAATGTTATTGTCAAAAGGAAACTATTAGGGCTGAAGTTTATTAACTTGGAATTCTGTGAGGACTGCGTGTATGGCAAGCAGAAGAAGATAAGTTTCAAGAAGACGGGACGCGCTCCAAAGACGCATCTGTTGGAGCTTGTACACACTGATGTGTGGGGACCGACACAGGTATCATCTCTTGGTGGCTCACGTTATTTTGTTTCCTTTATTGATGATGCTAGTAGAAAACTGTGGATTTATTTCTTAAAACACAAATCTGATGTATTTGATGTATTTAAGAAGTGGAAAGTTATGGTAGAAAATGAGATAGGTAAAACAGTAAAATGTCTCAGATCTGATAATGGGGGAGAGTATTGTGATAAGAGGTTTGAGGAGTATTGTTTGCAAGTGGAATCAAACATAAAAAAATGATTCTAGGTACACCGCAGCAAAATGGTGTGGCCGAGTGCATTAACACGACCATCCTTGAGCGCGCCAGGAGTATGAGGTTACATGCAGGGTTGTCCAAGACTTTTTGGCGGATGCTGTAAATACTGCCTCATATCTCATCAATAGAAGTCCCTCAGCACCATTGGATGGTGGGCTACCAAAAGAAACATAGACTGGGAAAGAAGTGAACCTTGCACATCTTAGAGTGTTCGGTTGCACTTCATATGTTTACATTGATGCAGAGCACAGAAACAAGCTGGATGTGAAGTCCAGAGGGTGCACGTTTATAGGCTACGGGCAGCGTGATTTTGGCTACAGGTTTTGGGATGCAGAAAATAGGAAAATCATCAGAAGCAAGGACGTAGTCTTCAATGAAAAAGTGATGCATAAGGATAGTGTGCAGGAAAATAAGGCCGAAGAAAAGGAATTCGTAGAGTTGGAAGAGTTACCAGACACGGGTGTTACAACGTCACAGGATGATCATGTACAAGAGCATTATGAGGCAGAGCCACATACACCGGTTGTGAGGAGGTCTACTCGGGAGAGGAGACCCACGGTCCAATATTCACCCTCCTTATATTATCTACTGCTGACAGATAATGGTGAGCCGGAGTGTTTTGAAGAGGCATTACAGTCAGATACACGGGTTAAGTGGGAGTAGACCATGGATGAGGAGATGGACTCTCTTGAGTCTAATCGTACATGGGAGCTAGTCACTTTACCTAAAGGTAAGAAAAACTCTTCATAACAAGTGGGTTTACAGATTGAAGGAGAAGCACAATGGTTCAAAACGATACAAGGCTAGACTGATTGTGAAAGGGTTTCAACAAAAGGCAGGTATCGATTTCACTGAAATATTTTCACCTGTGGTGAAAATGTCTACGATTCGCATGGTCTTGAGTAGACCTTGAAGAAGAGATATATATGCATCAGCTGATAGGATACGTGACACCAGGAAAGGAGAACAAGGTGTGCAGACTGAATAAGAGTTTATATAGCCTGAAGCAGGCCCCGAGGCAGTGGCACAAGAAGTTCGACAGTTTCATGTCGGGAAACGGCTTTAGGAGATGTCATGCAGCACTGTTGTTACTTGAAGAAGTTTGATACGTCATAACATCATCTTCTTCTGTATGTTGATGATATGCTTTGTGGCTGGTTCAAGCATGAAGGACATCTCAGATCTCAAAAGACAACTGTCTAGAGAATTTGCCATGAAGGATTTAGGAGCTACAAAATAAATCCTAGGCATGAGGATAAAGCATGACAAGGAAAACAAGAAACTAGTTTTGTCAGAGGCAGAGTACATAGCCAAGGTACTTGACTGATTCAATATAGGAGGTGTTAAGCCGGTTAACACTCCATTAGCCAACCACTTCAAACTATCTAAGGAACAAGGGGCAAAGACGCAGGAGGAATGAGACTACATGGCTAAAGTCCCATACACGTCAGCTATTGGGAGTCTCATGTATGCTATGGTGAGCACGAGGCCAGACATTGCTCAAGCAGTGGGAGTCGTTAGCAGGTTCATGAACAACTCCGGGAAGGAACATTAGGAAGCTGTGAAGTGGATCCTTAGATATTTGATAGGTACTAAGGATGTAGGGCTGTGCTATGATGGATCGAAAATCAAGCTACAAGGCTACGTGGATTCAGATTTGGCAGGAGATATTGACAGCAGGAGAAGCACTAAAGGTTATATCTTTACTCTGGGTAGTGTTGCAGTCAGTTGGGTCTCTCAGTTACAGAAGATAGTATCTATCAGTACGACAGAAGCAGAATATGTTGTGGCTACAGAAGTATGCAAGGAGATGGTGTGGATGCAAGGTTTCATGGAAGAGTTGGGTAAGAAGTAAGCAGATTGCAAACTATACAGTGACAGTCAGAGTGCAATACACTTGGCCAAGAATTCAGCCTTTCATTCAAGGACCAAACATATTGCCATCAGATATCAGTTCATACGTTCGTTACTGGAAGATGGATCGATTACTCTGGAAAAGATTTATACAAGTGAGAATCCTGCGGATATGTTGACCAAGGCGGTCACACGAGAGAAGCTGAAGCTCTGTTCATCTTTGATTGGTCTTCAGGCTTGAAGACGGGGAGGTGGTGCACTCCGGATAAAGAAGACAAAGGTTTATGGCGATGTGTCTCCAAGTGGGAGATTGTTGAGAAGTGGAGCCACATGAGCGGATTTCGTGTCGCAAGTCCTTTCGCAACTGGGATGCGGAAAGGGAAGTCGCCAAAACTATAAATTGGGGTCCCTAGGGCTATTCTAGGGTTAAGGTGAATATTGAGAAATATTTCTAAGGTGTGGGCAAGGGATTTTCTCTGTACTTCCAAGGGAGAGGTTATTATATTGCCTTATAATCTTCATTCTTCATAGTGGAAGTTTGCATCCGTGGTTTTTTACCCTAGATTGGGGTTTTTCCACGTATATCTTGTCTTATGGTTTGTTTTGGATTGGTTTGATCTGTTTCTAGTTTATATTTCTTCCTGTTTATCGTTTGTGGGTGAGGCCTGAGATTGGATCTAGGCTTACGGCGTTGTTAGCGTGCCACGCAACATAGAGTTCACCACTGGTTCTCATTGAGCAACTATGGACTTAAATGCCCGTAAGTACCTATGCATATGAATGCATGATTATTCAGTCTTTATTATTCCGTTTTCAAGCAACAATATTAGTGAAACCAGATTACCATAATTGTAGTATGAGTTAAGTACACATGAACCACATTACTCGTCACCAAGGAACATTATTTAACATGAAAACGAAATTGACAAGGATTTACAAGAACACCTCAAGACGGCACAACTCATGGATTAGAAAAATCAAAGATTTGATTGTCAACCAAGAGGGTCACTACCACGAACACCTAATTTCCAAATCAATACTATTTTTGGGTTGTCACCCAATTAATGATGATAACTCGTTACTTACATCGGTGCTCAAGACTCACTGTTAGGCTCTTTTACCTCCATAGGACAAAGACAACACAGATATAATGTCCCATACCACCATGCCTAACCCATGAACTATAACGAGTAGCTCGATATATCATAGTTACAAAGTGGCTATGAATATTGATTATATATTAATGGTAATTGTGGTATACTGGATTCGATTGGATGTGTGTCAATGTTCACAGAATAATAATTATCTCTGGATTAGATTAATTTGATGGATCAAGGAAACATATACTAGATTGGCATTGGGTGCAAAGTAGCCCTTGAATAGCCCAGGCTAGAGTCGGCCGGCCTAGTTCCACCTCCATCGATCGAACCAATCTGTGGTAGCCAAACCTAAAGTAGGCAGTCCACAATTCTAGTGGTTTTCTGGAGACTAATCTTAAATAAAGCAAGTTAATAATATGCTAATCATGTTCATAGGCATATATTAATCATATTCCATCAAATTTCTCACTTAGGCATTTAACCAAACACTTGGCATGCCAAATGAATAATTTCTTTTTTCCATAAAATCGAGCCCAAATGAATACCAAATTCATACAACCCAAGAAACATGTTATCAATACGATACACATAACATAAGAATCATAACCATATAATAATTACAACATTTGAATACATATAATTTCAATTAGGACACAAAATTCATCAACCGAAACCATCAAGAGCTGATAAAAGCTAGCTTAGAAGAACAATCCTCACCTACAGATATGATTCCACGTATTAACAATGTCTAGGATCTAAAATTCAAAGAGAACACTAAAACCCTACACAAATTTCAAACAAAATCAAATTAAAATACGGAAAATCCGATTTTGATTTTCTAAATCAAGTGTATGGCATAAACTTACCTTCACTTATACTAGACATCAATCAAACGGAAGAAATGACGTCAAATCGATGAATTTCAGTTGAAACCTCTAGGCACCCTAAGAAAAACCTCTAAATTTATGATTTTTAACCCTAACCCAAATTATATATATATATATATATATATATATATATATATATATATATATATATATATATATATATATGTATAACTGTGTCGACTCACATAACTCACACTCCTGGGTCCTTATCTAAATTGCGCAATTTGGGGTACGATCTCGGACATGTAATCCTTGTGGAAGTTCAAGCCCACTAAGGAGAACATATTTCTTTAGTTTCGTGATCGTGGCCCACCAACGAACGGTTTAAAATTCATTTGGACATTTCGATTGCATTTAAGGTGATTTAGGGAATAAGATTTCATAGATATGGGTAATAGGTTTGTAGCGTACATTGTCAAGCATAAGATTTAGATTACGAGGTGCATTTATTTATGGTCTAAGTGCGTTTAATTTTGATCATATGGTTCTTATGTTGCAAGGGTAATTTAGTCAATTCGGCTCCTGAGCTTAGAAAATTCAAGATCTAAGCCATTGGTTAAGTAGGTTTTTTGGTGGATCTCCATTCTAATTCGGTTACTTGGGTTAATCGGTGTTAGGTTCTTTAGATCGTAGCCTACGATTTATAAATCGTAGGGTTTAATATAAGATCAGGGTGATCATGGGAAATCAATGGCTTTCTAAGGGTGTCAAATTGAATTCTTAAGGCTAGATTTATGTATACAAGGATTTTACACAGTTCTGATGGCATCGGGATTCTAAAATCAAAGTTTTATATACTAATTTCCATATTCTATGAATCCTAATTCACACATGTATAAATGTTTTCGCCTATTGAATCGGAAAAACTTCTAGTGTTACCTGAGTACATTTAATACTTGATATCGAGAAATCTAGGATGTTATAGGTAGAGCTGCCACTTGTCATTAGAAATCCAATGCAGGATCACAGGTTACCGTTGAGATACAGAGATGACTCAAATGTTGCATTCACTCTCTTTAAGGATGAGGGGGACCCGTTTACTTTTCAAAAAGCTATTGATGATGTAAATGTATAAAAGTGGATGGCAGCGATATAGGATGAGATGTACTTTTTGTGTAAGAATGCGACATGGGAGCCGGTGGGGCTTCCCGTTGGGCATAAAGCGATCGGATGCAAGTGAGTTTATTGAAAGAAACATGATAGGTACAAGGCCAGATTAGTAGTGAAGGGTTATGCGTAGAAGGAGGGTATCGACTTCAGCAAGATTTTTGCATATGTTGTCAAGCATGTATATATCAGGTTTGTGTTGACACTGTTGCCCAATACAATCTTGAACTGGAACAGTTAGATGTTAAGACTGCTTCCTATATAGGGAATTAGAAGAGCAGATTTACATGAAATAACTAGAAGAGTTAGAGGTACAGGGCTTGGAGAATGAGATTTGTAGGATGAGGAGGTCATTGTACGGCCTGAAACAATCGCCTAGGCGTGAGTGATAAAAAAAGTTTGATTCTGTTATGTCGAGCTAGCAGTTTACTAAAAGTGAATTGATCATTGTGTTTACTTCGGAGCATTGAGTGATGGAGAATTCATTATCCTAGTATTGTATGTTGATGATATGCTTATTGCTAGTCATAGCATGTCTGAGATCAACATATTGAAGGCTCAGTTATCCAAGACATTTAAAATGAAAGATCTGGAGATTGCAAAGAGGATTATCAGCATCGACTTACATAGGGACGAGAAAAGAAATAGGCTATAGTTATCTTATGAGGAGTATCTTGAGAATGTCCTACTCAAGCTTGGGATGGACAAGGCAAAACCGGTTAGCACTCCTCACATTGTTCACTTTCGACTTTCTTCAGAACAGTCCTACATCATATTAAGAAAAAAGTATATGTCTCGTGTGCCCTATTGGAGCGTAGTTGGATATTTGATGCCATGGTCTGTACGAACCAGATATTTTACATACAGTGGATGTTGCAAGCAGGTACATGTCTAACCCTGGTAAGCAACACTGGGAGACAGTAAAATGACTACTTCATTACATATGAGGTACGAAGGACTACGTCTTGACATTTGAAAAATCAGAGGAAAAACTAGTAGGCTATGTGCATTCTAATTATGGTGAGAATATAGACAATAGAAGGTCAACTTTCGGTTACTCGTTCGTGTAGTGGGTGGAGCGATTAGTTGGTTGTTGAAGCTTCAGTTTGTGGTTACTCTTTTCACTACCGAATATGAGTATATAGCGGTGACAGAGGCATTCATAGAAGGTGTTTGGCTGAAAGGAATGATGAATGAGATAAGGCTTCAACATGAACTTGTGCCTGTACGTCGTGACAATGAGAGTGCTATCAGTTTGGCAAAGAACTCGGTATATCATTCCCCTAATAAACATATTAATGTTCATCATCATTTTATCCGATAGGTACTTGAGGAAGGCAGTGTTACTCTTGAGAAGATCCACACCAGTGTAAATCTAGTTGACTTGCTTATGAAGGTGTTTCCTATAGAGAAGTTCAGGTTTTACTCAACTTATTTAGGCTTGACAAATGTTTTATGAAGATGGAGTATACACAAAATGTGATGATAAAGCTATGATGAAGACGATTAGAGATGCAGGAAGCAGCTTGGAGCAATGGAACATAGAGATTAAAGACATAGTGGAAATTGTTTAAATCGGGTACCTTTTATCTATACTGAACATGAATTTTTGATAGGATCGACACCTTGTTTGATTCGATCGAGAAATTCTAGATTTTTCCCAATCGTTCGTTGAACTGTTTTGGTCCTACTCGATTTGATCGAAGAGGCTCTTGATTCGATTAGAAAATAAAAAATGCAAGTTTACTCTTTGGATGATTTTGGGTACTTTCAATTCGATCGAAAGTGTGGTCAATTTGATGGATGACCCTCAATTGGAGTCGATCCTATCGAAGGTCCTATTGATAGTTTGCACAATTTTGTGTAATTCCATAGTTTTGTTTCTAATTATGGATTCGGGTTATATAAATGGGTGTAATTGCAGGATTAGAGTTAAGGAACGTTGTTCTAGAGAGAGCTAGGGTTTGGAGAAAGGGGATCTATGTTTTTCTATTATAGGATTTGCATGTAAGTTGATTCCATATCTTGTAATTTCGTTTTCATATTGAATTGTTTGTCGCTTTGTGCTATGGTTTTTTTTTTCGCAAGGGTTTTTTCACGTAAATCGTTGTGTTCTTTGTGCTTACTCGAATTTTCTTTCTCATTGCTTGTTTGATTCATGTCTGGGTCACATCTCGATGATGCTTCCGTGCCCAACATCTCACGGATGCAAAGACAAGCTAGATCATTTTCTAGGGATGCGAGTTCCCTAAACCCTTGTGGGAAGCTATGTGGGGCCCACCAAGATGTTCGTGAGAAATCCATCACGTCCATTAATTTCTTTGGCTCATGTTAGGACATGAGCCCAAAAATGAGCCTTATCCAAAATTTATGGTGAACACTAAGTGGTTGAAAGTAGATGAAAACAAACGGATCATGGTGGACCCCACAAGTCCATAGAGTTTGGTAGTTGTGTGTCATCTGGAAGTGTTTAGTCTCTCTGTGCGGGATTTTGTCTTTCCATGAACTGTCTATGTGAAAGTCTCTCTTTCCTAGTAACTCGCAAGTTAATTGTCCAGACTCGCCTATCCACTCGATTCACCAAGATTTTGAGTGAGTTAGGTTCTGAAGTTTTTAAGCACCATAGATAAGCATGGTCGGGTTGGGTTGGGTTGGGTTAGGTTTGGACCAAAAATTCTCAACCTAACCCCACATTGGGTTGGGCTTGGTTTGCAGACTTGGGTAACTTGTCCTTACCCAACTCAGCCCAAACTCGCCCTCATCTGTGTATGTTATAACTAACATATTTGGGCCTTTCGACTGAATTTAATAGTGATCCCTCCAGAATTGAGCCCATACTGATTGATGCTAGAAAAAGCTCTGTGGGCCCTGCCATGATGTATGTGTTTCATCCGCTTTGTTCGTCCATTTTTCCAAATAATTTTATGGCATAATCCCAAAAATGAGACTGATCCAAATCTCAGGTGGATCACACTATAGAAAAAGTAGGGATTGGATGCCTATTATTGGAAACTTCTTCGAGGAGGCCACAGAAGTTTTTGATCAAGCAAATATTTGTTTATTCTCTTTATTTAGGTCCGCATGACCTAATCAACATGTTGGATGGAAATAAATGCTACAATGGGCCTTAGGAAGTTTACATCATGATGGGGCCCACCAAGCTTTTCCGGCACCGACCGCTCAGTACCGGAGGGGTCACTACCGAATTCGAGTCCTTCCTACCAGCTTTTTTGGTTACGTGCTGAAAACAGTGAGTGGGCCTTTTAGCACCTATTTCAACGAATGAGGGATCACGTAGAGGTTTGTCAAAATGCATTAAAAACACAATGCGAGCTAGAGCATGGCTAAAAAATGATGTTTAAGTGACAAAAATACCCTTTTAAGTATGCATCCAACCGTCCCTTGATATAAAGGTAAAATCACTGCTTATATGTAAAGTAAGGTGTGATTGAACTGTTCATGCCATGGACATTATGGGCTCATAGTCGGAAGACTTGGGACCTAAATTTCAAGTCATTTGATGAGTGGTAAATGGTGATTATAGGCTTTATCTTACTAGTATTATTTCAATAGTCGATGGTATAACTTTAATAATATTATTTAATGGTTAAATGTTTGATTTCATGTGCTAGTTTATGACCTCATCCGATCTACATGGACCCAACTTGAATGTGTCCTACCACTCACGACCCATCCATAATGGTCCACCATATTCAGACCAAAGCAAGTTGGACATCGGCAAGGTCCAGTTGCCTGGGCTTTTCATCCCAAAGCAAGTTTGGACTTTGGACTGGCCCTTGCTATCCCAGTCGTGTGCAATTATAAAAAATAGATTGGATTAGGGTTGTCAATTGACCTAGCCTAGGTCAACTTTGGTTGGATTTTGAGTTCATGCGAGCCTATATAAAAATTTGATTTTTTCCTGTCCTGAGCCGGCCATACCTTATGTCATTGGCGCACATTAATGATTCAATGAACAAAAGAGAAGTGCTAAAGATTGGATGGATATGATCTCAACCTAAAAGATTTATGGGGCATTTCCCACCACTTTGGGCCCATCACCAGGGATGGTGCATGCCCCAAAAATCTCCTTGATCGCACAGTGTTTGCCTTTTGATTTATGCCATGTAAATATATGGTTAAGAGAATAAGCTGCCTAAACAGTTGGCCTGCATAAAGGCAGCTGTTTGGGTGGCTAAGATCTTCCGGTTGGTAGAATTTTGGGGCATGATCCATCTCCAGTGGGAGCCATCAGAACCCTTGACCGGGCCACTTACCAATTTCTCCATGCCACCTCCCTTTATATTTCTTAACCGTCCATCTACAGGCCGCCAATGGATTGGGATCATCCCATTGGGAAGATTTTTCATGAATGGTCTATCAATGGTAGATCATCCGATTACTCGTTCGCTTTAGAGACCCTATGTTTAAGTGAAGGAGAGCTGCAACGTCCAATATCTTGGGCCGTCAATAGGTCGGGTTTGGGTAGGTCCTACAGTTCATGTATCTAGGCTGATCATCTCGGGTCTTGCTGAGTCCTGATCCTTTCGGGTCCATATCTTGGTTTAAAGGATCAAAACAATATCTGAACGGGTTTGGGTACCCATTGGGTATCCATAAGGTCGGGCTTCAATTTTGGGTCTGGTACGTATGAGTTGGTCCACATCTAATACAACCATGTAAATTTACATGGTCAGGCCCACCGTATTGAATGGGGTAGATCATGTTGGATTAAAAAGGCTTTTTAAAAGATTTAAAAATCTAATAAAATTGATTTTGCCTCATAAATTAGTTTACATTTGAATTTTTGAAACCTTTGCATTTATTTTTCATTGGTTTGAAATAAAACAGTTCATTTGATTTTTCTTTAAAATTCGAATGTTAGATTAAGGCCTCGATACTCTAATTATGCATGGAGTGTGGATGTGAATGATAACAACTTTGTTTAGAAACATGAATAAAAGTGATGATCATAAATACGTTCGATCCCTAAAAGTGATATGCACAAAGGTATCTAATCTGGACAGGTAGTGTTATCACTTTGAGGAGGATGTAGCTATAATGACATCCAGGACATTGAGATAGGAGTCTATTAGAAAATTTGACCTAAAAAATGATAGGAAACATCTGTCTCTAATTTTAGAGAATCCTGATATACGCAACATGAGATTCTCTCTCAAAATTACATTTGCCCTTTAATCATTTGATTAGTGAGGGAATAGTGGGAGTCGTCTCAGTGTTGTGACAATTTAAGGGCCTACTCTTGACCTTACAAACACCTTGCTAATCCTTGTTATGGGAGAAAATATGGAAATATAGGGTCTATAAATTAAGTGAATAAATAAAGCTGATAAAGATATTCAACCCACTTGCAATAGCACTAGTCAAGTGGAACTGATAAGATGAATAAGTTTGGTCTACACTGAATGCCTCATCAGTGGGAGGTCCAGTTTCAGGTTTTGTTTCATGGTATGACTGTTGTAGCTCGATAAGGTGCAATGCAAGTACTTATAATATCATGCATTAGAACAGAATTTTAACAGCTATCGAGAAGCCAAGTATTAAACGTTGCGGTATTGTAGTCCTTTAAGTTAAGATAGGGACCAAAAGCTCACGTTATTGTTCCTTAAAAGGAAGAGGATCTATAATCCTTAAGTGTTTGTAAACCCCAGCTGATAGTTGCATTATACGGTGCACAAGGTCAGTGGAAGTACATACATTAAGGTGGTGTACACATTCCAGAATATTAAGGTTTAATTGATGATTTAAGTTTGGATCTATATTCACATTGAGCATGTGAAATGAACAGATAAGGTTTGTTATGATTGAGGATGATACATCTTTTGATAGAGATTATTGGACCGTTTGGAAGTTTGTATGTGGGTTTCACCTGATATGGGATTTTCATATTCCACACTCGTGTTTTTGGTATCCATGTCGTTGGGAATGTTGACATATGTGATTATGCCTGGTCCCGCCTCAACAAATGAGGTGATGACTCCCATGTTCCAGTGTTAGTATTTTCAACAGATCATATAAATTTAGGGTACTTAACATGATTCATTAAATATCTAGTAAAACTTCGTGCCCATTAAGGAAATACTAGATATTACATTGTATACTGAAGAATGCCATGAATGTCCCAAGTGGGAGAATGTTAGAATTATAGGCCACACATGGCATATGTCTCCATCTGGCAATACAATGATCAGATTGGATCAGGTACATAACCATCAGGGTGGGGCTCACACAGTACTGGGTGTACACAGTTTATTATGGGTGTGAAGTACAGTAAACAACTCTCAATGGAGTTGTGTTGGTAGATGACTTCTCTTCCAATGAAGGAATTGAGGAGACGTAGGCTATTGGAAGAGTCCTATAATGGGTTGACTCTTTTTCATAGTTACTCCATATATAAAGTGCATTCGGTCCCCAACTCCATACATGTTTTCACACTTGTTCTTCTCCCCATTAGAGAACGTACAATCATGGGTGTATAGGAGACGGAAGATCGACATGCAACCAATCCTCTCCAGGGTCTCTCTCAATAGTTAGGACAATGGCCAATCAAGGTGTGCAATTCAGACGCCTGGATACTATAAATTAATGCTAGTATAGATCCAAGAATATGTTGTGATTTAATAGCGGTTAGTTGTTATATTAATTTTAAAATGTCTGATGATAAGTCTGTAGTAGATCAAGTGCATGATTTATAGAAGATAGCTCATGAAATCTCGTCTGAATGTATGGTGATTGATGAGGCTTTCCAGGATACTGTAATAATTAAAAAACTTCCATCATCTTGAAAGGAGTATAAAAAATTCTATAAAGCATAAGAGAAATGACATGAGTCTGGCTGATCTCATCTTTCACATACTTATAAAAGAGGAAGCGAGAAACCGTGATAAATATTCTTTAGATTTAGAATCTTAACTAAGGCCCCACCTTATTAAGAATAACCAAAAGGATCATGAAAACTGAAGGTTTGGACCATAAAAGAAATCATCCACATGGCTAAAGGAAAAAAAAAGAAGACAAGAACAATAAAAAGAATGAATGATGCTATGTGTGTGGGAAAAATTGGTACTTTGTTAAGGAATGTAGATTCCACAAAGGCGATAAGAAGGAAAAAGACCATGTGTATGTTGCTAAGGAGTTTGTGGGGGCCGGTCATCACTGAAGTACTTATTGCTTGCGACTCAAATGAGTATCTTTTCCTCCTACGAGAATGTAGAGAATACGAGGGACATGTTCATTGAAAATCCGTCCAAGGCAAAGGTCGCTGGCAAGGGAAATGTGAGCTTGAAGTTTTCTTGTGGAAATGTGTTGACTCTTCTTGACGTACTGCTTGTACTAGACCTTAGGAGAAATTGTCTTTTGATATGTACTCTTGATAAGAATGTGTTAAGTTGTTTTTTGAATATGAAAAATGTGTTATCACTAAGAATGATACTTTTGTTGGAAAAATGATATGTAACTGAAGGATTGTTCAAACTGAGTGTTATGAATGATAATGGTGCTAGTTCTTCTACCTACTTGATTGAGTCTTTTGATATATGACATGCTAGGCTAAGTCATTTGAATGATCGTTTACTTGAAAACATGATTGGTGTGAGACTTATTCCTAAAGTGGAAAGGAAAAAACCAAAATAAATGTGAAATATGTGTACAATCTAAGCATTCTAGGAAACCATTCATAAGAGTTAAAAGGAACAATTGAGTCCTAAATTTAATTCACAGTGACATATGTGACCGTAAAAATATTAATACTCGTAGAGAAAAGAAATACTTTTTAACATTCATAAATGATTGCTCTAAATATGTAAATGTATATATGATCAAGAGTAAAGATGAATCAAAAAATAGATTCATAGCCTTTGTGAATGTGGTGAAAAATTAATTAGAAAAAAATGTGAAAGTTCTTATATCTGATCGAGGCGGATAATACCTTTTTTCACATCTTCGCATCTGACTATGAATCAAAAGAGATTAACATGAGGTAGCCGCACTATATTCACCTTAGCAAAAATGGAATAGCCGAAAGAAAAAAATAGAACTTTAATGAATACGATAAATGCTATGCTTTCTAGTTCTGGTTTGAAGCCTTTCTTACTGCATGCCATATTCTAAATCAAGTACATTATAAGCATTTTGATAAAACCTCTTATGAATTGTGAAAGAACAAACCTCCAAACCTAAGATATCTTAAAGTGTGGGGGTGCTTAATTAAGATAGGGTTACCTTTGTCCAAGAAAACTAAATTAGGGGATAAAACTTTTGATTATGCATTTATAAACTATGAGCAGAATAACAAGGCTGATACATTCTTGGTTTCGAGGCCTTATAATCATATTGATGCTGATTATATCATTGAATCCTTACATGCCGATTATTTGAAAATATATCTTCAACTAAATCTAAGACTACTTCTTCCGTGAAAGTAGCAAATTCCTCCGCAAGGATTGACGTAGAGAATGATGCAATAGAAGAGCCATTGGAACCTACAAGAAGTAAGAGGGCTAGAGTTGAGACTAACTTCGGACTTGACTTTTACACTTTTCTTGTGTAGGATGATCCATCCTCATATACTGAAGCTATAAGCTCTCCTAATACGTACAACCTTTTAGAAGGAAGCTGTTAATAGTGAAATTAACACTTGAGAATTAGTAGACCTATATTCGAGTAGCAAACCCATATACTGTAAATGGGGTTTTAAGACTAAGCTTATACCAGATGGGTCTGTTAAGAAATTTAAAATTAGGCTTGTGGCAAGGGGGTATAAGAAAAAGTAAGGAATTGATTTTTTTTTTTGACACGAATTTACCGGTCACTAAGATTGTAACTATATGAGCATTGATAGCTATTACCTCCATCCACAAACTTATAATCTACCAAATGGATGTGAAAATCACCTTCTTGAATAGAGAATTAGAGGAAGAGATTTACACGGACCAACCCGAGGGGTTTGTGATAAAATGTCATGAAAATAAGGTATGCAAACTAATTAAATATCTTTATGGACTCAAGCAAGCTTCAAAATAATGACATGAGAAATTTGACAAAGTGTTGTTGTCAAACGATTTTCAAATTAATGAGTCAGATAAATGTATGTATAAGCTATTAAAAAAATGCATGCATTATCATATGTTTGTATGTGGATAACATGTTATTCTTTGGTTCTAACATTGATGTTGTGAATGAAACTAAGTTCTTAATTTACAATTCAACATGAAGGATTTGGGAGAGGCGGACATGATTCTTAGAATTAAAATGGTGAAAGACTCCAACGGAATAACTTTATCTTAATCACACCACATAGATAAAATTCTAAGAAAATATAATCTTCTAGATTGTATACCTATAAGCATTCCATTTGATTCGCATGTAAAATTGTGTAAAAATGAAGGTGATAGCGTATCACAACTTGAGTACTCTAGTATCACTGGGCATTTAATATATCTAATGAACTGTATTAGACATGATATTGCATATGCAATTGGTAAGCTGTGTAAATACACCGGTAATCCTGGAGAAGATCACTGGACTGTCGTAAATAGATTACTAAAGTACTTGAAAAAGACTTGCAACTATGACATCAGGTATACCGGATATCTAACCGTATTAGAGGGTTATAGTGTTGCAAATTAGATATCATATTCAATGGAATCCAAGTCCATAAGTGGCTATGTGTTTACTCTTGGAGGAGCTGCAATATTATGGAAGTATAAAAAGCAAACTTGTATATCTTAGTCCAGGATGGAGTCCGAGTTTATTGATCTTATAACTGCAAGTGAAGAGGCCGAATGGTTACAAAATCTGTTTTCAGATATACCCTTGTGGGGTAAACCAGTGGTAGTAATTGTGTTGCATTATGATAGTGTTGAGGGTCAAATATTGCATATTAGACCCCAGTTATTACCAAAATTTATGAACATGATACTGTTTAACGCCCTATTTTAATCATGTTTGTGCTGCAAGGTGAATTTAGGAGCCTGGACTGGTAAAGAGTACTAAAAGCGTGAATATAATGCTCAGAAATTACCAAGGCAAGGGACGGACCCCAGGGGACCGAGATCGAAGAATTTACACGCCAAATATCCGAGAAAATTAAGTTCAAGAGGCCTAAAAGTCGTCCTGAATGCAAGATCATAAGGTTCCCACCATCTGTTTGGCTCGAAACTTTATATCTGGCTTGAGGACCTTATTAACTGTACACATTGAAATTCAGTCCTTGGATCCCTCTGAAAGTGGCCCAACGGACAGATCATCCCACATATCAGTGATTTGGGGCCCACTTGATCTCCGTATATGCTTCAATTTTGGTCTTAACCCCTTAAATTAAATGAGGAAAGAGATGGATGGAGCGGATTTCTCAAAACATCAATGTGGGACCCACTTTGCATGGTGTGCGTGTGCACAACACACGTGCACTGGACACAAAGTCGAGTCAAACCGACTTTGACCCGACCTATATCAAACTTACGCACAACGTCCGTGGGCCACCATCATGGTCCCCATGCTTAATTCGGACTGACCATTAGATCCAAGGGGTGTCCAAGACCCTCGCCAAGGTCTCCTTTTGTTCCCATTCGTATGTACACATGTGGATCGCTGGAAAACGCAGGATGAATGACGATGTGAATTGATACAGTGGACAACACCAAAACTCGACCAAAACTACTCTTTTCTGACTGAAATAGCGCCAGGAATCCAATGAATGGGGTGGATCTATCCGAAAACATCACTGTGGGGCCCACCGAACACGTCAACGACCTTTGTTTCCGCAGGCCCTGCATCTGTGAAAACCGGACACAGTGGGCCGTTTTGTGATCATGACAATGGTCAGTTCGGTGATCTGGACCATCCAATGTCTCCATAGGGAGGCCACAACCCTGTCCAAAAGTTAGATTGCTTGAGTAGAACGATCTGTTCTCTCAAACTCAGATCAAACGCAAGAAACTTCTGCATTTTTCACTGCGCGCAAAACAGAGTTACACAAGTTCGGTTCCGCCGCCTATAGCTGACCTATGGACCTCTCCTTACTGTTATAAAAGGAGGAGAAAAGCAGAGAAGGAGGACGTGCAGAGGAAGAAGCAAGAGAAGAGAAGAGAGATCGAGGCCGACATTTGAGTTTTTTTTTCTTCCTTTTTCCAATTCTGTTCATGTTATTTTTTTAAGTGATTTTTGTCTAACCATGGCTATGGCTAGCTAAACCTCTTAGCTAGGGCTAAGAGGTGAAGCTTGTAGTGATATGAGAGACTTTTCTTTATGCCTTTTGATTCATGTTTAGCCTGAACCGATTTTGATTCTAGTTTGATTATAAGGAATGCCTTTAGTTTTTAATGGTTTGTTGTGACTTAAATTACAATGGATATGCGATATCTTTTGGTATTTCCCATGCATGTATGGAGGTTATGGTCGTATGAACCCTGTTGTTCACCATCGTCTTAGGCACATGGTTGGATAATAAAACCCTTTCCTACGTTCATAACTCTCTCTGATTGGATGTGGATTGGTTAAATTCTGTTGTTTACTTTGCATGGGCATAGTTTTGTGACGGAATCAAGTCTTATTCTCATATCTCTCATCTCTTGAAAACTAGATCAAAGGAAGTTCAGAATCAGTTTTAATGGAATATCTTCCATTGGATGAAGATGAGACTCTGATTCCAGTTGCGTTCTTGAATCAAGCATAGATCTCCCTGATCTCTACAAGTGGATCCTTGGAATCCTTAGTTTTCCACCTTTGAATTTTACAAGTTTTAATTTAATATTTCACCATTATTCTCTTATATTTTCCTGATTTAGATTACATCTTCACCTACTTCTAGTTTAAGTTACTTTCAAATTACGTATAAGGTTCAGTCCCTGTGAATTCGACCTCGGTCTTACCGAGATTATTACTACATCACAACCCTATACTTAGGGTGTGAACAGATAACCAAGCTATGATAGCTAAGGCAAATAATATGACTTATAATGAAAAGTTTAGACATCTATATCTGAGACACAACTTAGTCAAGCAATTAATCCAAGATGTGATGATTGTAATTGACTTTGTAAGGTTTAAAGAGAATCTAACTGATCCACAACTAAAGCATTAGCTAGAGAGTTAGTGATGAGTACATCAAATGAAATGTGGTTGAGTCTCATTTAGATAAATCATCGATAATGGGAATCCAACCTATTTGACTGGATATCCTAAGAACTAGATTCAATGGGTAATAATCAGTTGCTTGGAGTGATTTGGTATCGACACTATATATGAAAATTAATAATCCCATTCCTATGGTGTAACCGTGCCATGACCTGTAGCAATGAATGTTGGACTATATTCTTAATGAGTTCCATAACCGTGATACAGTGGGATATGTAGCTCCAGGTACATCCTTGATGAACTTACCTATATGAGTGTGGAAGTGGGGCTGTTTCTTATGAGAATCGGGACATTCTCTAGAGCAATCATGAAACTGAGATATAGTACATGGTCAAAATATGAAATGTGGTGTGTGCAATGTGTTTGGGTTGATATTGTGGGGAGTTAGTAAAAAAACTTCATGTTACTTCCTCCTAACAAATCAGACATATTTACACTAGGCAATGTTCAAATCTTTTAGATACATTTGTTGATGCACTTCATTTTGCTAATTTGCCCTATTGGTTTTCTTGAATTTTTCAACTTGTGGGGATTGTTAGATTAAAAGAGGTTTTAAAAAAAATATTTGAAAATTTTAGAAAAATTGATTTTGCCTTTCTTAACCAACTTGATTTAATTGTGTTTAATTTTGTCCCACGTTAAAAAGTCGTTAAGAAAACTAAGCCTTTATATTAAAATCCATCACTAATTTTTTGTATTGAAAAATAAGAGTATGCCATGGGAGCAACCTCGGATGCATGTGCCTGGCTTCGGCGCAGGCGTGGACGTCGCTTGGCGAGGTGTGGTGTGGTATCTTATGTCTTTGATAAGGCAATTTTGGTTCTCTTTGTATATATTTTTTCTTACTCATGCACATGGAGATAGAGCCGTTGCACACCTACCTAATAATTAATGAGCAGGCATGCATTTATTACGCCGCTCACATGTGCCTTGAGTCACAACGTCTATCTACTTTTCCTTTATAAAGACATCTCCTATCCATTGTAAATCCATTTGAAAAATTCTCTTTTCTCTGGTTTTTCCTTTATGTTCTCTCTGGACAAATCAGTTCGAGTTTTCTTGAGTTCGTGTGGCTGTGATGGAAAGTGCACAAGATTTAAGCCATTCATCTTGGAGGAGAGTTGTTGTATCCCAGGAGCAGACTTGCTCGAACTCAGTGCTTTAGGTATCGTCTTCATGTGGGGGCAAATCTATCTTTGAAACAATGACGGTAACTTGTATCGGTTCTTCAGAATTTTCTATTATTATTTTAAATTTTCTACTACATCTTAATTTTAGAATCACACGCACACTGGCGCACGCTACTTTGGTGCACATGCGAGGTGTCAAGGGATCTCGTGCATGCTTGTTGCTTAACAAACCTCATTTCTATACTTGTTAATGTGCCTGGGTTGGGGTTTTCTTTAGACTATTCCGGCCGGGCCTACTAAAAATCTTGATGTTGCCCAGTCTGATTCGGGCCATTGACGGCCCTACCCATTGGATGCGGACTACCTCCTACCCCTACTCGGCTCAGCCGAGAATTCCCAGGCAGATTTGTGTGGGTCCACCGTGATGTATTTGTTTATCCACACCGTTCATCTCTTTTTTCAGATCATTTTCAGGTATGAGCAAAAAAAAAAAAAGTTGTATGGTCCACTTGAGCGTTGGATCTGCCTCATTTTTGGGATCATACCTGAAATGATCTGATAAAAGAGATGGACGGCGTGGATAAACAGATGCATCATGGTGGCCTCCCACACAGATCTGCCCATTCCTGCCTAGAGATCGGCGGGGCAAGACGCAATCCGCTTCCTTACTCATTCCCTTGCCACGAAATTTAAATTGTAAAATGCACGTGATCTTGCACGTGAGAATTGCACACCGTGAGACATATCAATCAACGGTTTAGAAAGTCTTCATATTTTAATATATCTAACTCCTTAATTGTTTAGCTCTTTCCCTTTTAATATCGACCGTCCTTTTTAACAACTCTTTTGTAGGCTTCCGATATAATCTAATAATCTTGAAGATTTTATGTATACCATCCATCTACATTTGGGCATATCTTGTAAACGGTTTAGATCATTGCCACATGAGCCAAACCCAGTAGGGATGTGATGTAGCAAACCTCTTAGACATTGGAAAGTTTGCTACAATATTACAAGCTTGTTGAAGCCCTCCCCAACAACATGCAAAAGTTTACACGTGTGTGGAATTTGAGCTTTCCATCAGGTACACTACTATCTTTAAATATCAAGTCAAGGTATTTTTTAGGCTAAAACATATAAAACAAATAGATGGTAAGAAAATTTTTGAACATTGTGGCCCATCTGCGAATACAAATAGCCTAAATTTGCAGGGGGAAAAAGGAGAGCTTTCCAACAGGTGGAAAGCTCAGATCTGTCACACGTGTTCCATTGAAACATGTGGCTGTTTGTGAATTGTAAAGGCTTCAGTGTACAACCCCTAGATTTACATAAATATAATTTGTTAGAATGATAAAGAAAAAAACTCTTGATTACGTAGGGCACATTGATTTGTGGCTAAAAGGAAACTTTGAAAACTTGGGGTACATTAATCATGTCTTACAGTAATCCTACTCATTTTGAAGGCCAAGATTATAAGAAGAATTACTTGATCCTCAAGCTGATGTGGCCCTTTCAAAACAATGGACAGTTGATGGAAATTGACTAATGGTCAACCTAATTATCAGCTAGATATGATCTTTTAGAGTTACGCAGTGGAGCTCGTGTTATAAACATTTTTAATCTGATGCAAATATGTCACACATGTGTGAGATCTAAGCTGTCCATTAGGTGGGTCTTACTTTCTTAAATTTTAATACCTTTGTCTAAAACTCAATCCATTTCACTCGTAAAATTGGCCATGGGCTGTCAATGGTCCAATTCAGGGTTTAGATTTGTTGTGTGAAATGCCTTGGATTATGCCAATATGAGAGTGCAAAGAAGGCCATTATTGGCTCGACCTGTATTTCATTGGTCTAACTGAATTATTAGGAGAATTTCAGTTGCACACTGTGAAGATTTGCTAGTTTTCAATTCCACTGATATGCGTGAGTCAGTTTGTTTCAGTCCAACTGAAGGTCCCATTTAGTCTAACCGATGGATTTCACATATTAGCACAAACGAGGCATTTGCCTAATAAGTTAGAATAGAATTTTTTTATTCACTATGTAGTCAAGGGTTAATGAAGATTATTTAAATAATTTTTTGTGGGCTAGGTTCTAAGATCAGATAAAATAGATTTTATTAAGCTAATAAGAATGAACTTGTAACGAGTGATCTAAGGGCAAGGGTTTGTAGGTGAGAGGGTTATAGACATTATAAGACTTGGAAATATATTTTTTTAAGGGCTAGGGTTTCCTAGGTGCTCATCACAAGGAAGATTATTTTTTTTTTCAGTAATTCAAAGAAGGTGAGTGGTGCAAATTAAACTCTTAAGGATTTGATTATAGTGAATTTCTGTCACTTTGTGCCTTTTTTTTTTTTGTTCGATTTTTTTTTCTATGTAAATTCTGTTTTGTGTGATACTTTTGTTGATATTGTTTATTTTTGTTCAATCTTCATTGAAAGTACTTCTGTAAAGCGCATAGATTAACAGTGGTATTAGATACAGATTTCTAATACCTAGGGTTGATCCGAGTTTGTTGTGGCTCGGGATTACATCATTAGTGGTATGATATAAGAGCCGGAACTCCAACTAAGTGGTATCAGACCGTCAAGTTTAAGGACGTTTGGAAATTCAACGAAGATGTTAGGGTCGAAGTTTGATATATGGAAATTCGACAAGAAGAACAATGTTAATTTGTGACAATGAAAGGTTAAGGATATTCTAATATCAAAAAGGTTGATCAAAGCGTTGTTGGAGACCAAAACCGGAGAAGATGTCAGAAGATGATTGAAGCAAACTCGGAGAAAAGGCTATGAGCACCATCTGTATGTGTTTGTCGGATGAAGCCATGTACAATGTTATGGATGAGGAATCTCCCCTGGACATGTGGAAGAAATTAAAAGATTCATATATACCGAAGTCCCTCACTAATAAGTTATTTATTAAGCAACTTTTCAGGTTATAGATGAAGGAAATATTTGATCTCCTAGAGTACATGAACTTATTTATGAAGGTATGTAGCTAGTTGTTAAGGCTCAGAGTGATGATTGAGGATGAAGACAAAGCGGTGCTACTTCTAGTATCGCTTCCCACATCATACGACCATCTCATTACTACTTTGTTATATGAGAAGAATATAGTGAAGCTGGAAGAAATCACCGCGGCTCTCGTTTCCAACGATATGAGGAAGAAGTCAAGCGATGATGACTCTCATACGGAAGGGTTAATTGTGAAAGGGAGTTAGAGACATGGGAGATCTGTGTAGCAATATCGATCTAACAAGAAGAAAGTCTAGATCAAAATCAAATGTTAAGGACGGATGCTTCTATTGTGGTATAAATGAACACTTCAAAAGAGACTGCCAAAAATAGAAGGATGACCTAGAAAGCAAGGGTAAAAAGAATATAGGTGAATCAGTTAGCGTAGTGGAAGAGAGCTCAGAAGGAGACCTCCTCTCGGTCTATTCAAGTATCAGTCATCTCTTCGATACATGGATACTCGATGCATGATGTTCGTATCATATGTGCCTGGATATGACTTGTTTCAATTCCTATAATTCTTATGATGGTAGAAGTGTTTTGATGGAAAATAATGCAGCATGCAAGGCCATCAAAATATGGACTATCAAGGAAAGGATGTTCGATGGACTTATAAGGACTATATAATGTCAGGCATGTTCTAGATCTAAAGGAAAAATTGATATCCTCGGGGATTTTAGATATGAGCGGTTGCACATTCACCGCATCTTGTTGGCGGTGTAATTAAGGTCACTGGACATGCAATGGTGTTAATGAATGGACATAAGATGGGAAATCTGTACATGTTCATTGGGAGCACGATTATAGGTGAGGTCGCTACCACCTCTCATGCAGAATCCTGCATATATGACACTAATTTGTAGCATATGCAGCTAGGGCATATGAGCAAGATGGGGTATGATGGAACTCCATAAATGAAAACTATTGAAATGAGTTAAAATGTGCAAGGTGGATTTTTGTATGCATTACATCTATGAGAAGTAGTGTGAGGTAATGTTCCAAATTGCTACACATACTAGCAGCGTCTGTTGTCTGGGGCCAATGAAAGTACCGTTTAAGGGAAGAGAACAATACTTCATTTTCATAGAGGATTACTTGAGGAAGGTTTGTGTTTACTTTTTAAAGCACAAGTCTGAGGTGTTCACAAAATTTAAGGAATGGAAGGCGAAAATAGAGAACCAAATCGAGAGATAGGTTAAGTGTCTCAGGTCAAATAACGGTACAAAGTATAGAGAGTCGGGATTCATGTAATTTCTGTAAGGAACATTTCACCATAAAGTGCTTCTCAACTCCAGGGACCCTACAATAGAACATGGTGGAAGAGAGGACAAACAAAATTCTATTGGAGAGGGTGAGAAGTATATAGTTGCATGCAGGGCTACCAAAAGCTTATAGGTAGAAGGAGTTAGCATGACATGCTATGTTGTAAATCGGTCATCATCTACAACGCTAAACTCTAAGTTATAAAGGAAGTCTGGACAGGCAATGACGTCATATACTCAGGGATGATGATCTTCGAGTATCCAACATACGTCCATGTGCAGAGTGGATAAGGGACGAAGTTGGATCCCAAATCTAGGAAGTGCATTTATCGAGTATGAGAAAGGTGTTAAGAGGCACAAGCTTTGGGATTTAGTTTCATAGAAGGTGGTCATTAGCACATATGTCATTCTTGATGATGCTACAGAGAAGTAAAAAAAAGATGGTTAGGCCGAGAAATTATAGTACAGGTGGAGCTAACTCATCATCTACAACGCTAAAACTCTAAGTTTATAAAGGAAGTCTGGACAGACAATGACGTCAAATACTCAGGGATGATGATCTTCGAGTATCCAACATACGTCCATGTGCAGAGTGGATAAGGGACGAAGTTGGATCCCAAATCTAGGAAGTGCATCTTTATCGAGTATGAGAAAGGTGTTAAGAGGCACAAGCTTTGGGATTTAGTTTCATAGAAGGTGGTCATTAGCATATATGTCATTCTTGATGATGCTACAGAGAAGTAAAAAAAAGATGGTTAGGCCGAGAAATTATAGTACAGGTGGAGCTAACTCATCATCTAAACGCTAAACTCTAAGTTTATAAAGGAGTCTGGACAGACAATGACGTCAAATACTCAGGGATGATGATCTTCGAGTATCCAACATACGTCCATGTGCAGAGTGGATAAGGGACGAAGTTGGATCCCAAATCTAGGAAGTGCATCTTTATTGAGTATGAGAAAGGTGTTAAGAGGCACAAGCTTTGGGATTTAGTTTCATAGAAGGTGGTCATTAGCATATATGTCATTCTTGATGATGCTACAGAGAAGTAAAAAAAAGATGGTTAGGCCGAGAAATTATAGTACAGGTGGAGCTAACTGTTAAGCCAGTTACTGAAGTCAAATATAATAGGGGCAAAAAACTAACTGAAACAATCAGCAGGATATTTAGAAAAGTATAGCCAGGAATAGGGAGAAAATAACCATTAGAGCCCCAGTTCGATATGGGTTGGAGGATATAGTTTCTTTTGCATTGTTCATAGGGAGTGAAGATTCCTCCACATTTAAAGAGGCAAAATCTGAAAAGGATGGTGATGAATGGATGTCGGCTATGAGAGGAGATTGAATCTCTACACAGGAATCAGATATGAGAGTTTATGGAACTTTCAAAAGGTCAGAGAGATATAAGGAGCAAGTGAGTATTCAGGAAGAAAGAAGCATTAACAGAAAAAGATGGCGAAAAATTCAAAGCATGACTTGTAACAAATAGGTACTTGCAGAGGGAATGAGTAAATTATAATGAAGTTTTCTCTCCGATCGTGAAACATACGCCAATCAAAGTGCTACAGGCTTGGTATGGAATCCAATTTGGAATTGGAGCAGCTCAAGACGATATTCCTTTATGGGAACCTGGAGAAAGTCATTACATGAGACAACTTGAAGGATTCAAGGAGTTTGGTAAGGAAGGCCACGTGTGTATCTAAAGAAGTCATTGTATGGGCTGAAGCAGTGGTTCAAGAGGTTCAATTCCTACATGGAGGAGATTGGGTATATCAATGTGAGTATGATTGCTGCATTTATTATATGGTGCTCGAGGATGGGTCTTATATTTTACTGATGCTTTACGTTGATGATATGCTGATTGGTGCAAAAAAGACAAGTAGGAGATACTCTTTCTAAGTCTCTGTTAAGCAAGGAATTTGATATGAAGGATCTGGGCACTGCGAAGAAGATCCTAGACATGGAGATTCACAGAGAAGAGAGCCTGGGAAATTGTGGCCGTCTCAGATGGGATATGTGGAAAATATGCTAGAGAGGTTTCACTGAAAGGTGCTACTCCAGTTAGCACGCCTTTAATAGGTCACTTTAAGTTTTTAGCCAGGTCACATTTAAGTACAAAAGAAGAGATTTTAGACATGTTATGGGTGCCGTACGTAAGTGCAGTGGCAAGTCTCATGTATGCAATGGTTTGGACGAGGTTAGATATCTCATAGGCAGTTAGTAGGGTCAACGGATATATGATGAATTTAGGAAAGGTGCATTTGAATCATGTTAAGTGGATTATAAGGTATCTCAGGGGCATAGTTGACATTGGGATCATGTTCGGAGGACATGGAGCTTCAGGTAGAGTTGTAAGCTACATGGATTTAGATTGGGCAGGCAATTTGAACAAACATGAGGTCTACTATATGATATGCTTTTATATTAGCAGGTGGGCCAATATGTTGGAGATCAATGCTACAGTAACCAATTAGTGAACCCCAGGACGGTTGGAGGCCTACGATAGTTTATTTACAATTGAGGCAGAATATATGGCTGTGACATAGGTGTTAAAGGAGGCGTTATAGTTGAAAGGTCTCTGATAGAAGAATTCGGGTTGAAGCAGGATGTGATTCGGTTGTATTCCGATAGTTAGAGTATTATCTATATAGCGATAAATCAGGTGTATCACACGAGAACCAATTACATTGACGTAAGGTTCCATAAGATACAGGAACTCATTACTTAAGGAGAGATTTTTGTTTCAGAAAATTCATACAGACAAGAATGCCGGCAAACATGTTGACAAAGCCAATGACAACATAAAAAGTTCAAGTATTGTTAGGGCTTGATTAATCTCTCCAACCATTGATGAGATTGAGCACCATTACACATGGATGCGAATGGAACTGCATTGTAGGTGGAGAATGAATGGAGCGGTCTATGCTTAAGGCGGAGGTTGCATGGGAGATCTTCACGATGATTTGACAAAATGCAAGTCAAGGTGGAGATTGTTGTGCGAATGCCTTGGATTCTGCAAATCTGAGAGTGTAGAGAAGGCCACTATTGGTTTGACTGGATCCCATCAGTCCAACTGAACTAGTGGGAGAATCTCAATTTGTAAGCTGTGAAGATTTGTAAGTTTTTGGTTCAATCGATATATGTGAGTCAGTTTGTTTCAGTCTGACCGAAAGGTCCCATTCGGTTTGACAGATGGGTTTCACAGATTAGCACAAATTGGGATATTTAAGGCCTAATACAATTAGAGCTTTGTAATTACGAGTGTTTTTTCAAGGGAAATGGTTTTGCAAGGTGAGAGAGTTCTAGACATTTATAAGGGCTTGCGAAGGAATTTTCTCAAGGGGCTACAATTTTTCTAAGTGCGCATCACAAGGGAGATTGGGTTTTGTTTGTAATTGAAGAAGATGAGTGGTGTAAACTTTAAGGCTTTGATTATAGTGGATTTTTGTCACCTTGTGTCATGATTTTTTTTTTTTTTTCAAAGGGTTTTTCCATGTTAAATATATTATGTTTTGTATAATTGCTTTATTGATTATTGTTATTTGATTGTTCTATCTTCGTTGAACGTGTTTATAGAAAGCACGCATGTTGGATTCGAATTTCTAATACCTGGAATTAATCTAAGTTTGTGTGGCTCAGGACTACATCACAGTGGTGTAAGAAAGAAAATTGGATCTCCAACAAGTTTGGGCCGGGATTTTGAATTGTTTGAACTGGGACTATTCAAAATATTCATTTTGTCTAGCTTAGGCCACACACAAATCATGTACGGTACCACAATGGAACATGTGTATAAGATTCAAGTCGTCTATAAAGTGGGGTTCACTATTTAACCAGGGTCGAGTGATTCTTTCATTTTCTAGAATCCTCTATGTATACAGATACATGGTCCAAATAAGCGATATTGAAATCTAAAATATATAGAGCACCACATGACTATTGAATACATATTTGTATTCTCACACTTAATACTATGTGCATTGAAGATTGTATGCTTTAATATTTTTCTTGAAGCTTGTATATCACACATGCCCAACTTGCTGATGAGTTCAGGAGTTGTGGGAGGGGTGGCTTATACTTTTGAGAACTTATGGGATGTGAATCCTTGGCATGTTTAGTGTTTTCTTAAGGATACAGCAACACTTTTGGTGGTCGGGATTTGAATTGTTAGCTTTTTTGGGCCTTAATACTTCTGGTGTCTGGGATTTGAATGGATTTGAATCACAAATTCTTCTTATGGTACTAAAATACAGTGAATTGGTGATTGTACAAACTCTAATTAGAAGTCCCAAAAAGAGCTGAGGTTGGATGACAGATTCAATGGCCGAAATGCATCTAAGGCTAGTGAGAAAGAACAACAGTCATGTTAGCTAATTTGCTTTTGTGGAGCATCATATGAAAAAGGAAACTAAAAGCACCACAGAGACTATAAATGGGTTGTTGGGGGCCTTCGCACAAAACCTTAGGATCTAGCCTCCCAAATCAAACCAGAATTATGGGATAATAAAGCAATGAAATAAATCAAAGCATAAACCACACCACACAAGAGATTTTTATATAGAAAACCCTCAAAGAGGTAAAAACCACGGGACCTTGTCCAGATCAGCAATACACTATGAAGTAGAACGTTACAACCTTCTTCACTCATGCAGGAGTGGATAAATAATAAGAGAATAAAAGAAAAACAGAGATATCTCACCGATCACGAGGACGTATAAGTGCTGAGATGTCAAGTGCACAGTAGATCACCTCTACGAGCATAACCTCCCTTCCACAAGCTTCCTCTCTCTCTTTCTCTCTCTCTCTCTCTCACACACACCTTTGATAGCCCTAAACCCTTTAGCAAATCCTTACAAAGCTTTAGGAAACCCTCTTGCATTTTCTAGAAAAGCCCTAGGCACCCCTATTTATAGTTTAAGCAACTTCCTTCCGCACTATGGCGAAAACTGCCTCAAATTTTCGCAGTCCGCATAAAATCCGGACTCAAATTTGAGTAAGCTCGACTGGTCGAGAAGAGTCCTCGACCGGTCGAGTGGCCCACTCGACCGGTCGAGCACCTCCCTCGATTGGTCAAGTACCACGGAAAAAAATAAACCCAAAGTCGCTGGACTTTGAGTCGAGCCAGGGCTCGATTGGTCGAGCACCACTCTCGACCGGTCGAGCCTGGGAGGAAATCCCATCAAATCACCTCCTTTCCGACCCAGGAGGGATTCACCTTCTTCAAGCCAGCTTGGTTTCTACAAACCTCAAACTTGCCATTGAACAAAGCCTTGGTCATCATGTCTGACCCGTTATCGTCCGTGTGGACTTTCTTAAGTTGTAACACCTTCTGTTCCAAAGTATCCATGATCCAGTGATACCGAATCTCTATGTGCTTCGACTTAGAGTGCTGACTTGGATTGTTGCTCAAGTGTATAACACTTTGACTATCGCATAGACCACGTTCCTCCTGCTTCAGGCTAATTCCTATAGGAACCTTTTCATGCAAAACATTTCTTTACATGCCTCTGTGACTGCAATGTACTCGGCCTCTGTCGTCGACAATGCTACGACCTTCTGTAGCTTGCTCTGCCATGAGACCGCTCCCCCTGCAAACGTGAACATGAATCCTGATGTAAACTTCCTGGAGTCTTGGTCACCTACCATATCTGCATCAGTGTTGCCCTCTAACACAGGTTTTCTGTCACCATAGCATAGGCACAACCTGGATGATCATCTTAGATACCGTAGTATCCATTTCACCGCTGCCCAATGTTCTTTGCCAAGATTGGCAAGATACCGGCTGACAAGCCCAACCGCATATGCTATGTCTGGGCGCGTACACACCATAACATACATCAAAACTTCCTACCGCTGATGCGTGAGTATCTTGTACTTCTCATCCACCTCTGCCTTCATCTTGGGACACTGCTTGTCACTCAATCTGAAGTTACCATCCAGTGGAGTACTGAATAGCTTCGCTGCATTCATATTGAACCGCTTTAGGACATTCTCAATATACCGCTCTTGTGACAACCAAAGCTTCTTGCTACTTCTGTCACGGGTTATCTCCATTCCTAGGATCTGTTTGGCCAGGCCTAAGTCTTTCATCGCAAACAACTTGCTCAACTCCTGTTTCAGCCTGTCGATCTTCTTGATGTCTTTTCCTATGATGAGCATGTCATCAACGTATAACAGCAGAACTAAGAAATCACCATTTGAGAACTTGCGCGTGAACACATAGTGGTCCGACTCCGTTCTGTTATACCCATGCTTCAACATAAACGAATAGAACTTCTTGTACCATTGCCGTGGAGCTTGTTTTAGCCCATACAAGCTTTTCCTCAGCCTATACACCATATGCTCCTTGCCCTTGAGTTTGAACCTCTCTGGTTGGTGCATGTAGATTTCTTCTTCCAGGTCACTATGGAGAAAGACAGTTTTAACATCTAACTGCTTTATCTCCAGATCCATGCTAGCCGCCAATCCAAGCAACAGCCGTATGGATGTTATCTTCATCACTGGTGAGAATATCTCCTTGAAGTCTATGCCTTTCCTCTGGCCGAACCCTTTCACCACAAGTTTGGCCTTGAACCTCGTCTGTGAATTCTTTTACTCAACCTTTTTTTTGAACACTCACTTGTTGTTCAAAGCTTTCTTGCCCTTAGACAATTTCGCCATATCATATGTGTGGTTTTTATGTAAGGATTCCATTTCCTATTGCATAGCTTTCAACCACTCCCCCTTATGCTCGTTGGCTAGGGCCTCAAAATAATCTTCTGGCTCTCCCCCATCAGTTAGTATAATGTACTCATGCAGCGAGTACCTCTTGGATGACTGTCTGTCCCTAGATGACCTCCTCACCTGTGGCTCAACAGGTGGATCAAGTGGGAGCTGCTCCCCCAGTCCATCTTCTATAGGAATTCCCTCGTCCTCTGTACCTTGATGTATTCCCCCGTCATCAGGCACCACGGGAGGAATAATTGGATCCATGTCCTCTAGCTCACCTGAACTAGGGTGGTTCTTCTCTAGCTTACCAGTGTCTTCTATACACTGATCTTCAAAGAAAACCACATCTCTGCTCCCGAGGAGCTTCTTCTGGGTCGGATCCCACAATCTGTACCCGAACTTTTCATCACCGTACCCCAAGAACACACACTGCGTGATCTTCATATCGAGCTTGGACCTCTCGTCCTTTGATACGTGAACGGATGCCCTGCATCTAAACACCCTGAGATGACTGTACGATGGATCCTATCCATCCAACCTTCTCAGGTACTCCATTTAACGGGGCTGATGGAGACCTGTTTATCAAATACACTGCCATGTGCATTGCTTCTCCCCAGAACGTCTTGGGCAATTTCACATGGGATAACATGCATCTGATTCTGTCTACAATGGTGCAATTCATTCACTCAGCCACACCATTATTGTCACGTCCCAAACTTAAACTGGGCTCACAAAATTCCCGATCGCCGAAGCCGACGCCGACAGCCTCCGTAGTACCTCATTCTCGGCTCCCGACACCCATACACCAGGTTTTGATACTGAGATTCTACAAGGAAGATTTTAAAACACAATTTTGATTCGTAAAAAGCATAGCCACAAAACAACAACTAACAACATATCTCAAATCTACTATGATAAAAAAGTTTTAAGATACAATAGGTACAGTGCGCAAAAGGAAATATAATATCAAAAATTAAAAAGCTCCAGAAGTCCACTGCACCCTCCGATCTCAACGCTGCCGCGGCGTCCTAGCGTCACCTACATGTATCAATCGTGCATAAACTTATATAAAGCTTAGAGGATGGTGAGAGTGTGTGTGCCACGATGGGTGGGTCCCATGTAGTGGCCACCTTCCACACACACACACACACACACACACACACACATATATATATATATATATTTATATATTATTATATATTATTTCTTTTTTTTTTAAGGGGAGTCCAACGTCCAGCCATCTGGACTTCTGGACGGTGTCAAGGGTCCCACCGTCCAGAGATCTGGACGGTGTGGATGATGTAATCATCAAGGTGGGTCCATGTGGTGTGGCCCACCCATTCAAGATCAAGTTGACATTTGCGTTTTCCTACATCCGGGCCTGTCCAGACGGACGGGCAGCAATCCCATCCGCTGGACAATCCAGCATGGTGGGCCCACTACATGGACGACATGAATGTGATACATACTTCAAGATGGGCCATACAATCAGGG
>JAJHSJ010000018.1:12740172-12790774 GCA_021015155.1 Magnolia officinalis | reverse complement strand
CGCTAACAAGAGCATCACACGTCCATGGTTTCCAAGAGAGAAAAGTGAGTTTGTGTGGCCCACTTTCTTATCCCTTTAACCTTCATCCTAGCAATTCAAACCTCATCTCCCTCCATCAAAGTGAAGCACAAGGAGATCGGCTTTCCAACGGACCAAGAGAATCGACGGTGGGTGCTTTATAGCTAGATTTTCATATTTTTATGATGGGCTAAGTGAGATCTACCGATCAATGGTATGGATCTCACTTGGGACCCTAAGATGTGGCCGATGGCCACCTTGATCTTCATGATCTTCCATGATGGGGCCATTCTCCATGGACCCCATCATGATGTTTATTTTCTAGCTTGAAAATGGGTCATCTAGACCTTACATCTTGGTGGAGAAGGGATCTCCACCATTGATCTTTGATTTGGTGGGCCCACAAGCAATGGGACCCACTTGATGTATGATTGGATACTTGAAACGGAGGGCCATAGTGCCGGGGTCCCTCCATCATGCGTTTCCCTCTTTCTCTCTTTCTCCCTCCCTCTCTTTTTATTTATTTACTTTTGTGTATGATGATATGGCCATGTGGCCCACTTGGATGAACCCCCACCATGAAGCATGTATTGGATCCAATCCATTTGTAGATGGGGCCCACTTTTAATGTGTGTATGTTCCATACCATTCATCCAATTAGTGGCCCACCGGAGTAAGGCCCACCTTGTGCATGCGTCATGCACAGACTGTCCACGTCCAGGGACGTCCCTAGACGTGAATGGAAACACAAATATGAGCTTGTTTCATAAGCTTATTGGGTGGGCCACTGCTATAGGCCCAACATGGATGTATTAGCCCAATCCACACCGTTCATCCCTTTCCTCTAACCATTTTAGGCGTTGGGCCGATCCGACTTTCTGGTGGGCCATAGCGTTGAAAACAGCATGTCTACTGTTTAAAATCATCCCCAATGTTTCATACGTCAAATATATTTAATATTGGGCTTATTTGGCTTGTCTTGAGTTATGGGGACCAATGGCAGGGTCGGATTGTACTGATGTGGGCCACACACATGAAAAACCTTGAGAAAACAGGTTTCAAAAATAAAAATAAAAAATATATATAACATGCAGCAGACCCTGCTGCTGTCAGAACAGCAGGCGCAGCTTGCTGCTAGCGGGCGGGAGGACGGCAGGTCACAACAACCCCTAGTCGTGGCCCCACCATGATGTATGTATGACATCCAAGCCGTTCATTAGGTGGGCCCCTGCTTGACGTGGGCCTCTCCAAAAATCAGGCCCATCCAAAGCTCAAGTGGCCCACATCACAGGAAACAGTGTGAATTGAACCGTCTGCCATTGAAACCCTTTTGGGTCCACAGAAGTTTTGGACCAAGATGAAATTTGTTTTTAACCCTTCATCTAGGTCTGCGTGACCTTATGGATGGTCTGGATTGCATATAAACATTATAGTGGGCCCCACGTAGGACCCACAATAATATATGAGTTTTATTTCCACTGTCCGCCTGGACAGTGGAGCCCACAGTGATGTATTTGTTCTATCCCCATCGTCCAGGGGACGGTGGGGTGTGCGTGGGCGTGTGTGTGTGTGGGCGTGTGTGTGTGTGTGATGTGTGTGTGTGTGTGTGTGTGTGTGTGTGTGTGTGTGGTGTGTGGTGTATATATATATGTTATGGTGGGCCTTCATGTGAGACCCACCATGATGCATGTGTTGCATCCAAGCCGTTCAACCATTTAAGAGCTCGTTTTAAAGCTTAAGACTAAAAATAAGTTAGATCTAAGGTTCAAGTGGACCCCCCCCATTTTATGTAGTGGACAATGAAGTCCACCGTTCAAATTTCTAAGGAGCCATAGTAGTTTCCTATTAAGCTGATTCGTTCGTTCCACTTCATCTATCCCTATATTAACTTAAGAGCAGGTTGGATGGGAAATACATGTTATGGTGGGCCTTAGGAATTTTAATGGTGGAAATCATTATCACCACTTGTATTCGGGTGTGGCCCATTGTCGTGGCCCATGTTGTGGCCCATTTGACATACATAAGGCCCATGTAATGTGGGACCATCTTATGTCTTTGTGGCCCATTGTTGAGGCCCACCTTGATGTACGTAAGGCCCATGTGATTAGGCTCATTCGATATATTTGTGGCCCGTTGTTGAGGCCCACTTTGATATATATGAGACCCACGTTACGAGGCCCATTGTGATGTTTTCAAAGGCTCATGGGATATGGCTCATTGCAATGTACATAAGGCCCATTGATGCGGCCCACTTGATGTATATAGGCCCATATGAGGCGGCCCATTTGATGTATCTAAGGACTATGGGTCGAGCCCAAGAGATGTATATAGGTCCATTGCAATGTGTGATTTCCCATGGTTTATGTAATGATATTTTATGGCGGGCTATGTCTTGGGAACAATGTTAGTTTGATGTCCACATTGTAAGTACAATGTTGGTTAAATGTCCGCATTGTAACTCTCCTTAGGGCCCATTGATAGGCTCATGCTTGTTGATAATTCATCACTTTATAACATGCTTAGTATAGCTCCATGATCCATCCCATACGCATCATATGTATGCTTGATATGAGGAATGTTTAATCATAGTATAAGCCGTTGGGCTGAAACATTTACGGGACTCCATATGAGACGGAGTGCCCGACATGAGCGCGTGATATGCACGAGATTATTGCATGACTGACGGTGTGACTCATGCATTTTGCATTATGTGTCGTGATCACTGCACGCCCTAGCGACATCAGGGCGTGACCTCCACAGGCACATCGTGGATGGTCGTATCGGATACAAAAAAAATATTGGCTCTAGCATTGTGGGCACTTAGGATGTCCTTGGGAAAATCCCAGAACCTTTTTGGTAGCAGGGGATACTCCAACGTCTAGACCAAGTGGAAACATGAGCACCCGAGTGTCGAATACCAGTAGGCCGCGTCTCCCACTGTGTCGTGGTCGGTTGGAAGGGGGTGTGGCCTTATTCACCTGAGTGAGGGGGCTATAAGCTAGGCTGAGTTTGACCAGCTTGCAAATGAGTCCGTTATCGACGAGCCGGGTAGGTATTGGCAGATTACTGGTCAGGCGGATAGTGAGGTCTTTTCCAGTTACTTGACTGTGCAGATAGGGAGGAGGCAGTCAGTGTAAGATGTATTAGACCCTGGCGATATCCAGAGAGGAACCGTACTAATATGTGTACTTGATGAGTACTGGCATGCTTGCTTTGCATCTCGCATATGACATCTGGCTACATAGGCCTCGCACCGCATGACCATGGTATGGCCGATAGCAATTATGCCTTGCATCAGATAGCTTTGTTATAGCTGATAGCATTCATGGACTTACTGCATATTTTCAAATTACTCTGATATTGTACACTCGACACTTACCTTACGCACACACGTACACCACCCTCTAGGTTTTGTAAGCTTATGCACGACCGTTGTGTGTAGGTGTCGTTGGACACAGCAGCGCTGAGGCAGGAGAGCGTATCAGACCTTTTTGGAGCTTTTTGATCACCCTGTATTTCCCTTTCCGCATTATACTTAAAAGTTTTTGATATAGTGGATATGGGTGATGTTGTTTCGTGACTTGGTTATGCTTGTGGTTATGTTCCATTATAATTTTTTAAAAAATCATACTGAAAATCTTCCTTGTAGGATCCCAAGATCGAAATCTGGCGTATGGGCTCTGGGAACCGAGAATGGGGTACTACGGAGGCTGTCAGCACCGGATTCGGCGATCGAAAATTTGTGAGCCCGTTTTCTGACTTTGTGGCATGACAGGTACTGGGCACGAGATCAATCTGAACTCAGTGTGCCGACGAGATGTTAACCCCGGAATCTCTTGGAACCATTGGAAAACCATAAATGACTGGTAGCTGGTCGATACTCAAAGCAGCTGGCTCCTCAACGACACACGATAACAGGCAAGAAAACTGCTCTCCTCTGGTTCAGCAACAAACTGGAACTCTAGCAGGTCGAGTATACAGAACGTGACTGTTCTCTCGAAGCAGTCTAATATGGCGTGGTAGTCAGCGAGCCAATCCATACCTATGATGACATCAAACTCGACATTGGCAATACGAACAGGTTGGCAGGTAAGAAGATATCCTCAATCAGAACGGGGCAAGACGAGCAAAATCAGCCCAACACTGCAGTCTTCCCTAAGGGCGTCGACACCGACAAACCCTCACGGCAGACTCCATCGGCAAACCGGTCGATCAGCAGAAATCATCGGCCACAAAGGAATGCGATGCACAAGAATCAAACAATATACGTGCAATGCATGCAGAAACAAGGAGAGTACCCTCGACGACCCCTCCTGATGACTGAGGGTCCTGTTGGGTGGCATAAAATCTGTCCTGGGCCTGATGAGGAGGTGCAGGTCCCCTCTGAGGTCTCTGCTGATGCTGCTGCCGCTATGGCGGCCTGATCCGCTGCCTCTACTGTTGTGGGGGGGCCTTGGAGGCTGGTGCTGTGGTCGCTGCTGCTGCTGTTGTGGTGGCTGTCGTGGCTGCTGATGCAGTGTCCTCGGCTACTGTCACTGAGGATGGGGATACTCGTGCACACGATGTCCTGTCCTACCGCACCCAAAGCAAGTACCTGTAAACGGTCCCGAAGGTGGTGCTGGGGGTACTGCTGGTGCTCAGAATGGTGGACGGTTCATGCGTCGCTTCTGTGAACGATGCTGCTACTGCTGGGAAACTACCAAAGGGCGCCTTCCTCTTCTGATCTCCCCTCTGGTAATGGGCTTTTTGCAAATTGGCCTAATCTTACTCATAAATTTGTGCCCTCTCCACGATCTGCTCAAATGTCAGAAGCATGTGTCCGAGCACACACGGCTCCTTAGGGTAGGACGCAAACCGTTCTCAAAACGGTGGGCCTTCCACCCCTCATCATTAACAAGATACATCACGAATCTCGATAGTACGACGAAACGAGCCTCATACTGGGACACAGTCATGTCCCCCTGGACCAGAGTCTTAAACTCTAATGCGCGCTACTTGTGCACATGCTCGGGAAAGAACTTTCGGTCAAACCGGTCTACAAAGTCCTCCCAAGTCCACACAAAATCAGCAGCGACCGATCGGGCGACAGATGCCCACCAATGCTGAGCCTTACTTTGGAGAAGAATACAGCTAATGTAACTCGTTATTGGGTCGTACATCTCATGGTGTCAAATATCTTCTCCACCTCAGAGCACCATATCTCTGCTGCAGTAGGGTCTGGCTCACCCCAGAAACTCGGAAGATCGTGCTGTCGGAAGTCCTTGAGAAGGGCGCTCGCACGCTCCTCTCTGCTCTGCCTCGGCTGGTGTAACAGTGGAATGCCTGCTCTGTCCCTGAAGAATGGCGGTCATCGCCTGAAGTATCTGCTGCACCTGGGTGACACTCACGGGTACGGTCGGATCCGTACGGTCTTAGGTAAAGGAGTAGCATCCACAGGCTGAAAATAGGAATATCAGGTGGTGGAGTGGGAGTCGCAGGTGGTAAAGCGGGAGTAAGGTGGTGGAGCGGGATTCGCTCGGTCGCACTTCCAACCATTTCGTCCTACAGGAAGGAACAAGGGCCTATCAGCCTTGAGATTTCTTGAAGGCAGAAACATCAAGGGTCTATGTCAAAAAATTGCTAAGTTTTCGGACTCGGAACCTATTCATTCTAAGTTCATAGCAGATATGTGATGTGATCTCAGGTAATCCCAAGTTATGCTCTGATACCAACTTCTATCACTCCCCAAACTCAGAAAACGGGCTCACAAAATTTTCGATCACCGAATCCATTACCGACAGCCTCCGTAATACCCCATTCTAGGCTCCCAGCGCCTATACGCCAAATTTCGATCCTGGGATCCTACAAGGAAGATTTCCAGTATGAATTTTTTTTGTAATGGAGCATAACCAAAGCATAACCAAGTCACAAAACAACATCACCACATATCCACTATATCAAAAACTTTAAGTACAATGCGAAAAGGGAAATACAATGTGATAAAAAAGCTCCAAATTACTCTGGTACGCGCTCCTGCCTCAGCGCTGCTGCTATCCAACGACACCTGCACACAACGGTCGTGCATAAGCTTACAAAAGCTTAGAGGGTGGTGTAAGTATGTACGTAAGGCGAGTGTCAAGTATACAATATCAGAGTAATGTAATGCGAAGTATACGGTAAGTCCATGAATACAACCAGCCGTACCAAGGCTATATGATGCAAAACATGAATGCTATCGGCCATACTAAAGCCATGCGAAGCGAGGCCTATGTAGCCAAATGTCATATGCGAGATACAATACAAGCATGTCAGTACTCATCAAGTACATATACCAAGGCTATATGATGCAAGGCATGAATGCTATCGGCCATACTAAAGCCGTGCGAAACGAGGCCTATGTAGCCAAATGTCATATGCGAGATGCAATACAAGCATGTCAGTACTCATCAAGTACACATATCAATACAGTTCCTCTCTGGATATCACTGGGGTCTAATACACCTCACACTGACTGCCTCCTCCCTAGTTGCACAGTCAAGTAACTGGAAGAGACCACACTATCCGCCTGACCAATAGTCTGCCAATACCTACCCTGCTCGTCCATAGCGGACTCATTTGCGAGCTGGTCAAACTCAGCCTAGCTTATAGCCCCCTCACTCGGGCGGATAAGGCTACACCCCCTTCCAACCGACCACGACACAGTGGGAGACGCTACTTACTGGTATTCGGCACTCGGGAGCTCGTGTATCCACTCGGTGTAGACGTTGGAGCATCCCCTGGTACCAAAAAGGTTCTGAGATTTTCACCCAAGGACATCGTAAGTGCCCACAATGCTAGAGCCAATATGTCCGATATCCGATACGACCATCCATGATGTGCCTGTGGAGGTCACGGTCCTGATGTCGCTAGGGCGTGCAGTGATCACGACACATAATGCGAAATGCATGAGTCACACTGTCAGTCATACAGCAATCTCGCGCGTACCACACGCTCATGTCGGGTACTCCGTCTCATATGGAGTCCCGTAAATGTCTCAGCCCAACGGCTTATACTATGATCAAACATTCCTCATATCAAGTATACATATGATGCGTATGGGCATGGATCATGGAGCTATACTAAGCATGTTATAAAGTGATGAATTATCAACAAGCATAGGCCTATCAATGGGCCCTAAGGAGAGTTACAATGCGAACATTTAACTAACATTGTACTTACAATGTGGACGTCAAACCAACATTGTTCCCAAGGCATGGCCCGCATAAAATATCATTACATAAACCATGGGAAATCACACATTGCAATGGACCTATATACATCTCTTTGGGCCTCGACCCATAGTCCGTAGATACATCGAATGGGCCGCCTCATATGGGCCTTATATACATCAAGTGGGCCGCATCAATGGGCCTTATGTACATTGCAATGGTCATATCCCATGTGCCTTTGAAAACATCACAATGGGCTTCGTAACATGGGTCTCATATATATCAAAGTGAGCCTCGACAACGGGCCACGAATACATCGAATGGGCCTAATCACATGGGCCTTACGTACATCAAGGTGGGCCTCAACAATGGGCCACAAAGACATAAGATGGGCCCACATTACATGGGCCCTATGTATGTCAAATGGGCCACAACAATGGGCCACGTCAATGGGCCACACTCAAATACAAGTGGTGATAATGATTTCCACCATTAAAATTCCTAAGGCCCACCATAACATGTATTTCCCATCCAACCTGTTCCTAAGTTAATATAGGGATAGATGAAGTGGAACGAATATCAGCTTAGTAGGAAACTACTATGACTCCTTAGAAATTTGAACGGTGAATTTCATTGTCCACTACATAAAATGGTGGGTCTACTTGAACCTTAGATCTAACTTATTTTTAGTCTCAAGCTTTAAAACGAGCTCTCAAATGGTTGAACGGCTTGGATGCAACACATGCATCATGGTGGGTCCCATAAGAAGGCCCACCACAACATATATTATATATATATATATAATATATAATATTATATATATATATATATATAATATATATATATACACATCCACACACGCAACACACAGCATGCACACACACGCACACCCACCGTCCCCTGGACGGTGGGGATAGAACAAATACATCACTGTGGGCTCCACCGTCCAGGCGGACGGTGGAAATAAAACTCATATATTATTGTGGGTCCCACGTGGGGCCCACCATAATGTTTATATGCAATCTAGACTGTCCATAAGGTCACGCAGACCTAGATGAAGGGTAAAAACAAATTTCATCTTGATCCAAAACTTTTGTGGACCCAAAAAGGGTTTCAATGGCAGAGGGTCAGCCCCATTATTTCCTGTGATGTGGTCCACCTGAGCTTTGGATGGGCCTGATTTTTAGAGGGGGCCCACTTTAAGCAGGGGCCCACCTTATGAATGGCATGGATGACATATATACATCATGGTGGGGCCCACGGCTGGGGGTCGTGGGACCCTATCGTCCGCCCGCCCGCCAGCAGCAGCGTCTGCCGCATGTTTTTTTTTAAAAAAATTTTGAAACCTGTTTTCTTAAGGTTTTTCATGCGCGGGGCCCACATCAGGCCATTGGTCCCCATAGCTCAAGACAAGCAAACAAGCCCAATATTGAATATATTTTGACGTATCAAAACATCGGGGAGGATTTAAATGGTAGACATGCTATTTTCAACGCTATCGCCCACTAGAAAGTCGGATCGGCCCCATTTTTCAGCTCAATGCGTAAAATGGTCAAAGGAAAGGGATGGACGGCATGGATTGGGCTCATACATCCATGTGGGGCCTATAAGAGTGTCCCACCCAATAAGCTTGTGAAACAAGCTCATATTTGTGTTTTCATTTCACGTCCAGGGACGTCCCTGGACGTGGACAGTCTGTGCATGACGCATGCACAAGGTGGGCCTTACTTCGGTGGGCCACCAAATGGATGAATGGTATGGAACATACACACATATAAGTGGGCCCCACCTACAAATGGATTAGACCCAATACATGCTTCATGGTGGGGTCCATCCAAGTGGGCCACACGGCCATATCATCACACACAAAACTAAATAAATAAAAAGAGAGGGAGAGAGAAAGAGGGACACGCGTGATGGAGAGACTCCAGCACTATGGGCCCTCCGTTTCAAGCATCCAATCATACATCAAGTGGGTCCCATTGCATGTGGGCCCACTAAATCAAAGATCAACGGTGAAGATCCCTTCTCCACCAAGATGTAAGGTCTAGATGACCCATTTTCAAGCTAGAAAATAAACATCATGATGGGGTCCATGGAGAATGACCCCATCATGGAATTATCATGAAGATCAAGGTGGGCCATCGGCCACATCTTAGGGTCCCAAGTGAGATCCATACCATTGATCGGTAGGCCTCACCTGACCCATCATAAAAATATGAAAATCTAGCCTATAGAAGCACCCACCGTCGATCCTCTTGGTCCGTTGGAAAGTCGATTTCCTTGTGCTTCACTTTGATGGAGGGAGATGAGGTTTGAATGGCTAGGATGAAGGTTAAAGGGATGGGAAAGTGGGCCACACAAATCACTTTTCTCTCTTGGAAACCATGGACGTGTGATGCTATTGCTAGCTTGGGAGTCGTGTTGAGAAATGAGAGAGAGAGAGAGAGAGAGAGAGAGAGAGAGACTTGTAAGGAGATGTGAGAGATGGGTGATGGAGTGATGGATAGGAGAGAGGGATGGGTGTGTAAGGACTTTGTTGACTTTAAGGGTAGATGATGTAAGAAGAGTATGGGGTGTGTAAGAAACTTTTGACTTATGGGTTGCTTAGGGATGGGTGTGAGGTGATGGTGTACTTGACCCTTGATGGGATTTATTGATTGATGGATGTGACATGTTGTAAAGATTCTCTTAGGATTTGCAATGCGCGGTGTTTTCCTCGAACTGAACGCAGGTCCACATCTCTCGGCCAGGGAATCGGGTCGGTGCATGAGTCGCGGCGATGGTGTGGTCGCAATGATACAAGTCTCGGATTAACCCGACTCAATTCTATAGGATACGACTTAGAGTCGATCGCAAACGTTGATTATACATCGCAAGTTGCTGGAATTCGACGGGAAGGATCGCAGAAGTCGACGGAACGGTCCGAACTAGGATACGGGTCTTACACCTGTGGAGGCTATGACCCTGATGTCGCTAGGGCGTACGATAATCACAACACAATGCAAGATGCATGAGTCATACAATTCAGTCATGCATCAATCCTGCACATGTCGTGCAGTCATGTGAGATAACCTCCGCCTATCAGGGAGTCTCATATTATCCTGCCCAATGACATATGCATTGGTTAATCACATCTCATAACAAACATGCAAATGATGTGTATGGGCATGTATCATGTGCTATGCAGTCACATACTCATAATCGGTTTCAATAATCGGCATCGACAATCGACCTCGACAATGTGGACATTTAACCAACATTGCCCCCAAGGAATGACACACATAGAGCCTAACATATATTGGGCCCACGGCCTCACACAAAGGCCTAATATACAACACAGCGGGCCTTGCCTAAGAACCACATATACACAATAGGTGGACCCTACTCATGGGCCTTAAATACATAACATGTGGGCCCTACACATGGGTCTCGAATACATTAAATGGGCCATGCATCATGGGCATATCACAATGGGTCTTGCCCATAGGCCACGAATACATCACAATGGGCCCCAACTACGGGTCACATATACATCATATAGGTCTCGACAATCGGCCTCGGCCTCAACAATCAAAATTGACACTCGGAATTGGCCTCGATACTCGGCCTCGACAATCGAAATCAGTCTCAACAAATCAGAATCGACCTCGATACTTGGTCTTGACAATCAAAATCGGCCTATACAATCGGCCTCGACAATCGGCTTTGACAATCGGCCAATCAAGGCCTAAGGGAAGGTCACAATGTGGACATTAAACCATCATTGCCCAACAATGAGGCCATTTAACCATCATTGTTCCCAAGGAGTGGCCTAGATAGAGTCAAACGTATCGTAGGCCCATGGCCTCACACAAGGGCCTAATACACAACAGGTGGGCTGCATCCACGAGCCTCATACAAAGGCTACATATACATCCCTTGGGCCTCACCAAATGGGCCGAAAATACATCACAATGGCCTCATCATATGGGTGTTATATAAATCAGATTAGGTCGTTCGGATCAAACATATATATCACGTGGGTCTCGGCACATGGGTCATGATTACATCACATCGGGCCTCGTCATATGGGCCTTATATAAATCAGATTGGGCCGTTCGGATCAAACATATATATCACGTGGGTCTTGGCACATGGGCCATGATTACGTCACATCGGGCCTCGTCATATGGGCCTCACATACATCACAATGTGCCGCAATACATGGATCTCATATACATCAAATGCGCCCGCACTATATATCAATGTGGGCCTCAGGGATGGGCCATAAATATATCAAGGTGGGCCATAAAAACATCATATTGGGCCTCGGCAAAGGCCACAAATACATAACAAGTGGGCCCTGCACATTGGCCCTAATATACATCATAGGTGGGCCCTGCACATTGGCCTCATGGATGGGTCATAAATACATCAAGGCGGACCTCATGGACGACCATAAATAAATCAAGATGGGCCTAATCACATGGGTCTCATGTGTCAAGGTGGGGCTCAACGGACGGGCCACAAATAAATCAATGCGGGCCTCATCACATCCTAAAAAAAAAGATCATAATGAAGGATCGTTTGGACCATACCACAAATAGCAATGGAGATAATAATTTCTACGGTTAAACAAATCACAGGGCCACTATACAGTTTATTTTCCAACCAATCTAATCATAAGGTCATAAAGACCTGGATTGAGAGGGAAAATAAATATCATATTGGTCCAAACTTTGAAGTCCAAGGGTTTAATGGTGGACGTTCAAACCCATTATTTTCTGTAATGTGGTCCACCTGGTCCTAGATCTATCTCATTTTTAGTCTCAAGTCTTAAGATGAGCTTTCAAAATGGTTGGACGGTTTGGATGCAACACATACATCATGGTGGGCCCCACTGTCCAAACAGCGGATGGTGTAAATAAAGCACATACATCTGGGGCGGGTCCCACCGTCAGAATGGCATGGATGTACATGTACATCACGTGGGACCTGCAGAGCTCACTGGCGTTAAAGGAGTAGCTTCATAGCTGCCGCACGTGCAGCTTTGCTGCCTGTTTTAAAAGTAGAGGTGGGTCCCAACGTAGGGCCCACCACAACATTTTATAAATATATAGTATAGTATATATATATGATATATATATATATATATATATATATATATATATATATATATATATATATATATATATATATATATATATATCTATATCTATGCAGTGTCCAGGCCCTGGACGGCCTGGACAGACACATACATCAGCGTGGCTCCACACTTGGGGTGGATCCCACCGTCCAAGGACAGTGGACACCTCACGTGCATTATGGTGTGGCCCATCTGAATGGGTGGACGGCGTGGATGGGTCCCACGGACTCAGATTGAAGAGGAAAAATAAATATCATAATGATCCAAAACTTTTGGACCTAGAAAAGGGTTTCAATGGTAGACGTTCAACACCACTATTTCCTGCCGTGTGGGCCACCCCAAGGGAATAATCTAATCCGTTGACCGTCTTGGCCACCTCGAATGAGGTCAGATAGACTCTGACTAGGACTGGTTTGGATGACAAGGGACTCCAAAGACAGCCCTAGAGTGTTTCAATAGATGGGCATTAATACCCTTAATACAGCCCACTCGAGACTCATATTTGCCTCAAAATTTGGCACATGGCCTAAAATTATAAGGAGGAGATGGTGGACAGTGTGGATTAAACAAATTCATCATAGTTAGGTCCACGTGTGGTGGCAGCCCAGTAAGGTTTCCACCCTCACCGTCACTGGACAATAACGTCCAGGGACTTACTCTTTTTTTTTTTCTTATTCTCCTCTTTCTTCCTTTATTTTTATTTTATTCTACTATGTGGGGCCCACTTGTGGGTAATCCATTCCGTCTATTATATCGACCAGCTCTTTATGGGCCAAAGGAGTTTGATGATGGATAGGTCCACCACTTATACACACAACAGTAGGTATGAGAAAGTTCCAACAGTGGGACTTTGTTTCCCTCGGTGCGGCCCACTAAGAACTAAGATTTGTCTCATTTTTTGACTCATAGTCTAAAATTACACAGGGAAGGTGGTGGACGGCATGGATTAAACAAATACATCAAGATGGGGTCCATGGTTGGGACGCCCCCCACCCACATCCGCCTGATTGACGTGAGGGGGTGCTCCCACTACCACCATCGGTTGTGGTGTGGTCCACATGATGGTTGGATCGAGTAGATTTTTGGGCTCCACGGCTAAAATGTGCAGAAAATGAATGTATGGTGTGGATCTAAGAAATACATCAATGTGGGTCTCATGAGTGAAAACTCACTCCAAACCTCCCATGCAAAAAGTAAGGAATGATGTGGGTAGCCCAACCCCTTAGCATTTGTGGTATGGCCCACCTAAGATTTGGATTAGCTTCATTTTTCGGCTAACGCCTAAAATGAGCTGGGAAATGGGATGGACAGTGTGGATTTGATCAATACATCAAGGTGGGGCCTGCATGAGTGGCCCACCCAAAAAGGCTAAAGTAATGACATTTTTTTATTGCAGTGAGTACAACCCACTGCCTGTTCACGCTTCAGGCCATGTCCAGCGTCCAAGGACGTTGGACTATACATTTCATCAAGATGGGTCTCACGTGTGGGGACCACGGCTGGTGGGTCCCACATGGACGTGGCCCACTTGACTTGGATCAATTTAATATTTGTGTTTTCTCATCACCAAAGGGTATGGTCCACATGACTTGGACGGTTTGGATATGGCATACATCAAGGTGGGGTCCATCCGAGTGGGCCACACATCACACAAAAATGAGAGAGAGAGAGAGAGAGCACCCACCTCTAAATCGACTCATTCTTCAATCCTTTGGGTCCTCAAGCCTTCTAGGATCCTTTTCAACGGTGGAGATGGGCTTCTAATGGCAGGATTGAAGGGGATCTAAGGTGAAAGAGGGCTAGCCATGGAGATGGATCGGGACGTCCATGGCTCTTGCAAAGGTTGGAGAATAAGGAAGAAAGAGGGAGAAAGAGAAAGAGATAAGAGAGAGAGAAGTTATTATGACTTGTCATAATGGTGTAAGGCCATCATTAATGCCTAGGTAAGGGTAGATGTTGACTTTTGGGAAAGGGGGAGGGAATGATTACCTAGCACATCACTCCATGATGGCGTAGAAAATTGTGTCATTACAATAGGTGGGTCCCGCAACGTGCAGTCAACAATCATTACAATGCGCGGGCCACAACTAGTGATCTGAGCGTCGCATTGACGCACGAGACGCAGCGTTGGAACCACGGCGACTATGCGATCATGACTCAAGATCGCGCACAAATGCCGATAACAGATCGTAGGTCGCCGAAATTCGACCGGAAGAACCGCAGAAGCCTACGGAACGATACAGTCTAGGACACAAGTCTTACAGAAAGCAAAAGGAAGAATATCTCCATCCTCCTTACACATCTTCTCCATTTCTATGTGGTCTATCATTATGCATGTTTGTGGAACCTACTAGAGAAAATTTCTTGGATTATATAGATATATCCAGTACTATGATAGATCAGGAATAAACCTCCTAGGTTGGAGGACCATCATCGACATTTGATTAACATATATCATCAGATTTCAAGTATGATCTAATATTCTTAATTTAGTTTTTAGATTATAGAAATCATAATGTTCATACTCGGGAGATCTTGGGATTGGGATTTTAATTTTGGATTTGGAGACAAAAGCGTTCCATTATATATCTCCAATGAAATCCCATCAAATTGGTATCAAAGTGGTCGAGTCATTCAAATCATTGTCCTATGAGCGATGATCAAATTGATTTTTGTTTCACGTCGATTGGATTTCTGAATTTGGAGATCCAGTCTGTCAAAGTTGGCTTTATGGGGTTAAGTTTTGGATCATGTTTGTGTGGTCCATTTTCCTTAATTTTCACATGATGATTCTAATATTTACTTTTCTTTTTATTAATTTTCTTGGATTGCATATAAATGTGGTTTGGATAGGCCATGGTGGGAGATCCCATATTATGAATGTCTCTCCTTGCATATTCGAGATGGATCGTCTACTCTCATATCCTTGATGAGAGGATCGTTATACTTATTATAGTAACCATAAGATACATCATAGTGGGCCTAATTTGGTCACGAGGGTCGTGATTATGTGATATCTTTAACTACAAGTTCCATACCATCCATGTGCATCATGGATTCATGTTAGTTACATGAGGAAAAACTTTTTATACACACGTGTGTATTAGACCTGTGAGGAGAGAGATGGACAGAACGGATTTTTGAGAGGAGTTCCACGATGGGCCCACCATACGAACAACATCCACACATTATTTTTTTTAAACCATGGAGTGCCCTTGCTTCGTGTGTAAGCAACTTCGAGGAGTTTCCTTCTTATGTTCTTTTCGTACTCTCTCTCTCTCCTCCCTTTAAGTAGCTTCCTATATCATGATTCCTAATTAGATTCTAATATAAAATAATTATTTTCTTATTTCAAATATATAATTTTATAAAATTTTGTGGGGCACACGTATGTGATTGTGTAATGCACATGCAAAGGACCTTGTTGGATTTGGAAAACTTGATTGTGGTTCATTTTTACCTATTTATATCGATCTAATGAGTAAAGTAAATCATTAATCTGAATTACTCACCGATACCTTCGAAACAAGTAGTCTCATGCCTCAAACGAACATCAGATGGTGGAGATCTAGCTGAAACAAGTCGGGTTATCCAAGTGCATGTGGACCCACTATTTTGAGCGGGCAACAGCCTCTTGTGGTCCACTTTGGACCATATGATGATTTCTTTTGGGAGATCAAATCTGATGGTTTCGTAGTGCTCAGCTGTAGTGAAACTTAGGTTGTTTGCCCCAATCGAAGTTCAGATCGCGAAGTTATTAGCCAGACAATATCGACTCTCTGGTGATTGAGCAATCATGTCCATTGTATGGAACATATCTCATGATTCAACGATCACTTTGAGATGAAATTTATCTTAAGAATGTTTTGGACATTCATTGGAAAAATTATGTCCCGATGCGCCCAGAAAAATTGTAGACTATCTTTTAGTTCATTGTTGACCATCAATTGACCATTTTAATCAAATCAAACCGATTCAAAATCATATTGGGATGAAAATTGCTCCCTGGCCCAATGGACATGTCCTGGAAACATCCATCAATTCAAATTGACCAAAGGATTAGAATCAATCAGATCAATCGATGGACCTCGTTTGGTGAGATTTGGACGGTTGAATCTATATTGTTTTGTTACGTGCATTATGTGTGTGCATGTTTTATCCTTGATGGTTGATCTTGGTTGGACGTCCACTTATTTAGGATTTGTGTGGCACGTCGTACCCTTGGTTGGAAGTAGCCCATATGCCAAGCCACTTATGGCGGTGTGTGGTCCTCACTTGTGTGGGCGTATCCTCACCTTTCATGTCATCTTGATGCTAAGGTTACATCTATTGCGCAGCACGCCAACAACGCAGTGAGTCGAGATCCAATCTCAAGTCTCACCCACAAACGATAAACAAGAATAAATATAAACTAGAAATAGATCAAAGCAATCCAAACAAACCACAAGACAAGATATACATGGAAAAATCCCAACAACGGTAAAAAACCACGGATGCAATATTCTACTATGAAGAAAAATAGAGATTACAAAGCGATATACTCACCTCTCCCTTAGAAATGTAGAGAAAACCATTTGCACACACCTTAGAATTATTTCCTAATGCTTTCCAATACCATAGAATAGCCCTAGGGACACCTATTTATAGTTAAGCAACTTCCTTTCGTACCCTTGCGAAAGGCGACACAAAAATTCGCAGTCCGCATCAGATTCGGAAACGAATCTGCGTAACCATGACCGGTTGAGCAGACTGCACGACCGGTCGAGCGGTCGAGCATGGGCCGACTGGTCGACCACCTTGGAACCAAAAATCTTATGCTCGCTGGACTTTGAGTCGAGCCAGTCCACGACTGGTCACGACCGGTCGAGTGGGCTCCACGACTGGTCGAGCAGGGGCTACGATCGGTCATGCACGGCCCCAGATGTGGCTCTACTTCTCAACAATCTCCCACTTGGAAACACATCATCTAAACCTTTGTCTTCTTCATCCAAAATGCACCATCTCTCCGTCTTCAAGCCTGAAGACCAATCAAAGCTGAACAAAGATTCAACTTCTCCCGTGTGACTGCCTTGGTCAACATATCCGCAGGATTCTCACTTGTATGAATCTTCTCCAGAGCAATCGATCCATCTTCCAGTAACGAACGTATGAAGTGATATCTGATGGCAATATACTTGGTCCTTGAATGAAAGGCTGAATTCTTAGCCAAGTGTATTGCACTCTGACTGTCACTGTACAACTTGCAATCTGCTTGCTTCTTACCCAACTCTTCCATGAAACCTTACATCCACACAATCTCCTTGCACGCTTCTGTAGCCGCAACATATTCTGCTTCTGTCATACTGATAGATACTATCTTCTGTAACTGAGAGACCCAACTGATTGCAGCACCACCCAGAGTAAAGACATAACCTGTAGTGCTTCTTCTGTTGTCGATATCTCCTGTCAAATCTGAATCCACGTAGCCTTGTAGCTTGATTTCTGATCCACCATAATACAACCCTACACTTTAGTACCTACCAGGTATCTAAGATCCACTTCATAGCTTCCCAATGTTCCTTCCCGAGGTTGTTTATGAACCTGCTAACAACTCCCACTGCTTGAGCAATGTCTAATCTCGTTCTTACCATAACATACATGAGACTCCCAATAGCTGACGCGCATGAGACTTTAGCCATGTAGTCCCGTTCCTCCTGCGTCTTTGCACCTTGCTCTTTAGATAGCTTGAAGTGGTTGGCTAATGGAGTGCTAACCGGCTTAGCACCTCCCATATTGAATCGATCAAGTACCTTGGCTATGTACTCTTCCTGTGACAAAACCAGTTTCTTATTTTTCCTGTCATGCTTTATCCTCATGCCTAGGATTTGTTTTGCAGCTCCTAAATCCTTCATGGAAAATTCTTGTCTTTTGAGATCTGAGATGTCCTTCATGCTTGAACCAGCCACAAGCATGTCATCAATGTACAGAAGAAGGATGATGTATGACATATCAAACTTCTTCAAATAGCAATAGTGGTTAGCATGACATTAACCGTTTCCCGACATGAAACTGTCGAACTTCTTGTACCACTGCCTCGAGGCCTGCTTCAGACCATATAGACTCTTCTTCAGTCTACACACCTTATTCTCCTTTCCTGGTGCCACGTATCCTGTCGACTGATGCATATATATCTCTTCTTCAAGGTCCTCATGAAGAAAGGCTGTCTTAACATCTAGCTGTTCTAGATGTAAGTCCTCTGTAGCCACTTTACTCAAGACCATGCGAATCGTAGACATTTTCACCACAGGTGAAAATATTTTAGTGAAATCAATACCTGCCTTTTGTTGAAACCCTTTCACAACCAATCTAGCCTTGTACCGTTTCGAACCATCGTACTCCTCCTTCAGTCTGTAAACCCACTTGTTATGAAGAGCTTTCTTACCGTTAGGTAGAGTGACTAGCTCCCATGTACGATTAGACTTAAGAGAGTCCATCTCCTCATCCATAGCCTGCTCCCACTTAACCTGTGTATCTGACTATAACGCCTCTTCAAAACACTTCGACTCACCATTATCTATCAGCAGTAGATAATGTAAAGAGGGTGAGTATCGGACCCTGTGTCTCCTCTCTCGAGCAGACCTCCTCACAACCGGTGTATGTGGCTCTGCCTCATAATGCTCCTGTGCATGATCATCCTGTGGCACTATAACACCCGTGTCCGGTAACTCTTCCAACTCTACGAATTCTTTCTCCTCGGCCTTATTTTCCTGCACACTGTCCTTACGCATCACTTTTTCATTTAAGACTACGTCATTGCTTCTAATGATTTTCCTGTTTTCTATATCCCAAAACCTGTAGCCAAAATCATGCTGCCCGTAGCCTATAAACGTGCACCTCATGGACTTCGCATCCAGTTTATTTCTGTGCTTTGCATCAATGTGAACATTTGAAGTGCAACAAAACACTCTGAGATGTGCAAGGTTCACTTCTTTCCCAGTCCACGTTTCCTTTGGTAGCCCACCATCAAATGGTGCTGAGGGACTTCTATTGATGAAATATGCGGCAATATTCACAGCATATACCCAAAAAGTCTTAGGCAACCCTACATGTAACCTCATGCTCCTGGCGCACTTAAGGATGGTCCTGTTAATGCGCTCAGCCACACCATTCTGTTACGGTGTCCCTGGAATCATTTTCTGATGTTTGATTCCATTTACTGTACAATACTCCTCAAATCTCTTATCACAGTATTCTCTCCCATTATCAGATCTGAGACATTTTACTGTTTTACCTGTCTCGTTTTCTACCATAACTTTCCATTTTTTAAATACATCAAATACATCAGATTTATATTTTAAGAAATAGACCCACAGTTTTCTACTAGCATCATCAATAAAAGAAACAAAATAATGTGAGCCACCAAGAAATAATACCTGTGCCGGTCCCCACACATCAGTGTGTACAAACTCCAACAGATGTGTCTTTGGAGCACGTCCCATCTTCTTGAAGCTTACCCTCTTCTGCTTGCCATACATGCAATCCTCGAAAAATTTCAAGTCAATAGATTTCATCCATGGTAGGTTCTGTTTTGACAATAACACTTTCATCCCTTTCTCACTCATATGTCCCAACCTCTGATGCCATAACTGCCCATTCACTCCAGTTGATGTGACTGTGAGTGAACTATACAATCCTGAAGTCACGTACAAAGTACCTTCCTTTTTGCCTCGAGATATTACCAAGGCACCTTTTGTGATCTTCCAAGAATCACTAGTGAATGTCGTCACATAACCAGTATCGGCCAATTGCCTCACTGAGATCAAGTTACGTTTCAAACTCGGTACATGTCTGACATCCTTCAATTTCAAAACCATTCCGTCTTTCTGATTGACATGAACGTCTCCCTTTTCAATAATACTGCACGACTCATCATCACCCAGGTAGACTCTCCCAAAGTCACCTGACATATAATCACGCAGAACTTCCTTACATGAGGTGGCATGAAACGAAGCACCCGAGTCTATAACCCAAGACTTATTCCTCGCATCAAGAGACAAGATCAATGTCTCTGTGTTACTCTCCTCAGATAGATTCACTAAATCCTTCCCACCTTGAGAGCTTCCTTCTTGTTTCTTGAACTCCCTACAATCACGTTTCATGTGACCCTTCTTGCCGCAATGCCAACACCCGTCTTTGTCTTTCAGTCCCTTGGACTTCCTCTTCGACTTAGAACACCTGTGTTTATTGCCTCCTTTGTTCAACAATCTTCCTCTTCCTTCAATGTTTAGAACATTCCCTAAATCCCCTGAAACTCCCGATGCCTTTCTTCTAGATTCTTCGCTGAGAATTAGACTGGCCACATCATCAAATTTCAGCTTTGTCGACCCTGAGGAATTGCTCACAGCAATCAGCAAACCATCCCAACTATCTAGCAGACTGGATAAGATCAATAACATCCTGACCTCATCCTAAAAAATATGCCAACAGATTTCAACTAGCTCGTGACTGTATTAAACTTGTTTAGATGTTCAGCCACGCTCCCACCATCTGACATCTTCATGTTGAATAGCTGTTTCATGAGATGAACTTTATTGGTTGTTGAGGGCTTTTCATACATAGTGGCTAGGGCTTCCATTAATTCTTTTGTAGTTTTTACCTTGGATATATTGAAGGCGACACTCTTAAACAAAGAGAGTCGGATAGTTCCTAAAGCCTTCCTATCCAGTAAAAACCATTCATCATCTGTCATCTTTTCTGGTTTCTTCTCTTTTCCTTCTAGAGGAATATAGAGGTCTTTCTGATATAGATAATCCTCCATCTGCATCTTCCAGAAGGCAAAGTTTGAACCATCAAACTTCTCTATTCTAGTTTTCCCTTCTTCCGTCATCGCTCCCAATAGAACTAAACCAATAGCTCTGATACTAGTTGTTGCGCAGCACGCCAACAACGTAGTGAGCCGAGATCCAATCTCAAGTCTCACCCACAAACGATAAACAAGAAGAAATATAAACTAGAAACAGATCAAAGCAATCTAAACAAACCACAAGACAAGATATACGTGGAAAAACCCCAACAAGGGTAAAAAACCATGGATGCAATCTTCCACTATGAAGAAAAACAGAGATTACAAAGCGATATACTAACCTCTCCCTTGAAAATATAAAGAAAACCATTTGCCCACACCTTAGAATTATTTTCTAATGCTTTCCAATACCCTAGAATAGCCCTAGGGACACCTATTTATAGTTTAGGCAACTTTCCTTTCGCACCCTTACGAAATGCGACACAGAAATCCGCAGTCCGTATCAGATTCGGAAACCAATCTGCGTAACTACGACCGGTCGAGAAGACTGCACGACCAGTCGAGTGGACCCCACGATCGGTCGAGCATGGGCCACGACCAGTGGAGCACCTTGGAACCAAAAATCTTATGCTCGTTGGACTTTGAGTCGAGCCAGTCCACGACTGGTCACAACCAGTCGAGTGGGCTCCATGACCAGTCAAGCAGGGGCCACGACCGGTCGTGCGTGGCCCCAGATGTGGCTCCACTTCTCAACAACATCTTGTACTTATTACTAACTTCACCCAATTCATTCATGCTGGAGAAAAAAATCAAGGCTAAGATGATCTCCTCTTAGCCTCATCAAGCTGTCCTCATGAGAAATATTCGAATTGAAGGAATGCCTATCAGGTGCGGGAACATAAAGTATCTCCATCCCACATCCACTGGAAGTCAATAATCTCACTGTTGATGCTTAAAGCACTCCATTCATTTCCCAATACGGACAAGAATAATAGAGGGGAAATATGTAATACCCCAACCAAGTAAGCTAATTTAATGCCTAGGGTGTTAACACCATTAGCTCAATCCTATAGCGAGATACTAGCCATGATAGTCCAGAGGAAAATCCTCATCACGCTACAACTTAGGTCCCCTCTGAATCTGTTGCCTTCCAACTACAATGAGATTGAATACCATGCATTTTACCAGTCTAGGGGTTACACAAGGGACTGATGTTTTACCTTGAAGCATATGGTCTAAAATTCGATCGATGGAAAGAAGATTGGGATTACAACCCTCGCTACTACTAATAATGTTCTCCAAAACCCCTTACCACAACATCAAGCAAATCCAAGTTCTTTGAGTACACCTACTATCAAGGTAATCAAGGCCGAATCTAGTTGCCTCACCCCACCTCTCATTAAGTTCATCAACGCCTTCACCTCCAATCCCAAACCTACACACTTTGAATCATTGGTCCTACATGGGGCACCATCAACTAGCCTCGTGCCCACTCCAATCATTGTCCTCTAAGGGAGAACACCCTAGACCATCATAATGCTAGCCCTGGAAAGACAAGGGCATCCCTCAAATTATTCAATATTCCTCTAAGGAAGGAGTTTGACTCACTATTCCAATCCACTCATCATCCTCCAAGGAAGGAGACCTCCCTTGGTCGGTATGTCGCACACCCTAGCCAAATCAAGGCCTAACTTCAATTAGTGAGCCACCCTCCAGGAAAGGAACCTTGTCCCCCAAATTGGCATACTCAGTCTCAACCAACACTTGGTGCTCTAAGGGGGAAGCCCAATCTTCCACTCAAATCCTTAAATCTCATAATTTTTTATATATCTAAAAGGGAAGGCCACTCTGATCACCTCACCCAGGCCCAAGTCCTCATCTCCTTAGGCCATTGTTTTCATCCAAGGACGGAAAGTTCCTCCTTATGACAAACGGGCAACCTTTAACATTACCTTTTTTTGTTGTAATCCTTTGACATTACCTGGAATGTACCAAGATAGGCAACATGAACCCCAATCACTAGTGCTTTCAAAGAGAGAACAACTAAAATGATCCCAATGGATCATTAGCAAGAAGTGCATCCAATTACCTACAATGCAATAACTTAGTTGAAATCCATCCCTTTCAAATCTCTATTTAGGAGTTATTGCACACATCGTAGTTACACCAAAAAATGTTTGTCAAGACCCTTAATGATGAGCACATCTCTCAAGAAGTACTACCAAAATGATCACCTATATGATTAACCAACTCCTCGCATCACGTGCAATCACATTTACCGATGAGGATCTCCCTCCCAAAGTTGTGACCATAGGTGTTCATTGAACATAGTGATATGTCATAAGGATCTCAAAATCCCACTCATTCTCATTGATAATGGCTTAAGCCTAAATGTTTGCCCATTAAGGACTACCGTTCGCTTAAGGATTGAACCATCTACCTTCAGGCCCAACAACATAAATGTAAGTCTTTGACAAATTTAAGAGATAAGTTGAATGAGAAATTAATATCGAGGCCTAAATCAATCCAGACATCTCGCGCTCTTTCATCATTCTCCTAGGGATACTTTAGTTGTACAAAGTTAGGGCCATCCCATCGATTGTAACGCCCTGGTTTTCAGAACCAGAGTATAGAGCTCGTTTCCTGAAAACCCGAATGTTAAAGATCCACTAATTAACAATATTGCAAAATCAGAGTGTGATAGCATAACCAAGCATAGATAATATCATAAAACCAAATATCAAGATTTTGGTCCACCCAGTTGGGGACCTTAATTACAAAATTCACAAGTTCCAGTGTACCAAGACAAAATATAAAGAAAATATACATCTACTGATTAAGTCCAAAATATTCAGTCACTTCCTGCTGCGGCTCTTCTTCGTAGTATCCATCCTTTGATCTAGCCACCATGACCTCAGGGCCTGCACTGCAGTCACCTCCGTCTATACCTGCATAATTTGTATGGTTGAATATTCGATGAATGAGTGGTCAACTCATTGTGAATTCCCCTCAAGATTACACACCACCGCCTTACCAAGCATAGTAAAAAAAAAAAAGAACAATAAGACATTCAAAACAAATAGGATGCAATCTTATTTAAAATGCATGGATGCGTGAATACACATCGACCTGAGGATGCTCATCTAGTCGAACTTGGGCTCGTTACCCATGCATATATAAGACTGGTCACCAGCGCAGCACATCACGTGCATACATCACGTACAGTATAGTGACCAAGTTATCATACATCACGTACGTAGGTCGATAGTCGGGCATAGTGTCTCATGACCACCATCCCCGACTCATGAGGTCTTCCACCTTAGGATGTTTAATAGAACCCATCAACAAGTGGTCATTCAATTCCAATAGAGGAAATCATCATCACATGGTTGGATGAGTATGAATTGTCGAAGCCGTAAGGGCAAATGTCAAGCCCCAAACTCAGAAACCGGGCTAACAAAATTCTCGACCGCCGAATTCGGCGCCAACAACCTTTGTAGTATCTCATTCTCGACTCCCGGCACCCATATACCAGGTTCCGATCTTGGGATACTACAAGGAGGATTTTTAACATGAATTTAATTCGTAATAAGCATAACTATAAGCATAACCCATGAATAATAACGAGAACACCATCATAAAAAATCACTATGATCAAAACTTGAGTACAATGCGCATAAAGGGAAATACAATGATAATAATGATAAAACTTCAAAAGCTCTACGACACGCTCCTGTTCCTGCTCAGTTATGGCTTAGCGTCACCTGCACGCAACGGTCGTGCATAAGCTTATAGAAAGCTTAGAGGGTGGTGAAAGTGTGTGCGCATGGTAGAAATGAAAGTGTGCAATATCAGAGTAATGTGGAAATGCTGGCAAGTCCATGAATGCCATCAGTCATACGAAGGCTATGCGATGCAAGGCATAAATGCTATCAGTCATACCAAGGCCATACGATGCAAGGCATGAATGCTATCGGCCATACCAAGGCTATGCAATGCATGGCCTACAGGGCCAATGTCATATGCGAGGTACAATTTAAGCATACCAAATCTCATCTGAATCCTCATATCAATACAGTTTATCTCTAAAATATATATATATATATATATATATATATATATATATATATCACTGGGGTCTAGTACACTATACATCAGATCACCGGTAACTAGACACGTAACCATACAAGTGGAAGAGACCTCACTATCTGCCTACAAATATCGGCCAGGCACGTCGGTAGCAGACCTATTTATGAGTTGGTCAAACTCAGCCTAGTTATGCCCCCTACTCTCGAGCGGATAAGGCCACACCCCCTTCCAACCGACCACGACATAGTGGGAGATGCGGCCTACTGATATACGGCCCTCATACGCTCATGTATCCACTCAGTCTCAACGTTGGAGTCATCCTTTGGTACCATCGGGTCTAGGGATTTTCACCCAGGAACATCTATGGCGCCTCGATGCTAGTAACAGTATTTTCGGTGTCTAATCCTGCCATCCACGATGTGTTTGTGGAGGCTATGGCCCTGATGTCGTTAGGGCATAAAGAAATCATATCACACAAATGTGAGATGCATGAATCATACTATCCAGTCATGCAACAATCTTACACGTACCGAGCGCTCATGTGGGCAACTCCTCCTATCAGGGAATCCCATAATAATCCGCCCAATGGCATATGTTATGATCAATCACTCCTCATATCAAGCATACATATGATGCACATGGGCATGGATCGTGAAACTATACTAAGCATGTTATATGATGATGATGTACTCTCCTCATATCAAGGATGGGCCTAAACGGCCTACTCATATTGAGAATGGGCCTAACGATCATGGTGGTCCAACGGTTTGGGTTAACCCACTGCCGGGAGTCGAGAATGGGATACTACGGAGGCTATCAGCGTCAGATTATGCGATCAAGAATTTTGTGAGCCCGGTTTCCATTTGGGTCGTGACAGCAAATACCAAATCTTGGGTTTAAGGTAAATTGGTGCGGTAAAAGGATGTATGTTATAAATGCCAAGTCGGGATGGTGGGCCATGTTAAATCAGATTGGTAAATAATTCATCCCACGGCCATGTAGGCAAGAGCATCCCATAGATGGTAAATCCCATTAGATAATTTCCATTAAAATAACCTCCAAGTCGAGGGTCTATTTCTAATCCAATCTGTCTTGTTACATCCTAAGTGTGGTTCACATACAATAGTGGAGTTTTCAACATATAATGTAGTGGATTGGATTCTATAGGTACTTGCAAACAAATCATCAGCATGTAGAGGTGTACAAGTTATGTACTGGTAATAGAATTTGAACTTGTCACAAAGGATTATGAAACTAAAGTATGAACTAACAATTAAAGTGTCACTAAAAATGTAGGATTTTACGATCATGGCATAAGAACATACTTTACAAGCTACCAAATAAAATGTGAACCTAACATGTAGTATTTATTTCATGTGAACATGGTTTGCAAATTTATCAATCATAAATCAATGTAAGCCAACTAATATAATTTGGTAATTTAATACAAATGATTAAAGCCCTAAGCTAATAATCATAATATAAATGGATACTATGTTTTGACTAACTTGGAGATGAAAAGCCTAAGGGGAAAAGTCATCACCTAACCTGATAGCTTGATTTAGTGGTAGGGTATCTCGCCTTTTGGCTGTGCTTCGCCCTGATTAACACAACTCTTCCTGCCATGCCTGATTTGATGGGGATTTGGGAAAAAGGGTCCCGAAGCTATAATGGAGTTAACAACTACATATACCACAAACTTCCCATCATGTGAGTTGGTTAGGCTTTACATGTGTGCACACCCACTATGGTTTGTACCTCAAATGGGACTCAGTAAATCCTCACCCTAAAATGAGGAGCCAACTAGGTTAGCTTCGAGTTTGAGTCGACTCAGCCGAGGTGACTCGGTTGAGGCTATCCACATGGGATGGAGTACGTTTGTGGATTGAGATCTGGGTCCTTGATCACTTGGCCATTCGTGCGATGAGCTGGGCTGGACCATCTATCAGGCCTATGAGCAGTGGAGGTCGGCGAACCCAGCTAGTGGAAGACTTGTGGGCTGAGTCCGGCCCAGATTTCACTACCAGAAAACTGGGCAAAGGCTACGGATAAAAGCCTTAGCTAAAGACCTATGGCTACGGTTTTAGTCCATAACACGACCGTAGTCGTAGGTGTCGTAGCCATAGGTCTAAAACCTATGGTTACAGATTTAATCCATAGCTATAAATTATAATAGCTACAGATATAATCTGTAGCAATCATTTCTGTAGCCAAAAGTACCTATAGCTACGGATAGTATTTGTAACTAAAAGTAGTGTTGGATCCGTAGCAATACGGTTGTCAGATTACTAGCTACAGTCAATATTCGTAGCTATTGCCTACATTTAAAAAAAAAAAAAAAAAAATAGAATCATTCATTCATTCAATTACCACCTGCATAATCATTCATTCATTCAATTACAATCATTCGTTCATTCAATTACATTCATTCATTCAATTACAATCATTCATTCAATATGAATCAATTACAATCCTTCATTCAATCAATTACAATTACAAAAACAATAGTGCTGAAAATACAAATCTTGGTGAGTCTGTGTGCACTCGCATATGGTACCATAGTGAATTAATCACCTGGTAAGGATTTCGGTCTATGATCGACTGCTCCTTGAATTTTAGCTTACACAAATATTCAGAATTTCCTTCTATTCGCATGGTGCCATAGTGATCGCAGTAGAGCTTTCCCAAAATAAGGTTGTAAATGGAAGTTGTGACATGAAGGAAAAAATAAAATAGAAATACACATTTCAGCTTGAACCCTATGAGGAAACAAATGTTACTATTTTCATTCATGATTTTCATACCTTGCTCCACTAAAAAACTTCACCATCATCAAACTCGAGAGTTAGAAGACCAACAGGATCAAGCTGGATTGAACGACCCCAAAATTTGCTTTTTAGATTATTGTCTCCTCAAAATTTCCATCCTCTACCTTCACAGTGGCATGCAACAATCATTGGATGATGACTGACCTGTCTCAAAGTAAAATATCAAGTTACCTCCTTGACTCAAACCAAGTCAACAATGTGAAGTCTTATCAGATATTAAAACTCGTCAAACCAATCCATTCGACAGGTTTCTAAGCACTAGATAAACCAACAATGTCGACCTTGATTAGATTCCCACATATAAATGGAGCTTACCTGCTTATCTCATTTCCTAAATACAAAGAGCATTGCATCTATGACATTGCTTTTACCACTTCCATTTGAACCCACTACCGTTGAAAAACTCTGCAGATAATAGAAAATTCAAATGAGACAATAAACACATGAGTCAATATGTAGTGCACAAAGCAAAATTGTGTGAAATTCACACTCAAGTAACCAGAAAGGGACAAGATCCAGTGCCATTGGATGCATGGGAGCTACCATGCCCCATGTCATTGTTGCACATGTGACATGGACATGGACATGGATTAGGTGAGGCAGGGGTAACAGCTTAGTGGGTGAGGCCTTGACCGTGGGGCCCACCTTGATGTATGTGGTGTATATCCACGTCATCCATCCATTTCACCATCTCTTTTTAGAGCATGGTCCAAAAATTGAGGCAGATACAAATCCCAGGTGGACCACACGACAGAAAAACAATGGTGATTGAACACCCACCATTAAAAACTTCCTAGATCCACAGTAATGTTTATTTGCCATCCAAAATGTTGATAAGTTCACACAGACTAGGACGAAGGGAAAACACAAATAGCAGCTTGATCCAAACTTTCATGGACCCCAAGAAGTTTTTATGGTGGGAATTCAATCCCTACTTGTGTGGCAAAACGGATGAACAACATGGATATACAACATATTCAAGGTGGGTCCCACGGTCAAGGCCTCACCCACTAAGCTCGTAACCCTGCACTTAAACCAAGAAAGCATCTCATATCCAATTCCAAATTAGAATTTTCATTTTTGAAATGACGAGAACTGACCTATGTAGAAGAGAGAAGCTTAGAAAGTTTTGGTGGAGACCTAATTTTTGGAAAGAAAATAATACAATCAATAATTCATAAAAATAGATAACTGGACTAATCGACTTTTTTTCATGTCTTTCTCCATTAATATCAGATCTCTCATTCTCCACAAGCACATCTTCAGATTTCAACAATACAATGGATGGATCTATGACATGCATACAAGTGGCAATAAAATCAAGCTAAGAAAACTAAATGTACAAATAGATGAACAGATCCAGAAACATACATGCTTCAACAACAAAATAATAATAATAATAATAATAAAAACTTGAATCAACGTGACAAAAAACCTGAATCAACATGACAAAAAACTTAACATTCAAAAACCTGTCTTTCCAATGCATAAGAAACAAAACATCTCCTGAAGAAATTGAGTTTTGTTGATTTGGTTTGTCTTGACCTTTATGTCCATCTGAAATGTAGTGATGCCATTCTCATTACCAGCAACCTGCAATGTTAAAATCATAGGTTATAATTTGCATGTTTTGTTTATGAAGTTAAACTTTAAGCACCACAATTAGATACAATCAATGGCTTGCATTTTACAATGAGCTTTAGAGTTAGTCTTAGGACCGTTTCTAAATTCTTTTATAAAGAGTACAAAAATGTGGTCATGGTCTCTGTATTTGTCACTGCATGGAATGACTTTCTAACATGAGCGAATGTTTTAGTAGCTGGAAAAGCATATGCAAGAAGGGTGTATGTGGATTCTCAATCAAATTTGAATTGATCATTACATATGACAAATGTTACCCAATAAAAATGTGGGATTCACCATCAATCATAATGATGACCAATCAACAAATGCAATTTCATGTGGAACCTTAAACGGTCATGATTTCAGTTTTGGGGCATGGTTAAAGGACTCAGCAACTTATACCGACTTGTTTGGTCTTGAGTTTGAGTAGTGACTCGCTTGAGATGGGGTCTGAGTCGACTCAGACGAGTCATACGGGACTCATCTGAGTCTTGAGACCAAGATTGGGTTTCGTTCACCCATATTGTTAAAAGAGCAGGGCTTGCTGCACTTGGAACATTTCCACTTCATTGAATTGAATTATCGTAGAAATTTACAACTAGATTCAATTGAGTGCCGTGAGGTGGCTAAGCTATTCTATTTACTTAAGGTAGCTAAGCTATACTTTTTAATGCAGTGAAATTAATACCTAACATAAATGGCACATCCTCCAACCGCACGAGTTTCTCCATGGTATTTAGCCATCGGGTGAACGCTCTGATGAATGACATCAATCACCAAATAACCAATCATGATTTCCCAAAAGCTCAGCAAATGTTGAAAGATAAAGCTATCAAGAAACAGGATTATGGTAGCTTACATGAAACATATCCCAATCAGGCTGCATGAATTCTCCAAGGAATAAGGTGTTGTAGGCAACAGATGCAATATGGATTGTATGTGACGCTGGGACTCTCGGCCAAAAATCATCAGATGCTTTTATCATAGCAGTCCTCTTTGAGCTATATGCCAAGAAATGAAACATCGAATTAAGTATAATTCCTTTTTTTTTTATATACAAATATAAGCTCAAGTATTTGTAGACTAAAACTACACCTCTCCATAAATTGAGTTTGCATTGAATAATCAATCCTTCTTCCATTCAAATTAAATAAATTAACAATTAAAGATATCTTCTTCTCTTGGTAGGTATTAGTTGGGGCCTTGTTACCGGAAGGTAACACCTTCTTTAGTAATTGAAAGAGCTCTGTAAAGCTTTTTTCACTCCATCTATGATTCATCTTTAATTTGAAAAGATATACAATGAAAGTTAGCACGGTGAAATCTTGGGCCCCAGGGTATAGCTCAATCATTGTGTCTCGTAGATTTGCTTCAAACTCATTAGTTTTATTTTCTCCAAAGACGCCTTCGATTACAGGGGTCACATTCGGCTCATCCTATACAACTTCATCTAGGTTATTACCACCAAGTTCTTGAACGATCGCGTTGTGAACTTCATTTAAGTTCGGGACACTATGATATTGTTGGGAACTTGATTCACATACAGTACACTTAGGTGATACATGCTCCCCATGCATGTTCCAAACCCTATAGCTTGGGTCGAATCCATTTTTCATTAGATGTATTTCCATATCATCATAAGAAACCGGAAAACGTGCACATCTACAAGTGGTTCATGGACAAGGAACGGATTCTCTACCAGGAAGGTTTTCTTGTGCAAACTTTGAAAAAATTCTTATTCTAGAAAGAAAACGTGGGTCTGGGAAACTTAGTGTCATCTACTCCCTATTCATTATAGCTGGATCTCGATTAACCAAGGAGTCCATTTTCAACTTGCACCTTACCAAAAATTAAAGTTGAAAATTAGCCTCATGCACCATCCTCCTCAAAGTTGGAAATGAAGGAAGTGCTATCAGAATATTAAACCTAGACAGATATTATCTACCAAATACAATGTATTAAGGAGTTTGCAATCATTATATTTTTACAACAAATTAATAAAGTAATTTGTAAGTAAAATCTTAAACCACTTGCATAGATGAAAAGTCTCGCATGCAATTCTAATATATCAAGTACTTATAAAATCTTTAGTGAATATACATGAGTGTTCACACCTATAAATATCTCATGATATCTTCCGCCTCTCAAGAATTTCTCACAAGATGAGAAGTTCCTGACGATGGAGTCATTGTTGCCCTAGAGGGGACGGCTGAGATCTATCCACGGAGTCTGGTGTGAGGTTCAGATAGCGCCAGCAAGACTTTTCCAAAACGAAAATGTCTCGCATGCCTTTCTTTGCTACATGCGGTTGTTTACCCATACTCGACAATGAGGGAAAGGCGTGGATTATTGCTCTGAGGGACGGTTGGGATGGACAGGAGGGTATTGACAAGGATTGCCCTCGTGGCAGCTTAGAGATCTCTTGCTCTTTGAGGAGTTGTCACCACACATCCCTTGCTGGCCCCATCTCGTACACATGCATGTTTGTATGGGTTGGGTTGGTCGACGTGGGTCCGGTCGGATCTACTGTCCGGTCAAGATGGACAGCTCAAATTTCTCAGACGAGACCAAAGGTGGGCTACCATGAAATCAAGATGATCGTCCATCCATTTGAATGTGTTCTGGGTGGGAAAGGTGGGAGAAATTTCACTTTTTCTTTTATCTGTCGAGTCAGCTTAGGTTTAACCGCCTAAGCGATCTGGCGTGCAGCGTACATACTGTAGGTGGTGCAAGTGCACGCTGGTGTGGGACCGATCCTGATGGGGCTATGAAATCCACGCCGTTCATCTTTCTAGGGGGCCTTAGCTGAGATGTTGGACCGGTGGTCAGCGCGATCGGACGCTCGGGCGGCCCGAAAGTCGCAATCGGAGTGTTTCCTTTTACGGTTTTCCACCTATCTGAGGGTCGAATTGCTCTGGGTTCGAGTATCAATGGTCACAAAGGAGTCCTAGGGTCACTGGCATGTCCAGGCTCTATTACTTGGTCCGTTTAATATCTCTAACGTGTGTGGTTTTGTTTAGTCCCTAGGAGACTTTGGTGACATGCCTAGGTGTTGATGAATAGTTTTGACATGTCGATTGAAGGTCTCTCCTTGTCTTGGTTTAAGTTAGAATTATTTAGTAATTAGGTTTACAGTTATACTAGCAAGGGTATAATAGTAACACCCGTGTATCAAGATGTGGGGCGTTACATCGACCCTTGACCAAAGGGTCAAATATGTGTTCAGGGACAAAGTCATCTCCATCTTTATTGACCCTGAAATGGTCCTTCCATCTAAGACTATGGGTGCTCAGGAGCTGAACATCCCATATCATAATTTTGAGTTTAAAATTGCGAACTATTACCTCTCCATGTCTCCTCAACCTAGACTATGTCATTCCCCTTAGCGAATGCCAAATTATCCACTTCGGAGCATCGTATCAAGACAAAGTAAAGATAAAAGAGGCTCGAGAAAATCTACGAATGACATGTTTGGGATATCAAGGACCCGAAGGGGAAAAATCAAAGTGACAAGACCATGGACAAGGATGTGAGCATTGGGATAAGGATGATGACTTCGTGTGCACACCCATCAAGTTCATCAATACTAGAATCATCTATCTTGATGGCCAAGTCGGAATCCAACTTAGAGGGCTAATTACGTGAAATAAGGTTATTAGACCTACCTGATGGGGACTGGAGCAATGGGCAAAAACTACCCCTAATTGATTTGACCAAGGTCCTAGTCTAAGTAGAGGTGGACGAACCTGAGGAGCTCATAGAGCTCCACTATGTTGATGATGACTCTAATGTGAATGATTTTAATATGGACTTTGAGCCTAGTCCCATGCATATAATGGTTATCAGGTATCAGACAAGAGCCCTATTGCTTTTTCTAACATCATCTTCCCTGGGAAGGAGCTCAGAGCAGTGACTAGATAATGATTCCCTAATGGTAGAAGCGCCTGACATTTTCCTAGAGATGATGGCCTTAAAAAAGCCAATATAAAAAGCTTTTGACTCCCTAAGCTGGACTAAGACTATTCTTGGTTCACGGTGCCATCCTATTCAAAACCCTAAAAATTCAAAAGTTTTCAAAAATATGAACAAAGTAAATATTCTTGAAAAATCTAAAAATTTAAATGTTTCATCAAAAAACCAAAAAAATCAAATATTTACGAAAATCGCAAAACAAAACCCTTAATGTCTCAAAAAAATTATATAAAAAATCATAAAATTAAAAAAAAAAAAAAAAAAAAAAAAAAAAAAAAAAAAACCCTTCAAAAGTCTTGAGCAATAAAAAGCTTAACATGTCACGCCCCAAACCGGAAATTGGATTCACAAGAATCCCAATCGCCAAATCTGGTGCCAAAAGCCTCCGTAGTACCCCATTCTCGGCTCCCAGTGCCCATATGTCAGGTTTCAAAGGAAGATTTTCCAACGTACATTTATCTCGTAAGAAGCATAACCACCAGTTACCCAAATCACAAAAGCAACATCATCATCACATATCCACTAATATAAACATTTGAATACAATACTGAAAGGAAAATACATATGTCGAAATCAAAGCTCCAGAAGTCAGCTACATGCTCCAAGCTCCACGTTGCTACAACCTAACATCACCTGCACGCATCTATCATGCATAAGCTTATAGAAAGCTTAGAGGGTGGTGTAAGTGTGTGCACAAGGTAATGCCAAGTATTCGATACAATGTCATAATCATACAATATCAGAAATACTGGTAAGATCATGAATCAATCAATATTAGAATACGCAATACAGATCAGCTATGCAAATGGGGAGTCATAAAGAGCCAAATACCAGATGCCGATGATGCAATGCAATATAAAATTGCTGATGAGTTTACGTATAGCGTCAGTCATACCTAGACTATATAAATGCAGAAACACATTAATCTAAAATGTCATATGCCACGGATGTAATGCAATATGCGATGAGAATGAAATGACCAAGCTGGAGTGTGAAGTCGGGATAATAGTACGTAATATCGCAGGATATGGGGTCCATCACAAGGGACTCAATCCAAACTAGTCTCATACCTAATTTGGATAGTCAACTCAATGTGGTGAACTCCTGATCTCAGGTTAGTTGCGCACCTAACTGAAATCTTGTCCATGCGAAGGTACATGTAACAAATAGTTGCGCACCACCAGCCCGAGTGGATAGTGAATGAATGAATGAATAAATATGCAACTCCTCCCCAATAAGTCCACATATCAGTACTATTCATTTCTGGAATCATCATAGAGGTCTAATACACTCTACACCAGCTTGCCGCCCCATCAAGCGCATAACTGGGTAAGTGGAAAGGACCTCACTATCCGCCTGGCCAGTAGTCGGCCAATATCTACCCGACACGTCGATAGCGGACCCATTCATGAGCTGGTCAAACTCAGTCTAACTATGACTACTCCCTCAGGTGGGTAAGGTACACCCCCTCCCAACCGACCACGACACAGTGGGAGATGCGGCCTACTGGTATACGGCCCTCATGCGCTCATATATATCCACTCGGTCTCGACGTTGGGGCGTCCTCTGGTACCAAGAGGATTTAGGAATTTTCACCCAGGGCCATCTATGGTAGCCCGATGCTAGAACAGATTTTTAGTGTCCCATCTGGCCATTCACGATATGCCTGTGGAGGCTACGGCCCTGATGTCGTTAGGGCGTACAGTAATCACAATGCAAGATGCATGAGTCATGCATCAATCCTACGCATATCATGCGCTCATGTGAGATAACCTTCACCTATCAAGGAGTCTCATAACAACCTGTTCAATGACATATGTAATAGTCATCCACATCTTATAACAAACATGCAGATGATGCGTATGAGCATATATCATGATGTTATGCTGTCACAATCATAATTAGTATTAATAACTGACATCGATAATCGGCCTCGACAATGTGGACATTTAACCAACATTGCCCCCAAGGAATAACCCATATAGAGCCTAACATATAATGGACCCATGGCCTCACACAAGGACCTAATATACAACACCATGGGCCTCACTCAAGAGCTTAATGCACATCACGATGGGCCTCTCACATGGGCCTCATCACAATGGGCTCCATCGCATGACCCTCCAATGCATCACAATGGGCCTCATCACATAGACCTTATATTCATCACAATAGGCCTTAAACACGGGCTACATATACATCACACGAGCTAAATACATACCACAATGGGCCTCAACTACGGGTCACATATACATCATATAGGTCTTGACAATCGGCCTTGGCAATCGAAATCGGCCCCGACAATCGAAATCGGTCTCAACAATCGGAATTGACACTCGGAATCAGCCTTGACACTCGGCCTCGACAATCGGAATCGGCCTCAATACTCGACCTCGACAATCAGAATTGGCCTATACAATCGGCCTCGACAAATCGGAATCAGCCTTGATACTCGGCCTCGACAATCGGAATCGGCCTCAATAAATTGGAATTGGCCTCGATACTCGGCCTCGACAATCCGAATCGGCCTATATAATCGGCCTTGACAAATCGGAATAGGCCTCGATACTCGGCCTCGACAATCGAAATCGGCCTATACAATCTGCCTCGACAAATCGGAATCGACAATCAGCCATGACAATTGGAATCAGCAATCGGTCACAATAATTAGAATCGATCGATAATTAGAATCGGCAATCGGTAACCATTATTGGAATCGATTAATAATCGAAATCAGCAATCGATCACGATGATCGGAATCGATCGATAATCGGAATTGGCAATCGGCCACAACAATCGGAATCGATTAATAATCGGCCTCGATGATCAGAATAGGTAACCGACATTAATGAGAGTGGCCTAACAAGGCCTAAGGGAAGGTCACAATGTGGACATTTAACCATCATTGTCCGTCAACGTGGACATTTAACCAACATTGCTCCCAAGGAGTGGCCCACATAGGGCCGAGCATACAGTGGGCCCACGGCCTCATACAAGGGTCTAATATACATCAAAATGGGTCGAATACATGGGCCTAATATACATCACCATGGACCAAGACCCATGGTCCTCAAATACTTCATAATGGGCTACAACCCATGGGCCTCAATATACATCAAGTAGACCGCATTAATGGGTCTCATATACACGACAGGTGGGCCCTACACATGGGCCTCATATACACAGCATGCGGGCCCTACACATGGGTCTCATATACATCAAATGAGCCACGTACCTGGGCCTCGAATACATCAAGTGGGCCACACATCATGGGCCTAATACATATCATAATGGGCCTTGCCCTTAAGCCACGAATACATCACAATGGACCTTGCCCATAGGCCTCGAATACATCACAATGGAACACAACTCATGCGTTTCAAATACATCAAAATGAGCCGCATCACCTAGGCCTCATGTACATCAAGTGGGCCGCATCGCATGGGCCACATACACATCGCAATGGGCCGTGTCACGTGGGCCACACCAGCGGGCCTCATATACATCAAGTGGGCCATATCAATGGGCCGCACCAACGGGCCTCATATACACCAGGTGGGCCGTATCAATGGGCCGCACCAACGGGCCTCATATACATCAGGTGGGTCGTATCAATGGGTCGCACCAACGGGCCTCATATACATCAGGTGGGCCGTATCAATGGGCCACACCAACGGGCCTCATATACACCAGGTCGGCCGTAAGCACATCAGTTGGATGGACGACAGGGATAAAACACGTCCATTAGGGTGGGGTCCACCCGTACGGTGAGCTGGACAGCATGGAATAAAACTCATACATCATGGTGGGTGGAACTCCAAACAGACGAATGGCATGGACATCCAAATACATCAAGGGGGTGGGGTCCACGTAGGTGGCCCACCAGAGAAGTGAATATGCTCCATTGGTCCCAGGGTGCTGCTGTTGCACGTGCAGCAGCAGCTGACATCCGCCGCTAGCCCACCGTCAAATCAGATGGACAGTAGGGATTCAAAATGGATGGGCGGCTTGACATAGGACATACTTGGTGGGGCTCACGAAAATGGATGACGGTTTGGATGCCATACATATATCAAGAAGGGCCCACCGTAAAAATGGATAGACGTCGGGGGTTAACACATATATCAAAGGTGGGCCACATATGTCCAGATGGACGGCGTGGATGTAACACATACACCACGGTGGCTACTCAAGCTCCTGCCCATCCCAGCTTGAAATGGATGGACGGCGTGATGCGAGTCAAAGGGGGCCCACCGTCCCAGCCTACGGACGGTGTGGATAAAACCTATACATCACGTGTTGTACAAACGTGTGGAAGATGATAGTGGGTGGGTCCCACGTAGCAGTGGCCCACCCATTAAATATTCTTAATATATATTATGTATTATATAATATAATAGTATTATATATATGTGGGAAAAGGTACTATGCGCTCGAGCGTACAGCGGTTGTCCATGAGGTCGAGCTGTGTGGGCCCACCGTGATGCCTTTCGAACATCAACACCGTCCACCAGATGCACCATTCCATCGTGGGCCTGGACGGCCCAAAATCAAGTCAATCCGTGACTTTAGTGGGCCACACCACATACAGAAGTGCGGAGGGGCCGTGCACCATTAAAACATTCATAACCATTTTTGAGGGCCCACCGAGATGTGGTTTGCAAATCCAGCCCATCCATTATGTGTGTCCCACTTGAATGAGGGTTCAAACCAAGTTTCAGGTGCATGGAAAACTCAGGTGGGCCCCACCAAATGCTTTTATATGTTTTTGGCATGTATTCACATGACTTTAGATGGTATGGCCCACCTGAGTTCCGTATACGGTTGATTTTGGGCCGTCCAGGCCCACTATGGAATGGTGCATTTGGTGGACGGTGTTGATGTTCGAAAGGCATCACGGTGGGCCCACACAGCTAGACCTCACGGACGACCGCTTTACGCTTGAGCGCATATATATATATATATATATATATATATATATATATATATATATATATATATATGGTGGCAGAAGGCTGCCCATGCCCCACCGTCCAGATCCATCTAGACGGTGGAGATGTAATGATAAAGGTGGGTCCCACGTAGGGCCCACATCATATATATATATATATATATATATATATATATATATATATATATATATATATATATATTAATATATATAATGCTATCCTCTATTATATTTATTTATTTGTTAAATTTCATATATATTTTTTTGAAAGGGACGATGTATAGAAAATACATACATCAGATGTGGTCCCCACCACCTGCACGTGTGACACGTGCAGGATGGGCTCCACATATGCACGGATGGGTAGGTGCGTGGTGGACCAGCCAACCCACTCCCTTCATCAAGGTAGGCCACACGTCAGGGTGGGTCCCTACCGTCCTAAACAATGGACGGTGTGTGAAAGACACATCAAGGTGGATCTCACCGTCCAGGCCTTTGCACTGGACGGTGCAGATGAAATACATCATCAAAGTGGGTCATATCCCACGTGTGGCCACCACACACTGCTGCTGCACGTACGGCAGTTGTAGGTCAGGGGTCCCACCGTCCTGTGGCGTGGATAAAACACATGCATCATAGTAGCTGTAACGCCCCAAATCTTCAGGACTTGAGTACACAACCCGTGTCCCGAAAACCCGAGTGTTAACCTTAAAGGATGGTCAAATTCGAGTGTACATTTTTTTTTTCAATTATCAGAGTAAGCAAAAGAGCGTAGTATGGATAAATCAAACATAAAAGGAAAGTTCTCATTATCATTTAAATATACAAGAGCTGCCCATAATGACTTATACAAACCAATGTCTCCACAATAACAAATACAAGATTACACACATGAGAAATTTAAAAGCATATAAAACACAACGAAAGTCGCAAGATCGCGCAGCTTCCTTGACAGATACAACCACGTGTCCTTACCTCCATAATGGCTCCTCATCAATCTGAACCTGCATATCACTTAAGCCACCTGTGCTACCTGTACGGTTATATTTTTGATGGATGAGTGGCTGACTCAGTGTGAATTCCCCTCAAGATTACACACCGCCGCATTAGGTAAGCAGTAGTTATAAAACAACAAGGCAATCAAAACAATACATGATGCAGTCCTTTTAAATGCATGGATGCGTGAATGCACATCGACCTGGGGATGCACATCCAGTCGGACTTGGGCTCGTCGCCCATGCAAATCATCGACCTGGGATAATCATCCAGTCGGACAGGGGCTCGTTTGCATGCCATTTCTGAACTGTGCTTCAGCCCATGAACATCCTACCAATGGGGTTGGTTCAAGGCCCAGATACAAGCCCCGGTATGGGACAGATTGAACCCATCTGTCTAACGGGAGTGGGGTGCAATATTACCTGGACTTTCATGAAGTCTGGACTTATCCAAACTTGTCCCGAAACGTGGATGGATTCGCCCTAATGACGCTGCATGGTCACACCAGTGGTGGGGAAGAAGATGGTGATGATAATGGCGGATCGTTAAACAACGAGTTCTCCTCCATTTTGCTTCTGCTGGACATTCCGTATAGGTTCACAAGAGCTTCTGAAGGCGACTGTTCAAAGCTTTATGGACATTTTCATGGTGGGGTTCGAATGGGGAAGAAATGGCTAAGGGAGAGTTGTTCTTGGTTGCAGGTTTTCTTCCCAAAGCCTTAGCTCCTTAAAAAGGGAAATAGACGGCTAGGATTGTTTGCAAATGAACGGACGAGATCGAAGGATTCCCACGCACGCGGATCGTGCCAGCTGGAGACAGAGAAATTTCCATTTTTAGAAAGCTTGTGTTTTCGGGCTCACTTGTGGCGAGGATCGTGTGCATGTACACACGTGGAATAGGGTGAAACTTAGGGGTTTCGGTATCACTTCTTACCTCTGTCAGATGGATGGCTCTGATCGTCTTGATAGTTCCTCATGGTGGGCCACAGTGCAAGCAAAACGGACGTCCGACCGTCCGCTGCCAACGCCGAAAGAAGAGAGGAAGTTTCTCTTTTTTTTAGAAACACGAGTCAGAGGCTCTGACTGAGCATGCTCTACTCAGTGCACTGCGAGTAGAGTATGCCCCTGGTGCACATGCAACGCATGTGTGGGGTCCACCACGATGTTTGGATGAAATCCACTCCGTCCATGACCCTCTGTGGGCCCATTTGGGTTTCCTAGGCAGAGATGAGGGAAATCTGAAGCTTGGGTGGGCCATACACCTAAACTTTTACTCCCAACGGTGGGTTTCTGTCAATCTAATGGTTGGATCATCCCGGGATTGAGTGTCAATGGTTGGAAAGGGCCAAGGGCCCAAAATATGGGACACATTCATGTCCTAGGTGGGCCACACTTTAATCAACATGGATGGTTGTAACATCCCGAAAAATCAGGGGTCGAGCATAACTCAACACCCGAGTTCCAGAACATCACTTATGCGACATAGATAATGATGATTAAATGTTGTCTGCATTTGTGTATTGAACATGAGTGAGATTAAGCCAAAACAGCATATCATACTCCAGAGACAGTTAAATTGCAAGCGGAAGACTGTGATAGATATATAAAATATATAAAAACTGTGGTGAGTCTCCAGAGTGTGATAACATTACCAGGTTAATAAATTTCAAGTACATTTCTAAAATATACCAAATGTGTAAGTGTGATGTCTTCTATCCCAAGTACCATAGCCCCGTCAATACAATAACAGGTCTTCATAAACCTGTCAGAGAGCTACAAGTAGGAGAACTCCTCCACAACATCATAGTAGTGGTCCGGCTCTGCTTCAAAGCATCGCCATCACCTGAAACTCAACAAATCTGGTTGGTGTGTACAACACCGTCCCGTAACGTGGGAGTGAGTGATCAACTCAGTGGAACAGTAAAGCATAGGTTAACATGTTATCAATTCAGTCAAGTAGTAATGATAAAGCAGTACAATCAAACAATCCTAACTACTCTTATTAAATGCAAGTATGAAATGACATGATGAATGCCCTTACCAAACCACCCTCATGCGACACCATCTTACGTTCGCGAATGTGCTCATCCCTCAGTGCTCCACATCTACCAGGCACATGCAGTGCGATGATGAGAATGATTACCGAGTAATTATTAGTCCATTTCAAACAGCAGTATTGGGAAACTAAGGTACCTCCCTTGTATCATTCCCAAACATGATCCATTCTAGGGTCGTCACTCCTAGTTAGTCTCATACGATATTATGGATTGAGAGGCATAGCGAAGGCATCACAAAAGGCTCGTCACCCGTCAGCACGGATACAGATCTCACCGTATGCGGCTCAATTGTTGGCCGCCAGATCGAATACAGGTCTCACCATACTCAGCTCAATCGCTGGCCGTTAGCTCGAATACAGATCTCACCACCGTACTCGGCTCAACTCATGCTCTAGTTGCTGTGAAGGGGTCGTCGCCAATCACAGACCTTAGAGTATACTCGAAAACACTACGGAGGACTCGTCGCCCGTCAGCACGAATACAGGTCTCATCGTATTCGGCTCTCGCCGTAGGTGTCGACAGCTCGAATATAGTGTCCTATACCACCATAATCGGCTCATGAGTCTGGTTGCTCACTGGTCACTACGGGGAGGCACGTGGCCCCAGCGTAGGCCGACAGCTCGACCACGGTGTTCCATACCACCATGCCCGACTCATGAGTCTTAGCGGATCGAGGTACCATGGTTAAAAGGGATTTCACTGGTAAGTTTGGTACCCTAGGTTCAAGCAGAGGTGACCAAACATGGTGAACATACATTAGACAAATCGGGTTACTTGACGAGCTCGGCTAGCTCAAGCGCACAACAAGTTGAACGACATGAAGTGTATAAACACTTCGCGTGGCCAACCACTATCGCCAACCGAAGTACGACTCGGGTTCATCGAACACATCTCACGTGGCAAATGAATCACAGCCACGAATTCAATTCTGGTACTGATCGTCTGGACTATAATCATAGCCCCAAACACGATAACTTGCAGAAAAATAAAGCAGTAATGGATCAAGATTCAAATCATACAATCAAAGTATGGTATTTTCCGTTTAGGGTTGTCAGGGCTGTTGCACGCACTCGTTGCTCCACTCCCCCATCACCCATGACGGATCATACAATGTAAACATGAATTTAAGCATATGCATTACATAGATAAAATCATACAATCAATTGCGCATGTTATGAAGCACAACACAAGCATGAGTTTGTACATATTAAATTCCTAATCACACAGCTATCCAAGGAAATCATACACATAGTTAAAGGAGTTGAGAATCATATCTCAACACCCTTAAACATTACAATTTACTAACTACTACTCATTCAGACATTTCAACAAACACTTTAAAATACATACATCAACATACATGACATATGTTGATCACATAGGTATAAGGCCAAATCCTTTCACTAGGGAGTTACCCCAATCATAACACACATACACCCACGACGGATAGTCATGGCAAGCGAGAATCCAAGTTCCATATTCATTCAGTCATTTCCATAAACACTTGGGCCACACATTTTAGCATATATAGTGTATATTGGCCATGGCGTGATTTAGGGCAAATCCTTTCGTCAAAGGGGCATCACCAATACAACAACCAATTATCCATGACAATTAGTCATGGCGAGCACGAATGAGAATTCTATACTCATTCAGTCATTTTCACAAACACTTAGAATACACTATTACCACATACATGGCGTATGTGAACAACACATGTATTAGGGCTATCCTTTCACCAAGTAAGTATTTTGTCCATGTGTAATATATTCATACAGCAAATAATCATGGCAAATACATCTCCAAAATTTATACGTATACTGTACTTTCTAGAATACACAATTTCAACATACATAGTGTATATAAGCAAAATATGTATTAGGGCGAGTCCTTTCGCCAAACAAGTAATTTATCCATATATAATATATTCATACAACAAATAATCATGTCAACACACATTTCAAAATTTATACGTATACCGTACTTTCTACAAATACCTAGAGTATGTAGAATTCCATATTTTTCATCTTTAATCGAAACGGAAAACAGACAGCACTTTGTACATGTGCAATTACATACAGATCATGAATCTATCATTATCTGACATTGAAAGCGTTGAAAACCATAACCTATACACCTAAAGTCCGCATCTTTTGTCGTAGAATCGTAACAAAGTCGATAAGTTTGCTAAGCTTTCATCTACGGCAGTTTGGTAACCTAGAACGAAATAGGTTAGCTATTTCATAACCTACAACTATCAAAATCCCAAAACAGATTAGGGTTAGGGTTTCTTACCTAGAAACGGAGCCGGAATCACCGGGAAAGCGATTAGAACGAGGCGGTTAAACACGTATAGCAGTAGGGAAGAGTGGTAGGGAGATTCTCCCACTGCTCCCACACTTTCTCTCTCTTTTCTTTCTTCTCTCTAGAGTTTCTCTCAAATTCGTATGGCTGCCATGAGAGAGGGTTTAAGGTCCTTATATAGCCTAAAAACTAACCGAAATAGACTCCAGATCAAAGTATACTTAGGTTATAACCAAAGCGGGACTTTTCCAGCTCAACGGAGGACTTTTGGCTGGCCTCCTTGAGCCAAAGTCGGACTTAAGCTCACCGACACCGGATCTATGTTTAGTTAAGTTTTCGTTTCGGTTGGAATTCCAGATCACGCGTGGCGGACCAGTTTCAGTTCAACGGTCAGCGGAACTCGATCGGAGATTCCGAATACATGTAAATGTGTATGAAATTTCTCCTGATCCGAGGGTGTAATTTGGTCTGATTCTGACGGTCTAGTTACTTAAAACTGATCCGCAAGCAACACGTGCCAGATTACTATTCAAGATATTTTATTTTGAATTAATTTCACATTTCTCACTCTCTTCACTCCGAGCTCAAGCGAATAGCGTTGGGACACTATCTGGATTTGATTTCCGAGATGGTTGTCAAGCCCAGCAAGGCGGTCCTAATTCCTTAACTTCGTGTTAATCGGACTTCCGACGTGTGGTCCAGATCCGATACGGAGTTTCGAGATGCTCCCGAGAGCAGCCGGATAATGAGATTGATCCTAGATTTTAGGGTAACCTAGCGTCAATGATTTTACAAGTTTTTGATCTTGCAGATCGTATTTAAAGTTATTGGTGCTAATTTCACAAGCACTCTAGTTTAACACTGGCTAATTCTTGCCTAATTTCTAAAGGATTTAGTCCTGAGCAATTTCTGTCTGAGGTGGTACTTGGTCCTTTGTACTTTGTATATAAAGTGATCCAAGTTATACTACTTAGCTAGATTAAGTTAGTGTCTAGGATGAAAGTACTTAGAAAGATTGAAAGAACAAGGTGGTGAAAGGTGGGATTTGTGAAGAAAATGGTTTGAAAAGGGATCTGAGGCTTTAATTGAGTGTTTGAGAAGTTAAACCGGTGTTAGGATTGACTCATCGCCTAAGGACGTCTAATTCCAGGTTGGGAAAAATCTGGGCTGTTACAATGGTATTAATCGTTGAACGGAATACGTTACGTCCATGCACGGCTTGGAAAAATAAAATTAGGTGGGGTCCGCTTGTGATGACTTCCAAGGATCCATGTCATTCACCACTTTTGTATCGCTATGTTAGGACACTCTGTCGAAAATGGAGTAGTTTAATTAATCCAATGGACCTCACGGTCCCGCCGAGTAGCGAGAATTCTCATCATTAAAACTTCAACGGAAACTCGCGGTCATCAACAATGCCATGCATGATACAATATTTATAATTGTATCCTTTTTTAAAAAAAAACTTCTGCCATCCGTAACTCATGAGTCTACCGTCCAAATGTGATAAAATTTGGCAGGTGGTCTTTATTTTTCACGCTCTTTCCGTCACCCAAATTTGAGCTCTGATCTCTCAATGATGACTAAGATTCTCCTTTAATGGCTAATATATTTCAAATTTCTAAAATAATATTTGTACTCCTCTGATTAACAAGTTACCGGGCAGCTGGGACCTAAACCATAAGATCTTCATGATGATCAATTTGCCATGATGTTTACATGGCCCATTTGGCGGATCAAAACATGATGGGTGGTCAGATGACTTGTTAATAATAAAGGGGACTTGATGGTTAGCACTCTGGCCATGTATGTCAGTGGATGTACAGTTGGTTTCCTAAACGGATGGACATAAAATAGATTCCTAGAGTGATTAGGGGTAAGGATTATATAATGTTAGATTCGAGTGACTTTCTTACACGTGAAAGTTTCTCTGATTCTGATTCTAATGGTGGGTTAAGCATATTTATATAATGTGAACAAGGTGGACGGATCAGAATCTTGATCTGATAAGTGTACGAACGGATGTAGAGGTCAAGTAGCTGATTTACTATGATCTAATGGCTGAAATTTGATGTGTACAGTTAATTTATGATAATTAGGCATGATATAAAATTTCACATGAAACGGACCGTGGAAACCATGTGATCTAGTGTTCAGGGGTCTAGGTTAGTGGCAATTTCATAATTACTGCCGATCTATGAGTTTTGGAAAATTTAATGACTCCACATGGTTATAAACACGTTTCTAAGCAGTTCTTACAAAAGAACGTATATCTAAATCATTATGGATAGGGAGTTATTCGTCACGTTATCTAAGGAAAAGTACTTACGTCAAATCACGTGATGGGTGAGCTTGTCTTGAAATTCAACGGTCAGATGGCTTGATTTATGAATGAAGATCATCCTCAACGGTTAAGTTAGTGTCAGGGAAAGGATGTAAAGCTAGAATAGTTGGATTGGTATCGTACACATGTATATGTCACGTTGAATCTTATGGTAACGCTCGAGGACTTTCGATGCCCGAGCATCGAAAAGTTCGAGGCGTTACAGTAGCCCTCAAAACTCTCTGACGTCAATTGTAGCAGCAGCAAGCTTTTAGGCTCCTGCCCAGCAGTCCAGATGGACGGTGTAGAGTAGATGGGTCCAGACACGCGGACACCACATGCCATCAAGGAGGGCCCCACCGCTGATGATCAGCATGGATAAAACACATACATCACACAGCCTCATGGCCTAAATGGTTTGGATATGATACATACATGTATCATCAGGTGGGCCACATATCAAGAGAGAGAGAGAGAGAGAGAGACACCACATGTGAAGGGGAGAGACCCCACCACTATGGGCCCTCCCTATACAATGCATACATCAAAATGGGTCCCACCATATGCGAGCCCTCAAATTTTAAAAATCAAGATGATGAACACCCACCTCAAGATCTCTTCTTCCTTCTTCCATCAATGTGTTCTATAGCTCCAAAGAATGTATTTCAACGGTTAAGATTGATTTTAGAGGGTGGGATTGGGTGGTAAGAAGGTAGGCCACACCTAGCTTCTCTCCCATGGAGAGCTCAGACGTCCACTCACATGGGAGTTGCTTGGGATGGAGTGAGAAAAAAATGAGAGAGAGGAGTGGTGATGGGATGAGGGAGCATGGTGCTTGTTGACTTTTTGGTGAAAGGAATGGGTGTCATGCCTTGTTAGTGAAAAAGAGATGGCTAGATAAGGTTGTGTACTTAGACTTTGATTGATGGATTGATGTGACGTTTAGGGTAGAGTTTCTCTTGAAAATTGCAACGCGCGGTGTTTTTCCTCGAACTGAATGCTGGCCCACATCTCCTGGCCTGAGTATCGCCTCGGCGCGTAATACGCAGTGTTGGAACCGCGGTGACGGTGCGATCGCTAGGGCACAAGTCTCGGGTCGAGTCGACTTCGATATATGGGACACGACTCAGGATCGTACGCAAACGTCAACAACAGATTGCGGGTCGCCGGAATTCGACCAGGAGGACCACAGAGGCCTACGGAACGGTACGGGCTAGGATACGGGTCTTACCCTATGGAAGTCCACATGTTTGAGGTTGACTATTATGATTTCGATATGGAGCTAGACTCTGAGCTCGTGGGTTTAAATGAAGGCGAGGAAAAGGAAGATGATGATCTAACTCTAAAGATAGAGGATTTACTAATAAAGTTTGAAACAAAAGCTAATGTCATTCTCGATAACTTTAAGATCTTGAACTTGGGACATCTAAGACCCCTATGGAAGTGTGTGTTAGAAAGACCTTCTCGTCTGAGAATAAGCAGAGGATGATTGAATTCGTAAAGTCATGATTGTCAAACTTCACCTTCCCCTATGAAGACATGCCTGCGCTCGACGAGAACCTAGTTGTACATATCTGTCAATAAAGTCAAAAATCAAGCCCATCAAGCAGAAGTTAAGAAGAATGAGATCAGGGTGGATTTTCAATATCTGAGAAAAATCATTAAGCAGGATAATGGAGGCTTCCTGGTAGTATAAAGCTACTTAGAGAGGCTCACCAACATTGTACCGGTGCCTAGAAAGTAGGGCTGAAAGTCGGGCGGGTTGGAGCTCAACCCTAGCCGAACCCAAGGTTCCTATTCCTCAACCCTAACCCAACCTCAGGTTGGAAATTCTCAACCCAAGCGGGCTCAGTCGGGTTGGTCGGGTTAGTCGGTTCAATACATGATAATATTTTCATTATTACATTAGTCTATTGTATTTCAATACACATCTTATTTTTTGTATTTATAGTTTTATTAATTATATATGTAGTTATTTATAGTTAAAAACTTCATTTTTTTAGTAAACAAACAAGCTAAAATATAGGACAACTATTTCTTTAAAAGTCATGTTGTGTAGCACACAATCTATTTGGGAGAGAAAAATCTGGCATATCTTATTAGCTTAAGTCATCAGAATGATGTGGACCAATGAGACCCAACAACACTGGAATTTCCTATGCCTTCATCATAAACTATCCACGCTCAATTATAATTTATTAATAACTTATATATTGATCGGGTTCGGGTTGGGTCGGGCAACCCAAGACCTCAACCCGAGCCCGACCCAAGCTTTATTGGGTTAGTGTTTGTATAGCCCAAGCCCGAGACCACCAACTTTCAGCCCTACTAGAAAGAACGAAAAGGTCTATATGTGCATCGAGTTTCACAACCTCAATAAATTCAGTCCTAAGTATGACTTTCCACTATTGCACATCGTTCACAACGTCATGGAGAACTTTCTGCTACCAAGTCATGCCATTCATATTGAAGAGCATCAAAGCTACATAGCACTAAGCCATGACAATCATGTTCAATGACATGATGAACAAAGAAATGAAAGAATACATGGATGACATGATTGTCAAGTCTCAACTATCAAGGGACATTTGAAGGATCTCAAGAAGCTTTTCTACCAATTAGAAAAGATCAAGCTTGAATAAACCTTCCAAAGTGCAACCACGACAAGATACTCGGGTTTATGGTTAGCAAGGAAGGTATTAAGGTCGATGAAACCAAGAACAAAGCTATATCACCAAACAAACACCCATATTTGAGCCCATCTTCAAGCTGTTTCAAGATGGAGGTCAGCGATTCTTACCCCTCTGCTCTCTTTTACTTTTGGATTTTAAGTGTTTTTTTTTTCTTTCTTTCTTCTTCTCCTTCTTCTTCTTCTTTTGGCTCTTGCTATACAGAAAATTGAGAGTATGTGAGTGTAAGAATGCAACTAGGGTTTCTGACTCAATAGGTTCCTAAAGCAATAAACTTTACGAGTTGGAAGGATTGGTCCTACAGTACTGTAACACCCCGTACCTCCAATACACGGGTATTACCTCTTAAACCTACATCAGTGAAAGTCAAGATTTGATTAACTAGATAACTTGAACCTAACGTATGCAGGATGGGGCTCCCAGTCAACGTTGAAGCCATCCATCAGAAGCCCTAGGCCTGATTTGCACCTCACGACAGTCAAGAAGGTAACTTTGATTTATTACCTTGAATTAAAACAATTCGTAAGCCAACTAATAGTCAAAAAACGAAACGACGCCCTAGTAATCGACCTTCAAGGGCTAATGGATAACGAACCAAGCAACTAATACATCTCAAACCCACATTTGGCCGTTGAAACCGAGTACCAAGTCAATCCGGCCATTGAATTAACGTTATTGGCCTGAGAAGTGTGATACGGCCCACCTGGGGCCTCAGTTCCTCCCCAAAGTGGGCCAAGGCCCCTATATAGGGCCCCCAAGACGAATGGATGGCGTGGATTCATCCCAACATCACAAGTGGGCCTACATAGTGTGCGAGTGCATTTAGTGTGCTCGTGCACAACGTGCACTGGAACAATGGGCTCAATCAAATAGCCCTTGACCGAGCCAAATCGCAAAAAGGACGGATTTCTCCCGCCAACAACCAATTTAAATCTGATGGTTTTTAACCTCCAACGTGGCCCACCATGAGCATTTTCTGAATGATACAAACCATTCATTTGGCTCGTGGGCCCCGTCTAAGCATAATCGTATAGGCTTTTAGGCCTACGCAAAGAGACGAGGATTTTCGGGCAGAAGCGTCTAAGGGCTTACACGTTGCAGATATCTGAGATGTGGGACCAGTCTGGGGCTGCATGGTGGCCCATGATTGGCCTGATCGTGTCATCCCAGCCATCCATCGCCCAGGAAGAGCCACGTTCACCCATTTTCGAAAATAGCCAAGCAAGGCCTGCATATAGAAAAGCAAAAAGGAGATTTTCTCTTTAGGAAGGAAGTGCTGGTGTGTTTCTAGCCACTCCTTGGGCCACATGGAGCAATCCTAGCCCTCCTTTGAAAGGTAGTACGAGATGAGAGAGAGAAGCATCTCATCTCATGAGAAAATGAAGAAAACTGAATTTTCTCATGAGAAAACCTGAAACTGACGTTTGGGGTCCAAAAAGTGGGCCCCACATTGATCAGAGGTCCCATCTAGTCCACTTAACAGACCAGATCATGCCAACATACATGGGATAGTGATCTGCCATTAATGGCCAGATCAGCTTCCCCGATAATCCAACTAAACCTGATCACGAGATGGGCCCCACCAGACTTAAAATTTCACTTTTCTAGTGGGCCAGGGAATCAGCTATCCATCCTAGCGTGTGGATAGGCCCCAT
>JAJHSJ010000018.1:12668338-12740072 GCA_021015155.1 Magnolia officinalis | reverse complement strand
TTGTATTCTCTGTACGGTTGAACATTGATGAATAAGTGGCCAGCTCAGTGTAATCTCCCCTCAAGACTACACACCGCCGCTCTAGACAAGAAATAGCGTAAAACATCTAGGCAACCAAAACATAGTAAATGTAATCTTATTATATGTATGGATGCGTGAATGCAATCATCGCCCTAGGGATACTCATCCGTGTGGACATTGGGCTCGTCACCCATGCAATCATCGACCTGGGAATGCTCATCCAGTTGGACAGCTTGCGTACATCATGTACGATAGCGATAGACCATGGTCTGTGCCATGAATGCATGATTAGCCAACCATTATTAATCTAGTTACAATCAGCCAATTTAAATAAGCTCAAGGTCACTACGGGGGCTCCTTACCAGCGTAGGCCGACAGCTTGGGCATAGGTTCCATACCACCATTCCCGGCTCATGAGACTACCGTCTTAGGGTGTGTATAGAACCCATCAACATGTGGTCAATTAATTCTCAATACAAGGGAACTACCACCGTATGCTGACTAGGAATGAAGTATCAAAATCATTGAATGCAGCGACTAAAATGAGATGGTATGTATGGTTTAATACGAGTAAACAACGGTGAGAATAAATGTTGCATGATTCGTCCCATAATCAGGTAAGTGGAAATACTTCATAGATGGTAAGCCCCATAAACCCATTGTCACTAATCATAACCTCCATGTTGAGGGTCTATTTCCATCATAATTTCTTCCGTTACACCCTAAGCTCGGACTCTCTTTAAATAGGAGTTTCCATAGAGAGATTTCAGATAATATGTGACTTGCAATCCATTTGAATCATATGAAGGTTCAGGCGTGATTCAATATTCAAGGTAAAACTCACATATATGAATGATTCAAGAGTCATGTATTCATAACCTATCAGTTTCTAAACATGTATCTCTAGGAAGCCAATCAAGTGATTCATAAACTTGAATAATTAGTCAATTACTTCTTAAAACATGTGTCCAAGCAAATTAATCGAGTGCTTTAATAAATTCAAAGCATGTTAACCAAGTATTCCAAATAGCTCTAGGACATTTAATTAAATCGACAAATCAAGAATCCTACTAAATTCTAAGTAAACTAATCAGGTGGGTTAATCATTTCTAAGGCATATGATGAAGCAACAATTTATACAACCAGCCCTACGTACAAGTAAACTAATGATTTAGCCACTCTAAGGTATACAATTCGCAGCTAACCAATGGTTAATTAAGGTTATAAGACATTTATTCAAGATAACAAGTTGAATGATCATCCACTTCTACGATATCATTTGCAACTGTTATAAGAGACTATTCCTAATCCAATTTAGAGGAGGAAAGCTCAAGGGGAAGAAAATCATCACCTGAGTAGTTGTAGTTCTGCTCTTGATTTGAATTCCTGCGTGTAGCTAGTGGTTCCAAGTTACACAAGTAGCTTCCTAGAGGACCAGTTTGCATTAGACAAAAGTCCCTCGTGTTTTCATCTACTAACATATTAAAGGTTTTGCGGGATTCAAAAGGGCCCATAAGTTAGGTTATTTGGGCCTGCCTTAAACTAACTAGGCCCATCAGATTTTCATCATAATCGGTGGCCCGGCTTTGGGCCCAAGCCTATTATTAATTAAGGGTTGAACTGGGCTTAGGCCAGGCCCACCCACTGGCGTGTAGTAGTGGCCCCGAAGATGGGCCAAAACTAGGCCAGATTTTGCCCACCTGTTATTAACGTGTGGCCCACCCTGATCTAAAGGTGCGGCCCACCGTTATGGTGTGGCCTTTTTTAAAATATACAGGGCCTGCTGCCCTTTTTTGGGGGAGTGTCCCATTGAGCTTGGACCTCATGTGCAGCCCACCCACTGATTTAAATGTGGTGTGGCCTGCTGTTGCAGCGTACGGCCCACCTGTTTACACAGGGTGCGGCCCACAACAAGTATGGTGTGTGGTGCAGCTGAGGGTCTAACCCACCTGGATTCCAAATGTGGTGCGGACCATCATGATTATACGACGAGCCCCACTGAGACTGATCTCAGGTGCGGCCCGCCGCACTTACATGGTGTGACCCACTGAGATTTGATCTCAGTGTGGCCCACTGCGCTCACATGGTGTGGCCCAGTGTACTTACATGGTGTGGCCCATTGAGATCTAATCTCAAGTGCGGCCCACCTGAGTCTGTAACTCAAATGCTCAGGCCCACAAAGTCGGAACTCAGGTGCGCAGGCCCAGCTATTGGCCCCAACTGACGTTCCCAGCTATGTAGAGTTTTGGCCTCGATCGGAAACCGTTCTCGGCCCTGATCAGAAGTTGTTTCCTGCCGAATTCCGGCCCAACGGATGGTGTTTTTAGCTTGCGTCTCGGCCCAAATCACTGTGCATTTTTTTTTCTAGCAGAAGGTCCGACTGAGGGCCGATTTTCTTCATCTTTCATGGCCCGTTTAAAAGGTTAATTCAGTCCAAAACGAAGCTCAGTAAAAGCCTCTTCTCGGCCATTCACTGCCCATTGCGGAACTTACTAAGGGCCTGCCTTTGGTCTAACATGCACCATTACTTGGCTTTGTTTCAGTCCAAAATGCCACCACTGTTTGGCCTGATTTTGGCCCGAAATCCAGCCATTGTTTGACATGGTTTCGGCCCAGAACACACTCACTGTTGGCCTGGATTCAGCCCACATCTAAGCCTCATTTAAGAGTTATTTTCAGCTTCTCACATGGCCCGATTAGAGGCCATTTTTCCTCTATGGACTATGGCAGACGCTCGGCCCAAAACACAGCCATAGTGAAGGCTGGACTGGGCCTCACCTTGCCGACTATGATTCTAACACTAGGTGCAGCTGGATGGTAGGCTGTTACCTGATAGTTTTGGGTTTTGGGAGTGGAGTGGACGCAGTTCTCTCCTTCTCTCTCTCTTAACCGAGTCAATGGGCCGAGTTGAGCTAACCCGCTCACTCAGCTCACTCCTCTCCCTCTCTTTCTTTCCTTTCTCTCTCTTTTCTCCTTTCTCCCTTGTTGGTGCGAATCCCGAGGGCACAGTGCCCTTTTTATAGCAGTGGGAGAAAATCACCAACGACTAGAAAAGGAGCCCTTCATGCAACGGTTGTGATTGAGAAGTGACCTTGCATGGGGCCTATCCACACGCTAGGATGGATAGCTGATTCCCTGGCCCACTAGAAAAGTGAAATTTTAAGTCTGGTGGGGCCCATCTCGTGATCAGGTTTAGTTGGATTATCGGGGAAGCTGATCTGGCCATTAATGGCAGATCACTATCCCATGTATGTTGGCATGATCTGGTCTGTTTAAGTGGACTAGATGGGACCTCTGATCAATGTGGGGCCCACTTTTTGGACCCCAAACGTCAGTTTCAGGTTTTCTCATGAGAAAATTCAGTTTTCTTCATTTTCTCATGAGATGAGATGCTTCTCTCTCTCATCTCGTACTACCTTTCAAAGGAGGGCTAGGATTGCTCCATGTGGCCCAAGGAGTGGCTAGAAACACACCAGCACTTCCTTCCTAAAGAGAAAAATCTCCTTTTTGCTTTTCTATATGCAGGCCTTGCTTGGCTATTTTCGAAAATGGGTGAACGTGGCTCTTCCTGGGCGATGGATGGCTGGGATGACACGATCAGGCCAATCATGGGCCACCCATGCAGCCCCAGACTGGTCCCACATCTCAGATATCTGCAACGTGTAAGCCCTTAGACGCTTCTGCCCGAAAATCCTCGTCTCTTTGCGTAGGCCTAAAAGCCTATACGATTATGCTTAGACGGGGCCCACGAGCCAAATGAATGGTTTGTATCATTCAGAAAATGCTCATGGTGGGCCACGTTGGAGGTTAAAAACCATCAGATTTAAATTGGTTGTTGGCGGGAGAAATCCGTCCTTTTTGCGATTTGGCTCGGTCAAGGGCTATTTGATTGAGCCCATTGTTCCAGTGCACGTTGTGCACGAGCACACTAAATGCACTCGCACACTATGTAGGCCCACTTGTGATGTTTGGGATGAATCCACGCCATCCATTCGTCTTGGGGGCCCTATATAGGGGCCTTGGCCCACTTTGGGGAGGAACTGAGGCCCCAGGTGGGCCGTATCACACTTCTCAGGCCAATAACGTTAATTCAATGGCCGGATTGACTTGGTACTCGGTTTCAACGGCCAAATGTGGGTTTGAGATGTATTAGTTGCTTGGTTCGTTATCCATTAGCCCTTGAAGGTCGATTACTAGGGCGTCGTTTCGTTTTTTGACTATTAGTTGGCTTACGAATTGTTTTAATTCAAGGTAATAAATCAAAGTTACCTTCTTGACTGTCGTGAGGTGCAAATCAGGCCTAGGGCTTCTGATGGATGGCTTCAACGTTGACTGGGAGCCCCATCCTGCATACGTTAGGTTCAAGTTATCTAGTTAATCAAATCTTGACTTTCACTGATGTAGGTTTAAGAGGTAATACCCGTGTATTGGAGGTACGGGGTGTTACAGTACTGTAGGACCAATCCTTCCAACTCGTAAAGTTTATTGCTTTAGGAACCTATTGAGTCAGAAACCCTAGTTGCATTCTTACACTCACATACTCTCAATTTTCTGTATAGCAAGAGCCAAAAGAAGAAGAAGAAGGAGAAGAAGAAAGAAAGAAAAAAAAAACACTTAAAATCCAAAAGTAAAAGAGAGCAGAGGGGTAAGAATCGCTGACCTCCATCTTGAAACAGCTTGAAGATGGGCTCAAATATGGGTGTTTGTTTGGTGATATAGCTTTGTTCTTGGTTTCATCGACCTTAATACCTTCCTTGCTAACCATAAACCCGAGTATCTTGTCGTGGTTGCACTTTGGAAGGTTTATTCAAGCTTGATCTTTTCTAATTGGTAGAAAAGCTTCTTGAGATCCTTCAAATGTCCCTTGATAGTTGAGACTTGACAATCATGTCATCCATGTATTCTTTCATTTCTTTGTTCATCATGTCATTGAACATGATTGTCATGGCTTAGTGCTATGTAGCTTTGATGCTCTTCAATATGAATGGCATGACTTGGTAGCAGAAAGTTCTCCATGACGTTGTGAACGATGTGCAATAGTGGAAAGTCATACTTAGGACTGAATTTATTGAGGTTGTGAAACTCGATGCACATATAGACCTTTTCGTTCTTTCTAGTAGGGCTGAAAGTTGGGTGGTCTCGGGCTTGGGCTATACAAACACTAACCCAATAAAGCTTGGGTCGGGCTCGGGTTGAGGTCTTGGGTTGCCCGACCCAACCCGAACCCGATCAATATATAAGTTATTAATAAATTATAATTGAGCGTGGATAGTTTATGATGAAGGCATAGGAAATTCCAGTGTTTGGGTCTCATTGGTCCACATCATTCTGATGACTTAAGCTAATAAGATATGCCAGATTTTTCTCTCCCAAATAGATTGTGTGCTACACAACATGACTTTTAAAGAAATAGTTGTCCTATATTTTAGCTTGTTTGTTTACTAAAAAAATGAAGTTTTTAACTATAAATAACTACATATATAATTAATAAAACTATAAATACAAAAAATAAGATGTGTATTGAAATACAATAGACTAATGTAATAATGAAAATATTATCATGTATTGAACCGACTAACCCGACCAACCCGACTGAGCCCGCTTGGGTTGAGAATTTCCAACCTGAGGTTGGGTTAGGGTTGAGGAATAGGAACCTTGGGTTCGGCTAGGGTTGAGCTCCAACCCGCCCGACTTTCAGCCCTACTTTCTAGGCACCGGTACAATGTTGGTGAGCCTCTCTAAGTAGCTTTATACTACCAGGAAGCCTCCATTATCCTGCTTAATGATTTTTCTCAGATATTGAAAATCCACCCTGATCTCATTCTTCTTAACTTCTGCTTGATGGGCTTGATTTTTGACTTTATTGACAGATATGTACAACTAGGTTCTCGTCGAGCGCAGGCATGTCTTCATAGGGGAAGGTGAAGTTTGACAATCATGACTTTACGAATTCAATCATCCTCTGCTTATTCTCAGACGAGAAGGTCTTTCTAACACACACTTCCATAGGGGTCTTAGATGTCCCAAGTTCAAGATCTTAAAGTTATCGAGAATGACATTAGCTTTTGTTTCAAACTTTATTAGTAAATCCTCTATCTTTAGAGTTAGATCATCATCTTCCTTTTCCTCGCCTTCATTTAAACCCACGAGCTCAGAGTCTAGCTCCATATCGAAATCATAATAGTCAACCTCAAACATGTGGACTTCCATAGGGTAAGACCCGTATCCTAGCCCGTACCGTTCCGTAGGCCTCTGTGGTCCTCCTGGTCGAATTCCGGCGACCCGCAATCTGTTGTTGGCGTTTGCGTACGATCCTGAGTCGTGTCCCATATATCGAAGTCGACTTGACCCGAGACTTGTGCCCTAGCGATCGCACCGTCACCGCGGTTCCAACACTGCGTATTACGCGCCAAGGCGATACTCAGGCCAGGAGATGTGGGCCAGCATTCAGTTCGAGGAAAACACCGCGCGTTGCAATTTTCAAGAGAAACTCTACCCTAAACGTCACATCAATCCATCAATCAAAGTCTAAGTACACAACCTTATCTAGCCATCTCTTTTTCACTAACAAGGCATGACACCCATTCCCTTTCACCAAAAAGTCAACAAGCACCATGCTCCCTCATCCCATCACCACTCCTCTCTCTCATTTTTTTCTCACTCCATCCCAAGCAACTCCCATGTGAGTGGACGTCTGAGCTCTCCATGGGAGAGAAGCTAGGTGTGGCCTACCTTCTTACCACCCAATCCCACCCTCTAAAATCAATCTTAACCGTTGAAATACATTCTTTGGAGCTATAGAAACATTGATGGAAGAAGGAAGAAGAGATCTTGAGGTGGGTGTTCATCATCTTGATTTTTTACAATTTGAGGGCTCGCATATGGTGGGACCCATTTTGATGTATGCATTGTATAGGGAGGGCCCATAGTGGTGGGGTCTCTCCCCTTCACATGTGTGTGTCTCTCTCTCTCTCTCTCTCTCTTGATATGTGGCCCACCTGATGATACATGTATGTATCATATCCAAACCATTAAGGCCATGAGGCTGTGTGATGTATGTGTTTTATCCATGCTGATCATCAGCGGTGGGGCCCTCCTTGATGGCATGTGGTGTCCACGTCTCTGGACCCATCTACTCTACACCGTCCATCTGGACTGCTGGGCAGGAGCCTAAAAGCTTGCTGCTGCTACAATTGACGTCAGAGAGTTTTGAGGGCTACTGTAACGCCTCGAACTTTTCGATGCTCGGGCATCGAAAGTCCTCGAGCGTTACTATAAGATTCAATGTGACATATACATGTGTACGATACCAATCCAACTATTCTAGCTTTACATCCTTTCCCTGACACTAACTTAACCATTGAGGATGATCTTCATTCATAAATCAAGCCATCTGACCGTTGAATTTCAAGACAAGCTCACCCATCACGTGATTTGACGTAAGTACTTTCCCTTAGATAACGTGACGAATAACTCCCTATCCATAATGATTTAGATATACGTTCTTTTGTAAGAACTGCTTAGAAACGTGTTTATAACCATGTGGAGTCATTAAATTTTCCAAAACTCATAGATCGGCAGTAATTATGAAATTGCCACTAACCTAGACCCCTGAACACTAGATCACATGGTTTCCACGGTCCGTTTCATGTGAAATTTTATATCATGCCTAATTATCATAAATTAACTGTACACATCAAATTTCAGCCATTAGATCATAGTAAATCATCTACTTGACCTCTACATCCGTTCATACACTTATCAGATCAAGATTCTGATCCGTCCACCTTGTTCACATTATATAAATATGCTTAACCCACCATTAGAATCAGAATCAGAGAAACTTTCACGTGTAAGAAAGTCACTCGAATCTAGCATTATATAATCCTTACCCCTAATCACTCTAGGAATCTATTTTATGTCCATCCGTTTAGGAAACCAACTGTACATCCACTGACATACATGGCCAGAGTGCTAACCATCAAGTCCCCTTTATTATTAACAAGTCATCTGACCACCCATCATGTTTTGATCCGCCAAATGGGCCATGTAAACATCATGGCAAATTGATCATCATGAAGATCTTATGGTTTAGGTCCCAGCTGCCCGGTAACTTGTTAATCAGAGGAGTACAAATATTATTTTAGAAATTTTGAAATATATTAGCCATTAAAGGAGAATCTTAGTCATCATTGAGAGATCAGAGCTCAAATTTGGGTGACGGAAAGAGCGTGAAAAATAAAGACCACCTGCCAAATTTTATCACATTTGGACGGTAGACTCATGAGTTACGGATGGCAGAAGTTTTTTTTTAAAAAAGGATACAATTATAAATATTGTATCATGCATGGCATTGTTGATGACCGCGAGTTTCCGTTGAAGTTTTAATGATGAGAATTCTCGCTACTCGGCGGGACCGTGAGGTCCATTGGATTAATTAAACTACTCCATTTTCGACAGAGTGTCCTAACATAGCGATACAAAAGTGGTGAATGACATGGATCCTTGGAAGTCATCACAAGCGGACCCCACCTAATTTTATTTTTCCCAAGCCGTGCATGGACGTAACGTATTCCGTTCAACGATTAATACCATTGTAACAGCCCAGATTTTTCCCAACCTGGAATTAGACGTCCTTAGGCGATGAGTCAATCCTAACACCGGTTTAACTTCTCAAACACTCAATTAAAGCCTCAGATCCCTTTTCAAACCATTTTCTTCACAAATCCCACCTTTCACCACCTTGTTCTTTCAATCTTTCTAAGTACTTTCATCCTAGACACTAACTTAATCTAGCTAAGTAGTATAACTTGGATCACTTTATATACAAAGTACAAAGGACCAAGTACCACCTCAGACAGAAATTGCTCAGGACTAAATCCTTTAGAAATTAGGCAAGAATTAGCCAGTGTTAAACTAGAGTGCTTGTAAAATTAGCACCAATCACTTTAAATACGATCTGCAAGATTAAAAACTTGTAAAATCATTGACGCTAGGTTACCCTAAAATCTAGGATCAATCTCATTATCCGGCTGCTCTCGGGAGCATCTCGAAACTCCGTATCGGATCTGGACCGCACGTCGGAAGTCCGATTAACACGAAGTTAAGGAATTAGGACCGCCTTGCTGGGCTTGACACAATCGGAAATCAAATCCAGATAGTGTCCCAACGCTATTCGCTTGAGCTCGGAGTGAAGAGAGTGAGAAATGTGAAATTAATTCAAAATAAAATATCTTGAATAGTAATCTGGCACGTGTTGCTTACGGATCAGTTTTAAGTAACTAGACCGTCAGAATCAGACCAAATTACACCCTCGGATCAGGAGAAATTTCATACACATTTACATGTATTCGGAATCTCCGATCGAGTTCCGCTGACCGTTGAACTGAAACTGGTCCGCCACGCGTGATCTGGAATTCCAACCGAAACGAAAACTTAACTAAACATAGATCCGGTGTCGGTGAGCTTAAGTCCGACTTTGGCTCAAGGAGGCCAGCCAAAAGTCCTCCGTTGAGCTGGAAAAGTCCCGCTTTGGTTATAACCTAAGTATACTTTGATCTGGAGTCTATTTCGGTTAGTTTTTAGGCTATATAAGGACCTTAAACCCTCTCTCATGGCAGCCATACGAATTTGAGAGAAACTCTAGAGAGAGAAGAGAGAAAAGAGAGAGAAAGTGTGGGAGCAGTGGGAGAATCTCCCTGCCACTCTTCCCTACTGCTATACGTGTTTAACCGCCTCGTTCTAATCGCTTTCCCGGTGATTCCGGCTCCGTTTCTAGATAAGAAACCCTAACCCTAATCTGTTTTGGGATTTTGATAGTTGTAGGTTATGAAATAGCTAACCTATTTCGTTCTATAGGTTACCAAACTGCCGTAGATGAAAGCTTAGCAAACTTATCGACTTTGTTACGATTCTACGACAAAAGATGCGGACTTTAGGTGTATAGGTTATGGTTTTCAACGCTTTCAATGTCAGATAATGATAGATTCATGATCTGTATGTAATTGCACATGTACAAAGTGCTGTCTGTTTTCCGTTTCGATTAAAGATGAAAAATATGGAATTCTACATACTCTAGGTATTTGTAGAAAGTACGGTATACGTATAAATTTTGAAAATGTGTTTGACATGATTATTTGTTGTATGAATATATTATATATGGATAAATTACTTGTTTGGCGAAAGGACTCGCCCTAATACATTTTTGCTTATATACACTATGTATGTTGAAATTGTGTATTCTAGAAAGTACAGTATACGTATAATTTTGGAGATGTATTTGCCATGATTATTTGCTGTATGAATATATTACACATGGACAAAATACTTACTTGGTGAAAGGATAGCCCTAATACATGTGTTGTTCACATACGCCATGTATGTGGTAATAGTGTATTCTAAGTGTTTGTGAAAATGACTGAATGAGTATAGAATTCTCATTCGTGCTCGCCATGACTAATTGTCATGGATAATTGGTTGTTGTATTGGTGATGCCCCTTTGACGAAAGGATTTGCCCTAAATCACGCCACGGCCAATATACACTATATATGCTAAAATGTGTGGCCCAAGTGTTTATGGAAATGACTGAATGAATATGGAACTTGGATTCCCGCTTGCCATGACTATCCGTCGTGGGTGTATGTGTGTTATGATTGGGGTAACTCCCTAGTGAAAGGATTTGGCCTTATACCTATGTGATCAACATATGTCATGTATGTTGATGTATGTATTTTAAAGTGTTTGTTGAAATGTCTGAATGAGTAGTAGTTAGTAAATTGTAATGTTTAAGGGTGTTGAGATATGATTCTCAACTCCTTTAACTATGTGTATGATTTCCTTGGATAGCTGTGTGATTAGGAATTTAATATGTACAAACTCATGCTTGTGTTGTGCTTCATAACATGCGCAATTGATTGTATGATTTTATCTATGTAATGCATATGCTTAAATTCATGTTTACGTTGTATGATCCGTCATGGGTGATGGGGGAGTGGAGCAACGAGTGCGTGCAACAGCCCTGACAACCCTAAACGGAAAATACCATACTTTGATTGTATGATTTGAATCTTAATCCATTACTGCTTTATTTATCTGCAAGTTATCGTGTTTGGGGCTATGATTATAGTCCAGACGATCGGTACCAGAATTGAATTCGTGGCTGTGATTCATTTGCCACGTGAGATGTGTTCGATGAACCCGAGTCGTACTTCGGTTGGCGATAGTGGTTGGCCACGCGAAGTGTTTATACACTTCATGTCGTTCAACTTGTTATGCGCTTGAGCTAGCCGAGCTCGTCAAGTAACCCGATTTGTCTAATGTATGTTCATCATGTTTGGTCACCTCTGCTTGAACCTAGGGTACCAAACTTACCAGTGAAATCCCTTTTAACCATGGTACCTCGATCCGCTAAGACTCATGAGTCGGGCATGGTGGTATGGAACACCGTGGTCGAGCTGTCGGCCTACGCTGGGGCCACGTGCCTCCCCGTAGTGACCAGTGAGCAACCAGACTCATGAGCCGATTATGTTGGTATAGGACACTATATTCGAGCTGTCGACACCTACGGCGAGAGCCGAATACGATGAGACCTGTATTCGTGCTGACGGGCGACGAGTCCTCCGTAGTGTTTTCGAGTATACTCTAAGGTCTGTGATTGGCGACGACCCCTTCACAGCAACTAGAGCATGAGTTGAGCCGAGTACGGTGAGATCTGTATTCGAGCTAACGGCCAGCGATTGAGCTGAGTATGGTGAGACCTGTATTCGATCTGGCGGCCAACAATTGAGCCGCATACGGTGAGATCTGTATCCGTGCTGACGGGTGACGAGCCTTTTGTGATGCCTTCGCTATGCCTCTCAATCCATAATATCGTATGAGACTAACTAGGAGTGACGACCCTAGAATGGATCATGTTTGGGAATGATACAAGGGAGGTACCTTAGTTTCCCAATACTGCTGTTTGAAATGGACTAATAATTACTCGGTAATCATTCTCATCATCGCACTGCATGTGCCTGGTAGATGTGGAGCACTGAGGGATGAGCACATTCGCGAACGTAAGATGGTGTCGCATGAGGGTGGTTTGGTAAGGGCATTCATCATGTCATTTCATACTTGCATTTAATAAGAGTAGTTAGGATTGTTTGATTGTACTGCTTTATCATTACTACTTGACTGAATTGATAACATGTTAACCTATGCTTTACTGTTCCACTGAGTTGATCACTCACTCCCACGTTACGGGACGGTGTTGTACACACCAACCAGATTTGTTGAGTTTCAGGTGATGGCGATGCTTTGAAGCAGAGCCGGACCACTACTATGATGTTGTGGAGGAGTTCTCCTACTTGTAGCTCTCTGACAGGTTTATGAAGACCTGTTATTGTATTGACGGGGCTATGGTACTTGGGATAGAAGACATCACACTTACACATTTGGTATATTTTAGAAATGTACTTGAAATTTATTAACCTGGTAATGTTATCACACTCTGGAGACTCACCACAGTTTTTATATATTTTATATATCTATCACAGTCTTCCGCTTGCAATTTAACTGTCTCTGGAGTATGATATGCTGTTTTGGCTTAATCTCACTCATGTTCAATACACAAATGCAGACAACATTTAATCATCATTATCTATGTCGCATAAGTGATGTTCTGGAACTCGGGTGTTGAGTTATGCTCGACCCCTGATTTTTCGGGATGTTACAACCATCCATGTTGATTAAAGTGTGGCCCACCTAGGACATGAATGTGTCCCATATTTTGGGCCCTTGGCCCTTTCCAACCATTGACACTCAATCCCGGGATGATCCAACCATTAGATTGACAGAAACCCACCGTTGGGAGTAAAAGTTTAGGTGTATGGCCCACCCAAGCTTCAGATTTCCCTCATCTCTGCCTAGGAAACCCAAATGGGCCCACAGAGGGTCATGGACGGAGTGGATTTCATCCAAACATCGTGGTGGACCCCACACATGCGTTGCATGTGCACCAGGGGCATACTCTTCTCGCAGTGCATTGAGTAGAGCATGCTCAGTCAGAGCCTCTGACTCGTGTTTCTAAAAAAAAGAGAAACTTCCTCTCTTCTTTTGGCGTTGGCAGCGGACGGTCGGACGTCCGTTTTGCTTGCACTGTGGCCCACCATGAGGAACCATCAAGACGATCAGAGCCATCCATCTGACAGAGGTAAGAAGTGATACCGAAACCCCTAAGTTTCACCCTATTCCACGTGTGTACATGCACACGATCCTCGCCACAAGTGAGCCCGAAAACACAAGCTTTCTAAAAATGGAAATTTCTCTGTCTCCAGCTGGCACGATCCGCGTGCGTGGGAATCCTTCGATCTCGTCCGTTCATTTGCAAACAATCCTAGCCGTCTATTTCCCTTTTTAAGGAGCTAAGGCTTTGGGAAGAAAACCTGCAACCAAGAACAACTCTCCCTTAGCCATTTCTTCCCCATTCGAACCCCACCATGAAAATGTCCATAAAGCTTTGAACAGTCGCCTTCAGAAGCTCTTGTGAACCTATACGGAATGTCCAGCAGAAGCAAAATGGAGGAGAACTCGTTGTTTAACGATCCGCCATTATCATCACCATCTTCTTCCCCACCACTGGTGTGACCATGCCGCGTCATTAGGGCGAATCCATCCACGTTTCGGGACAAGTTTGGATAAGTCTAGACTTCATGAAAGTCCAGGTAATATTGCACCCCACTCCCGTTAGACAGATGGGTTCAATCTGTCCCATACCGGGGCTTGGATCTGGGCCTTGAACCAACCCCATTGGTAGGATGTTCATGGGTTGAAGCATAGTCCAGAAATGGCATGCAAACGAGCCCCTGTCCGACTGGATGATTATCCCAGGTCGATGATTTGCATGGGCGACGAGCCCAAGTCCGACTGGATGTGCATCCCCAGGTCGATGTGCATTCACGCATCCATGCATTTAAAAGGACTGCATCATGTATTGTTTTGATTGCCTTGTTGTTTTATAACTATGCTTACCTAATGCGGCGGTGTGTAATCTTGAGGGGAATTCACACTGAGTCAGCCACTCATCCATCAAAAATATAACCGTACAGGTAGCACAGGTGGCTTAAGTGATATGCAGGTTCAGATTGATGAGGAGCCATTATGGAGGTCAAGGACACGTGGTTGTACCTGTCAAGGAAGCTGCGCGATCTTGCGACTTTCGTTGTGTTTTATATGCTTTTAAATTTCTCATGTGTGTAATCTTGTATTTGTTATTGTGGAGACATTGGTTTGTATAAGTCATTATGGGCAGCTCTTGTATATTTAAATGATAATGAGAACTTTCCTTTTATGTTTGATTTATCCATACTACGCTCTTTTGCTTACTCTGATAATTGAAAAAAAAAATGTACACTCGAATTTGACCATCCTTTAAGGTTAACACTCGGGTTTTCGGGACACGGGTTGTGTACTCAAGTCCTGAAGATTTGGGGCGTTACAGCTACCATGATGCATGTGTTTATCCACGCCACAGGACGGTGGGACCCCTGACCTACAACTGCCGTACGTGCAGCAGCAGTGTGTGGTGGCCACACATGGGGTATGACCCACTTTGATGATGTATTTCATCTGCACTGTCCAGTGCAAAGGCCTGGACGGTGAGATCCACCTTGATGTGTCTTTCACACACCGTCCATTGTTTAGGACAGTAGGGACCCACCCTGACGTGTGGCCTACCTTGATGAAGGGAGTGGGTTGGCTGGTCCAGCACGCACCTGCCCATCTGTGCATATGTGGAGCCCATCCTACACGTGTCACACGTGCAGGTGGTGGGGACCACATCTGATGTATGTATTTTCTATACACCGTCCCTTTTAAAAAATATATATATGAAATTTAACAAATAAATAAATATAATAGAGGATAGCATATATATATATATATATATATATATATATATATATATATATATATATATATATATATATATATATATATATATATATGATGTGGGCCCTACGTGGGACCCACCATTATCATTACATCTCCACCGTCTAGATGGATCTGGACGGTGGGGCATGGGCAGCCTTCTGCCACCATATATATATATATATATATATATATATATATATATCATATGCGCTCAAGCGTAAAGCGTCGTCCGTGAGGTCTAGCTGTGTGGGCCCCACCGTGATGCCTTTCGAACATCAACACCGTCCACCAAATGCACCATTCCATAGTGGGCCTGGACGGCCCAAAATCAACCGTATACGGAACTCAGGTGGGCCATACCATCTAAAGTCATGTGAATACATGCCAAAAACATATAAAAGCATTTGGTGGGGCCCACCTGAGTTTTCCATGCACCTGAAACTTGGTTTGAACCCTCATTCAAGTGGGACCACATAATGGATGGGCTGGATTTTCAAACCACATCTCGGTGGGCCCTCAAAAATGGTTATGAATGTTTTAATGGTGCACGGCCCCTCCGCACTTCTGTATGTGGTGTGGCCCACTAAAGTCACGGATTGACTTGATTTTGGGCCGTCCAGGCCCACGATGGAATGGTGCATCTGGTGGACGGTGTTGATGTTCGAAAGGCATCACGGTGGGCCCACACAGCTCGACCTCATGGACAACCGCTGTACGCTCGAGCGCATAGTACCTTTTCCCACATATATATAATACTATTATATTATATAATACATAATATATATTAAGAATATTTAATGGGTGGGCCACTGCTACGTGGGACCCACCCACTATCATCTTCCACACGTTTGTACAACACGTGATGTATAGGTTTTATCCACACCGTCCGTAGGCTGGGACGGTGGGCCCCTTTGACTCGCATCACGCCGTCCATCCATTTCAAGCTGGGACGGGCAGGAGCTTTTAAGTAGCCACTGTGGTGTATGTGTTACATCCACGCCGTCCATCTGGACATATTGGCCCACCTTTGATATATGTGTTAACCCCCGCCGTCCATCCATTTTAACGGTGGGCCCTTCCTGATATATGTATGGCATCCAAACCGTCATCCATTTTCGTGAGCCCCACCAAGTATGTGCTATGTCAAGCCGCCCATCCATTTTGAATCCCTACTGTCCATCTGATTTGACGGTGGGCTAGCGGCGGATGTCAGCTGCTGCTGCACGTGCAACAGCAGCACCCTGGGACCAATGGAGCATATTCACTTCTCTGGTGGGCCACCTACGTGGACCCCACCCCCTTGATGTATTTGGATGTCCATGCCATTCGTCTGTTTGGAGTTCCACCCACCATGATGTATGAGTTTTATTCCATGCTGTCCAGCTCACCGTACGGGTGGACCCCACCCTAATGGACGTGTTTTATCCCTGTCGTCCATCCAACTGATGTGCTTACGGCCGACCTGGTGTATATGAGGCCCGTTGGTGTGGCCCATTGATACGGCCCACCTGATGTATATGAGGCCCGTTGGTGCGACCCATTGATACGACCCACCTGATGTATATGAGGCCCGTTGGTGCGGCCCATTGATACGGCCCACCTGGTGTATATGAGGCCCGTTGGTGCGGCCCATTGATATGGCCCACTTGATGTATATGAGGCCCGCTGGTGTGGCCCACGTGACACGGCCCATTGCGATGTGTATGTGGCCCATGCGATGCGGCCCACTGATGTACATGAGGCCTAGGTGATGCGGCTCATTTTGATGTATTTGAAACGCATGAGTTGTGTTCCATTGTGATGTATTCGAGGCCTATGGGCAAGGTCCATTGTGATGTATTCGTGGCTTAAGGGCAAGGCCCATTATGATATGTATTAGGCCCATGATGTGTGGCCCACTTGATGTATTCGAGGCCCAGGTACGTGGCTCATTTGATGTATATGAGACCCATGTGTAGGGCCCGCATGCTGTGTATATGAGGCCCATGTGTAGGGCCCACCTGTCGTGTATATGAGACCCATTAATGCGGTCTACTTGATGTATATTGAGGCCCATGGGTTGTAGCCCATTATGAAGTATTTGAGGACCATGGGTCTTGGTCTATGGTGATGTATATTAGGCCCATGTATTCGACCCATTTTGATGTATATTAGACCCTTGTATGAGGCCGTGGGCCCACTGTATGCTCGGCCCTATGTGGGCCACTCCTTGGGAGCAATGTTGGTTAAATGTCCACGTTGATGGACAATGATGGTTAAATGTCCACATTGTGACCTTCCCTTAGGCCTTGTTAGGCCACTCTCATTAATGTCGGTTACCTATTCTGATCATCGAGGCCGATTATTAATCGATTCCGATTGTTGTGGCCGATTGCCAATTCCGATTATCGATCGATTCCGATCATCGTGATCGATTGCTGATTTCGATTATTAATCGATTCCAATAATGGTTACCGATTGCCGATTCTAATTATCGATCGATTCTAATTATTGTGACCGATTGCTGATTCCAATTGTCATGGCTGATTGTCGATTCCGATTTGTCGAGGCAGATTGTATAGGCCGATTTCGATTGTCGAGGCCGAGTATCGAGGCCTATTCCGATTTGTCAAGGCCGATTATATAGGCCGATTCGGATTGTCGAGGCCGAGTATCGAGGCCAATTCCAATTTATTGAGGCCGATTCCGATTGTCGAGGCCGAGTATCAAGGCTGATTCCGATTTGTCGAGGCCGATTGTATAGGCCAATTCTGATTGTCGAGGTCGAGTATTGAGGCCGATTCCGATTGTCGAGGCCGAGTGTCAAGGCTGATTCCGAGTGTCAATTCCGATTGTTGAGACCGATTTCGATTGTCGGGGCCGATTTCGATTGCCAAGGCCGATTGTCAAGACCTATATGATGTATATGTGACCCGTAGTTGAGGCCCATTGTGGTATGTATTTAGCTCGTGTGATGTATATGTAGCCCGTGTTTAAGGCCTATTGTGATGAATATAAGGTCTATGTGATGAGGCCCATTGTGATGCATTGGAGGGTCATGCGATGGAGCCCATTGTGATGAGGCCCATGTGAGAGGCCCATCGTGATGTGCATTAAGCTCTTGAGTGAGGCCCATGGTGTTGTATATTAGGTCCTTGTGTGAGGCCATGGGTCCATTATATGTTAGGCTCTATATGGGTTATTCCTTGGGGGCAATGTTGGTTAAATGTCCACATTGTCGAGGCCGATTATCGATGTCAGTTATTAATACTAATTATGAGTATGTGACAGCATAACATCATGATATATACTTATACGCATCATCTGCATGTTTGTTATAAGATGTGGATGACTATTACATATGTCATTGAACAGGTTGTTATGAGACTCCTTGATAGGTGAAGGTTATCTCACATGAGCGCATGATATGCGTAGGATTGATGCATGACTCATGCATCTTGCATTGTGATTACTGTACGCCCTAACGACATCAGGGCCGTAGCCTCCACAGGCATATCGTGAATGGCCAGATGGGACACTAAAAATCTGTTCTAGCATCGGGCTACCATAGATGGCCCTGGGTGAAAATTCCTAAACCCTCTTGGTACCAGAGGACGCCCCAACGTCGAGACCGAGTGGATATATATGAGCGCATGAGGGCCGTATACCAGTAGGCCGCATCTCCCACTGTGTCGTGGTCGGTTGGGAGGGGGTGTACCTTACCCACCTGAGGGAGTAGTCATAGTAGACTGAGTTTGACCAGCTCATGAATGGGTCCGCTATCGACGTGTCGGGTAGATATTGGCCGACTACTGGCCAGGCGGATAGTGAGGTCCTTTCCACTTACCCAGTTATGCGCTTGATGGGGCGGCAAGCTGGTGTAGAGTGTATTAGACCTCTATGATGATTCCAGAGATGAATAGTACTGATATGTGGACTTATTGGGGAGGAGTTGCATATTTATTCATTCATTCATTCACTATCCACTCGGGCTGGTGGTGCGCAACTATTTGTTACATGTACCTTCACATGGACAAGATTTCAGTTAGGTGCGCAACTAACCTGAGATCAGGAGTTCACCACATTGAGTTGACTATCCAAATTAGGTATGAGACTAGTTTGGATAGAGTCCCTTGTGATGGACCCCATATCCTGCGATACTACGTACTATTATCCCGACTTCACACTCCAACTTGGTCATTTCATTCTCATCGCATATTGCATTACATCCGTGGCATATGACATTTTAGATTAATGTGTTTCTGCATTTATATAGTCTAGGTATGACTGACGCTATACGTAAACTCATCAGCATTTTATATTGCATTGCATCATCGGCATCTGGTATTTGGCTCTTTATGACTCCCCATTTGCATAGCTGATCTGTATTGCGTATTCTAATATTGATTGATTCATGATCTTACCAGTATTTCTGATATTGTATGATTATGACATTGTATCGAATACTTGGCATTACCTTGTGCACACACTTACACCACCCTCTAAGCTTTCTATAAGCTTATGCATGATAGATGCGTGCAGGTGATGTTAGGTTGTAGCAACGTGGAGCTTGGAGCATGTAGCTGACTTCTGGAGCTTTGATTTCGACATATGTATTTTCCTTTCAGCATTGTATTCAAATGTTTATATTAGTGGATATGTGATGATGATGTTGCTTTTGTGATTTGGGTAACTGGTGGTTATGCTTCTTACGAGATAAATGTACGTTGAAAAATCCTCCTTTGAAACCTGACATATGGGCACTGGGAGCCGAGAATGGGGTACTATGGAGGCTTTTGGCACCAGATTTGGCGATTGGGATTCTTGTGAATCCAATTTCCGGATTGGGGCGTGACATGTTAAGCTTTTTATTGCTCAAGACTTTTGAAGGGTTTTTTTTTTTTTTTTTTTTTTTTTTTTTTTTTTTTTTGAATTTTATGATTTTTATATAATTTTTTTGAGACATTAAGGGTTTTGTTTTGCGATTTTCGTAAATATTTGATTTTTTTGGTTTTTGATGAAACATTTAAATTTTTAGATTTTTCAAGAATATTTACTTTGTTCATATTTTTGAAAACTTTTGAATTTTTAGGGTTTTGAATAGGATGGCACCGTGAACCAAGAATAGTCTTAGTCCAGCTTAGGGAGTCAAAAGCTTTTTATATTGGCTTTTTTAAGGCCATCATCTCTAGGAAAATGTCAGGCGCTTCTACCATTAGGGAATCATCTAGTCACTGCTCTGAGCTCCTTCCCAGGGAAGATGATGTTAGAAAAAGCAATAGGGCTCTTGTCTGATACCTGATAACCATTATATGCATGGGACTAGGCTCAAAGTCCATATTAAAATCATTCACATTAGAGTCATCATCAACATAGTGGAGCTCTATGAGCTCCTCAGGTTCGTCCACCTCTACTTAGACTAGGACCTTGGTCAAATCAATTAGGGGTAGTTTTTGCCCATTGCTCCAGTCCCCATCAGGTAGGTCTAATAACCTTATTTCACGTAATTAGCCCTCTAAGTTGGATTCCGACTTGGCCATCAAGATAGATGATTCTAGTATTGATGAACTTGATGGGTGTGCACACGAAGTCATCATCCTTATCCCAATGCTCACATCCTTGTCCATGGTCTTGTCACTTTGATTTTTCCCCTTCGGGTCCTTGATATCCCAAACATGTCATTCGTAGATTTTCTCGAGCCTCTTTTATCTTTACTTTGTCTTGATACGATGCTCCGAAGTGGATAATTTGGCATTCGCTAAGGGGAATGACATAGTCTAGGTTGAGGAGACATGGAGAGGTAATAGTTCGCAATTTTAAACTCAAAATTATGATATGGGATGTTCAGCTCCTGAGCACCCATAGTCTTAGATGGAAGGACCATTTCAGGGTCAATAAAGATGGAGATGACTTTGTCCCTGAACACATATTTGACCCTTTGGTCAAGGGTCGATGTAACGCCCCACATCTTGATACACGGGTGTTACTATTATACCCTTGCTAGTATAACTGTAACCTAATTACTAAATAATTCTAACTTAAACCAAGACAAGGAGAGACCTTCAATCGACATGTCAAAATATTCATCAACACCTAGGCATGTCACCAAAGTCTCCTAGGGACTAAACAAAACCACACACGTTAGAGATATTAAACGGACCAAGTAATAGAGCCTGGACATGCCAGTGACCCTAGGACTCCTTTGTGACCATTGATACTCGAACCCAGAGCAATTCGACCCTCAGATAGGTGGAAAACCGTAAAAGGAAACACTCCGATTGCGACTTTCGGGCCGCCCGAGCGTCCGATCGCGCTGACCACCGGTCCAACATCTCAGCTAAGGCCCCCTAGAAAGATGAACGGCGTGGATTTCATAGCCCCATCAGGATCGGTCCCACACCAGCGTGCACTTGCACCACCTACAGTATGTACGCTGCACGCCAGATCGCTTAGGCGGTTAAACCTAAGCTGACTCGACAGATAAAAGAAAAAGTGAAATTTCTCCCACCTTTCCCACCCAGAACACATTCAAATGGATGGACGATCATCTTGATTTCATGGTAGCCCACCTTCGGTCTCGTCTGAGAAATTTGAGCTGTCCATCTTGACCGGACAGTAGATTCGACCGGACCCACGTCGACCAACCCAACCCATACAAACATGCATGTGTACGAGATGGGGCCAGCAAGGGATGTGTGGTGACGACTCCTCAAAGAGCAAGAGATCTCTAAGCTGCCACGAGGGCAATCCTTGTCAATACCCTCCTGTCCATCCCAACCGTCCCTCAGAGCAATAATCCACGCCTTTCCCTCATTGTCGAGTATGGGTAAACAACCGCATGTAGCAAAGAAAGGCATGCGAGACATTTTCGTTTTGGAAAAGTCTTGCTGGCGCTATCTGAACCTCACACCAGACTCTGTGGATAGATCTCAGCCGTCCCCTCTAGGGCAACAATGACTCCATCGTCAGGAACTTCTCATCTTGTGAGAAATTCTTGAGAGGCGGAAGATATCATGAGATATTTATAGGTGTGAACACTCATGTATATTCACTAAAGATTTTATAAGTACTTGATATATTAGAATTGCATGCGAGACTTTTCATCTATGCAAGTGGTTTAAGATTTTACTTACAAATTACTTTATTAATTTGTTGTAAAAATATAATGATTGCAAACTCCTTAATACATTGTATTTGGTAGATAATATCTGTCTAGGTTTAATATTCTGATAGCACTTCCTTCATTTCCAACTTTGAGGAGGATGGTGCATGAGGCTAATTTTCAACTTTAATTTTTGGTAAGGTGCAAGTTGAAAATGGACTCCTTGGTTAATCGAGATCCAGCTATAATGAATAGGGAGTAGATGACACTAAGTTTCCCAGACCCACGTTTTCTTTCTAGAATAAGAATTTTTTCAAAGTTTGCACAAGAAAACCTTCCTGGTAGAGAATCCGTTCCTTGTCCATGAACCACTTGTAGATGTGCACGTTTTCCGGTTTCTTATGATGATATGGAAATACATCTAATGAAAAATGGATTCGACCCAAGCTATAGGGTTTGGAACATGCATGGGGAGCATGTATCACCTAAGTGTACTGTATGTGAATCAAGTTCCCAACAATATCATAGTGTCCCGAACTTAAATGAAGTTCACAACGCGATCGTTCAAGAACTTGGTGGTAATAACCTAGATGAAGTTGTATAGGATGAGCCGAATGTGACCCCTGTAATCGAAGGCGTCTTTGGAGAAAATAAAACTAATGAGTTTGAAGCAAATCTACGAGACACAATGATTGAGCTATACCCTGGGGCCCAAGATTTCACCGTGCTAACTTTCATTGTATATCTTTTCAAATTAAAGATGAATCATAGATGGAGTGAAAAAAGCTTTACAGAGCTCTTTCAATTACTAAAGAAGGTGTTACCTTCCGGTAACAAGGCCCCAACTAATACCTACCAAGAGAAGAAGATATTCTTTAATTGTTAATTTATTTAATTTGAATGGAAGAAGGATTGATTATTCAATGCAAACTCAATTTATGGAGAGGTGTAGTTTTAGTCTACAAATACTTGAGCTTATATTTGTATATATAAAAAAAAGGAATTATACTTAATTCGATGTTTCATTTCTTGGCATATAGCTCAAAGAGGACTGCTATGATAAAACATCTGATGATTTTTGGCCGAGAGTGCCAGCGTCACATACAATCCATATTGCATCTGTTGCCTACAACACCTTATTCCTTGGAGAATTCATGCAGCCTGATTGGGATATGTTTCATGTAAGCTACCATAATCCTGTTTCTTGATAGCTTTATCTTTCAACATTTGCTGAGCTTTTGGGAAATCATGATTGGTTATTTGGTGATTGATGTCATTCATCAGAGCGTTCACCCGATGGCTAAATACCATGGAGAAACTCGTGCGGTTGGAGGATGTGCCATTTATGTTAGGTATTAATTTCACTGCATTAAAAAGTATAGCTTAGCTACCTTAAGTAAATAGAATAGCTTAGCCACCTCATGGCACTCAATTGAATCTAGTTGTAAATTTCTACGATAATTCAATTCAATGAAGTGGAAATGTTCCAAGTGCAGCAAGCCCTGCTCTTTTAACAATATGGGTGAACGAAACCCAATCTTGGTCTCAAGACTTAGATGAGTCCCGTATGACTCGTCTGAGTCGACTCAGACCCCATCTCAAGCGAGTCACTACTCAAACTCAAGACCAAACAAGTCGGTATAAGTTGCTGAGTGCTTTAACCATGCCCCAAAACTGAAATCATGACCGTTTAAGGTTCCACATGAAATTGCATTTGTTGATTGGTCATCATTATGATTGATGGTGAATCCCACATTTTTATTGGGTAACATTTGTCATATGTAATGATCAATTCAAATTTGATTGAGAATCCACATACACCCTTCTTGCATATGCTTTTCCAGCTACTAAAACATTCGCTCATGTTAGAAAGTCATTCCATGCAGTGACAAATACAGAGACCATGACCACATTTTTGTACTCTTTATAAAAGAATTTAGAAACGGTCCTAAGACTAACTCTAAAGCTCATTGTAAAATGCAAGCCATTGATTGTATCTAATTGTGGTGCTTAAAGTTTAACTTCATAAACAAAACATGCAAATTATAACCTATGATTTTAACATTGCAGGTTGCTGGTAATGAGAATGGCATCACTACATTTCAGATGGACATAAAGGTCAAGACAAACCAAATCAACAAAACTCAATTTCTTCAGGAGATGTTTTGTTTCTTATGCATTGGAAAGACAGGTTTTTGAATGTTAAGTTTTTTGTCATGTTGATTCAGGTTTTTTGTCACGTTGATTCAAGTTTTTATTATTATTATTATTATTATTTTGTTGTTGAAGCATGTATGTTTCTGGATCTGTTCATCTATTTGTACATTTAGTTTTCTTAGCTTGATTTTATTGCCACTTGTATGCATGTCATAGATCCATCCATTGTATTGTTGAAATCTGAAGATGTGCTTGTGGAGAATGAGAGATCTGATATTAATGGAGAAAGACATGAAAAAAAGTCGATTAGTCCAGTTATCTATTTTTATGAATTATTGATTGTATTATTTTCTTTCCAAAAATTAGGTCTCCACCAAAACTTTCTAAGCTTCTCTCTTCTACATAGGTCAGTTCTCGTCATTTCAAAAATGAAAATTCTAATTTGGAATTGGATATGAGATGCTTTCTTGGTTTAAGTGCAGGGTTACGAGCTTAGTGGGTGAGGCCTTGACCGTGGGACCCACCTTGAATATGTTGTATATCCATGTTGTTCATCCGTTTTGCCACACAAGTAGGGATTGAATTCCCACCATAAAAACTTCTTGGGGTCCATGAAAGTTTGGATCAAGCTGCTATTTGTGTTTTCCCTTCGTCCTAGTCTGTGTGAACTTATCAACATTTTGGATGGCAAATAAACATTACTGTGGATCTAGGAAGTTTTTAATGGTGGGTGTTCAATCACCATTGTTTTTCTGTCGTGTGGTCCACCTGGGATTTGTATCTGCCTCAATTTTTGGACCATGCTCTAAAAAGAGATGGTGAAATGGATGGATGACGTGGATATACACCACATACATCAAGGTGGGCCCCACGGTCAAGGCCTCACCCACTAAGCTGTTACCCCTGCCTCACCTAATCCATGTCCATGTCCATGTCACATGTGCAACAATGACATGGGGCATGGTAGCTCCCATGCATCCAATGGCACTGGATCTTGTCCCTTTCTGGTTACTTGAGTGTGAATTTCACACAATTTTGCTTTGTGCACTACATATTGACTCATGTGTTTATTGTCTCATTTGAATTTTCTATTATCTGCAGAGTTTTTCAACGGTAGTGGGTTCAAATGGAAGTGGTAAAAGCAATGTCATAGATGCAATGCTCTTTGTATTTAGGAAATGAGATAAGCAGGTAAGCTCCATTTATATGTGGGAATCTAATCAAGGTCGACATTGTTGGTTTATCTAGTGCTTAGATACCTGTCGAATGGATTGGTTTGACGAGTTTTAATATCTGATAAGACTTCACATTGTTGACTTGGTTTGAGTCAAGGAGGTAACTTGATATTTTACTTTGAGACAGGTCAGTCATCATCCAATGATTGTTTCATGCCACTGTGAAGGTAGAGGATGGAAATTTTGAGGAGACAATAATCTAAAAAGCAAATTTTGGGGTCGTTCAATCCAGCTTGATCCTGTTGGTCTTCTAACTCTCGAGTTTGATGATGGTGAAGTTTTTTAGTGGAGCAAGGTATGAAAATCATGAATGAAAATAGTAACATTTGTTTCCTCATAGGGTTCAAGCTGAAATGTGTATTTCTATTTTATTTTTTCCTTCATGTCACAACTTCCATTTACAACCTTATTTTGGGAAAGCTCTACTGCGATCACTATGGCACCATGCGAATAGAAGGAAATTCTGAATATTTGTGTAAGCTAAAATTCAAGGAGCAGTCGATCATAGACCGAAATCCTTACCAGGTGATTAATTCACTATGGTACCATATGCGAGTGCACACAGACTCACCAAGATTTGTATTTTCAGCACTATTGTTTTTGTAATTGTAATTGATTGAATGAAGGATTGTAATTGATTCATATTGAATGAATGATTGTAATTGAATGAATGAATGTAATTGAATGAATGAATGATTGTAATTGAATGAATGAATGATTATGCAGGTGGTAATTGAATGAATGAATGATTCTATTTTTTTTTTTAAATGTAGGCAATAGCTACGAATATTGACTGTAGCTAGTAATCTGACAACCGTATTGCTACGGATCCAACACTACTTTTAGTTACAAATACTATCCGTAGCTATAGGTACTTTTGGCTACAGAAATGATTGCTACAGATTATATCTGTAGCTATTATAATTTATAGCTATGGATTAAATCTGTAACCATAGGTTTTAGACCTATGGCTACGACACCTACGACTACGGTCGTGTTATGGACTAAAACCGTAGCCATAGGTCTTTAGCTAAGGCTTTTATCCGTAGCCTTTGCCCAGTTTTCTGGTAGTGAAATCTGGGCCGGACTCAGCCCACAAGTCTTCCACTAGCTGGGTTCGCCGACCTCCACTGCTCATAGGCCTGATAGATGGTCCAGCCCAGCTCATCGCACGAATGGCCAAGTGATCAAGGACCCAGATCTCAATCCACAAACGTACTCCATCCCATGTGGATAGCCTCAACCGAGTCACCTCGGCTGAGTCGACTCAAACTCGAAGCTAACCTAGTTGGCTCCTCATTTTAGGGTGAGGATTTACTGAGTCCCATTTGAGGTACAAACCATAGTGGGTGTGCACACATGTAAAGCCTAACCAACTCACATGATGGGAAGTTTGTGGTATATGTAGTTGTTAACTCCATTATAGCTTCGGGACCCTTTTTCCCAAATCCCCATCAAATCAGGCACGGCAGGAAGAGTTGTGTTAATCAGGGCGAAGCACAGCCAAAAGGCGAGATACCCTACCACTAAATCAAGCTATCAGGTTAGGTGATGACTTTTCCCCTTAGGCTTTTCATCTCCAAGTTAGTCAAAACATAGTATCCATTTATATTATGATTATTAGCTTAGGGCTTTGATCATTTGTATTAAATTACCAAATTATATTAGTTGGCTTACATTGATTTATGATTGATAAATTTGCAAACCATGTTCACATGAAATAAATACTACATGTTAGGTTCACATTTTATTTGTAGCTTGTAAAGTATGTTCTTATGCCATGATCGTAAAATCCTACATTTTTAGTGACACTTTAATTGTTAGTTCATACTTTAGTTTCATAATCCTTTGTGACAAGTTCAAATTCTATTACCAGTACATAACTTGTACACCTCTACATGCTGATGATTTGTTTGCAAGTACCTATAGAATCCAATCCACTACATTATATGTTGAAAACTCCACTATTGTATGTGAACCACACTTAGGATGTAACAAGACAGATTGGATTAGAAATAGACCCTCGACTTGGAGGTTATTTTAATGGAAATTATCTAATGGGATTTACCATCTATGGGATGCTCTTGCCTACATGGCCGTGGGATGAATTATTTACCAATCTGATTTAACATGGCCCACCATCCCGACTTGGCATTTATAACATACATCCTTTTACCGCACCAATTTACCTTAAACCCAAGATTTGGTATTTGCTGTCACGACCCAAATGGAAACCGGGCTCACAAAATTCTTGATCGCATAATCTGACGCTGATAGCCTCCGTAGTATCCCATTCTCGACTCCCGGCAGTGGGTTAACCCAAACCGTTGGACCACCATGATCGTTAGGCCCATTCTCAATATGAGTAGGCCGTTTAGGCCCATCCTTGATATGAGGAGAGTACATCATCATCATATAACATGCTTAGTATAGTTTCACGATCCATGCCCATGTGCATCATATGTATGCTTGATATGAGGAGTGATTGATCATAACATATGCCATTGGGCGGATTATTATGGGATTCCCTGATAGGAGGAGTTGCCCACATGAGCGCTCGGTACGTGTAAGATTGTTGCATGACTGGATAGTATGATTCATGCATCTCACATTTGTGTGATATGATTTCTTTATGCCCTAACGACATCAGGGCCATAGCCTCCACAAGCACATCGTGGATGGCAGGATTAGACACCGAAAATACTGTTACTAGCATCGGGGCGCCATAGATGTTCCTGGGTGAAAATCCCTAGACCCGATGGTACCAAAGGATGACTCCAACGTTGAGACTGAGTGGATACATGAGCGTATGAGGGCCGTATATCAGTAGGCCGCATCTCCCACTATGTCGTGGTCGGTTGGAAGGGGGTGTGGCCTTATCCGCTCGAGAGTAGGGGGCATAACTAGGCTGAGTTTGACCAACTCATAAATGGGTCTGCTACCGACGTGCCTGGCCGATATTTGTAGGCAGATAGTGAGGTCTCTTCCACTTGTATGGTTACGTGTCTAGTTACCGGTGATCTGATGTATAGTGTACTAGACCCCAGTGATATATATATATATATATATATATTTTAGAGATAAACTGTATTGATATGAGGATTCAGATGAGATTTGGTATGCTTAAGTTGTACCTCGCATATGACATTGGCCCTGTAGGCCATGCATTGCATAGCCTTGGTATGGCCGATAACATTCATGCCTTGCATCGTATGGCCTTGGTATGACTGATAGCATTTATGCCTTGCATCGCATAGCCTTCGTATGACTGATGGCATTCATGGACTTGCCAGCATTTCCACATTACTCTGATATTGCACACTTTCATTTCTACCATGCGCACACACTTTCACCACCCTCTAAGCTTTCTATAAGCTTATGCACGACCGTTGCGTGCAGGTGACGCTAAGCCATAACTGAGCAGGAACAGGAGCGTGTCGTAGAGCTTTTGGAGTTTTATCATTATTATCATTGTATTTCCCTTTATGCGCATTGTACTCAAGTTTTGATCATAGTGATTTTTTATGATGGTGTTCTCGTTATTATTCATGGGTTATGCTTATAGTTATGCTTATTACGAATTAAATTCATGTTAAAAATCCTCCTTGTAGTATCCCAAGATCGGAACCTGGTATATGGGTGCCGGGAGTCGAGAATGAGATACTACAAAGGTTGTTGGCGCCGAATTCGGCGGTCGAGAATTTTGTTAGCCCGGTTTCTGAGTTTGGGGCTTGACATTTGCCCTTACGGCTTCGACAATTCATACTCATCCAACCATGTGATGATGATTTCCTCTATATTGGAATTGAATGACCACTTGTTGATGGGTTCTATTAAACATCCTAAGGTGGAAGACCTCATGAGTCGGGGATGGTGGTCATGAGACACTATGCCCGACTATCGACCTACGTACGTGATGTATGATAACTTGGTCACTATACTGTACGTGATGTACGCACGTGATGTGCTGCGCTGGTGACCAGTCTTATATATGCATGGGTAACGAGCCCAAGTTCGACTAGATGAGCATCCTCAGGTCGATGTGTATTCACGCATCCATGCATTTTAAATAAGATTGCATCCTATTTGTTTTGAATGTCTTATTGTTCTTTTTTTTTTTTTACTATGCTTGGTAAGGCGGCGGTGTGTAATCTTGAGGGGAATTCACAATGAGTTGACCACTCATTCATCGAATATTCAACCATACAAATTATGCAGGTATAGACGGAGGTGACTGCAGTGTAGGCCCTGAGGTCATGGTGGCTAGATCAAAGGATGGATACTACGAAGAAGAGCCGCAGCAGGAAGTGACTGAATATTTTGGACTTAATCAGTAGATGTAGTATTTTCTTTATATTTTGTCTTGGTACACTGGAACTTGTGAATTTTGTAATTAAGGTCCCCAACTGGGTGGACCAAAATCTTGATATTTGGTTTTATGATATTATCTATGCTTGGTTATGCTATCACACTCTGATTTTGCAATATTGTTAATTAGTGGATCTTTAACATTCGGGTTTTCAGGAAACGAGCTCTATACTCTGGTTCTGAAAACCAGGGCGTTACAATCGATGGGATGACCCTAACTTTGTACAACTAAAGTATCCCTGGGAGAATGATGAAAGAGCGCGAGATGTCTGGATTGATTTAGGCCTCGATATTAATTTCTCATTCAACTTATCTCTTAAATTTGTCAAAGACTTACATTCATGTTGTTGGGCCTGAAGGTAGATGGTTCAATCCTTAAGCGAACGGTAGTCCTTAATGGGCAAACATTTAGGCTTAAGCCATTATCAATGAGAATGAGTGGGATTTTGAGATCCTTATGACATATCGCTATGTTCAATGAACACCTATGGTCACAACTTTGGGAGGGAGATCCTCATCGGTAAATGTGATTGCACGTGATGCGAGGAGTTGGTTAATCATATAGGTGATCATTTTGGTAGTACTTCTTGAGAGATGTGCTCATCATTAAGGGTCTTGACAAACATTTTTTGGTGTAACTACGATGTGTGCAATAATTCCTAAATAGAGATTTGAAAGGGATGGATTTCAACTAAGTTATTGCATTGTAGGTAATTGGATGCACTTCTTGCTAATGATCCATTGGGATCATTTTAGTTGTTCTCTCTTTGAAAGCACTAGTGATTGGGGTTCATGTTGCCTATCTTGGTACATTCCAGGTAATGTCAAAGGATTACAACAAAAAAAGGTAATGTTAAAGGTTGCCCGTTTGTCATAAGGAGGAACTTTCCGTCCTTGGATGAAAACAATGGCCTAAGGAGATGAGGACTTGGGCCTGGGTGAGGTGATCAGAGTGGCCTTCCCTTTTAGATATATAAAAAATTATGAGATTTAAGGATTTGAATGGAAGATTGGGCTTCCCCCTTAGAGCACCAAGTGTTGGTTGAGACTGAGTATGCCAATTTGGGGGACAAGGTTCCTTTCCTGGAGGGTGGCTCACTAATTGAAGTTAGGCCTTGATTTGGCTAGGGTGTGCGACATACCGACCAAGGGAGGTCTCCTTCCTTGGAGGATGATGAGTGGATTGGAATAGTGAGTCAAACTCCTTCCTTAGAGGAATATTGAATAATTTGAGGGATGCCCTTGTCTTTCCAGGGCTAGCATTATGATGGTCTAGGGTGTTCTCCCTTAGAGGACAATGATTGGAGTGGGCACGAGGCTAGTTGATGGTGCCCCATGTAGGACCAATGATTCAAAGTGTGTAGGTTTGGGATTGGAGGTGAAGGCGTTGATGAACTTAATGAGAGGTGGGGTGAGGCAACTAGATTCGGCCTTGATTACCTTGATAGTAGGTGTACTCAAAGAACTTGGATTTGCTTGATGTTGTGGTAAGGGGTTTTGGAGAACATTATTAGTAGTAGTGAGGGTTGTAATCCCAATCTTCTTTCCATCGATCGAATTTTAGACCATATGCTTCAAGGTAAAACATCAGTCCCTTGTGTAACCCCTAGACTGGTAAAATGCATGGTATTCAATCTCATTGTAGTTGGAAGGCAACAGATTCAGAGGGGACCTAAGTTGTAGCGTGATGAGGATTTTCCTCTGGACTATCATGGCTAGTATCTCGCTATAGGATTGAGCTAATGGTGTTAACACCCTAGGCATTAAATTAGCTTACTTGGTTGGGGTATTACATATTTCCCCTCTATTATTCTTGTCCGTATTGGGAAATGAATGGAGTGCTTTAAGCATCAACATGAGATTATTGACTTCCAGTGGATGTGGGATGGAGATACTTTATGTTCCCGCACCTGATAGGCATTCCTTCAATTCGAATATTTCTCATGAGGACAGCTTGATGAGGCTAAGAGGAGATCATCTTAGCCTTGATTTTTTTCTCCAGCATGAATGAATTGGGTGAAGTTAGTAATAAGTACAAGATGTTGTTGAGAAGTAGAGCCACATCTGGGGCCACGCACGATCGGTCGTGGCCCCTGCTTGACCGGTCATGGAGCCCACTCGACTGGTTGTGACCAGTCGTGGACTGGCTCGACTCAAAGTCCAACGAGCATAAGATTTTTGGTTCCAAGGTGCTCGACTGGTCGTGGCCCATGCTCGACCGATCGTGGGGTCCACTCGACTGGTCGTGCAGTCTTCTCGAATGGTCGTAGTTACGCAGATTCGTTTCCAAATCTGATACGGACTGCGGATTTCTGTGTCGCATTTCGTAAGGGTGCGAAAGGAAAGTTGCCTAAACTATAAATAGGTGTCCCTAGGGCTATTCTAGGGTATTGGAAAGCATTAGAAAATAATTCTAAGGTGTGGGCAAATGGTTTTCTCTATATTTTCAAGGGAGAGGTTAGTATATCGCTTTGTAATCTCTGTTTTTCTTCATAGTGGAAGATTGCATCCGTGGTTTTTTACCCTTGTTGGGGTTTTTCCACGTATATCTTGTCTTGTGGTTTGTTTGGATTGCTTTGATCTGTTTCTAGTTTATATTTCTTCTTGTTTATCGTTTGTGGGTGAGACTTGAGATTGGATCTCGGCTCACTACGTTGTTGGCGTGCTGCGCAACAACTAGTATCAGAGCTATTGGTTTAGTTCTATTGGGAGCGATGACGGAAGAAGGGAAAACTAGAATAGAGAAGTTTGATGGTTCAAACTTTGCCTTCTGGAAGATGCAGATGGAGGATTATCTATATCAGAAAGACCTCTATATTCCTCTAGAAGGAAAAGAGAAGAAACCAGAAAAGATGACAGATGATGAATGGTTTTTACTGGATAGGAAGGCTTTAGGAACTATCCGACTCTCTTTGTTTAAGAGTGTCGCCTTCAATATATCCAAGGTAAAAACTACAAAAGAATTAATGGAAGCCCTAGCCACTATGTATGAAAAGCCCTCAACAACCAATAAAGTTCATCTCATGAAACAGCTATTCAACATGAAGATGTCAGATGGTGGGAGCGTGGCTGAACATCTAAACAAGTTTAATACAGTCACGAGCTAGTTGAAATCCGTTGGCATTATTTTTTAGGATGAGGTCAGGATGTTATTGATCTTATCCAGTCTGCTAGACAGTTGGGATGGTTTGCTGATTGCTGTGAGCAATTCCTCAGGGTCGACAAAGCTGAAATTTGATGATGTGGCCAGTCTAATTCTCAGCGAAGAATCTAGAAGAAAGGCATCGGGAGTTTCAGGGGATTTAGGGAATGTTCTAAACATTGAAGGAAGAGGAAGATTGTTGAACAAAGGAGGCAATAAACACAGGTGTTCTAAGTCGAGGAGGAAGTCCAAGGGACCGAAAGACAAAGACGGGTGTTTGCATTGCGGCAAGAAGGGTCACATGAAACGTGATTGTAGGGAGTTCAAGAAACAAGAAGGAAGCTCTCAAGGTGGGAAGGATTTAGTGAATCTATCTGAGGAGAGTAACACAGAGGCATTGATCTTGTCCCTTGATGCGAGGAATAAGTCTTGGGTTATAGACTCGGGTGCTTCGTTTCATGCCACCTCATGTAAGGAAGTTCTGCGTGATTATATGTCAGGTGACTTTGGGAGAGTCTACCTGGGTGATGATGAGTCGTGCAGTATTATTGAAAAGGGAGACGTTCATGTCAATCAGAAAGACGGAATGGTTTTGAAATTGAAGGATGTCAGACATGTACCGAGTTTGAAACGTAACTTGATCTCAGTGAGGCAATTGGCCGATACTGGTTATGTGACGACATTCACTAGTGATTCTTGGAAGATCACAAAAGGTGCCTTGGTAATATCTCGAGGCAAAAAGGAAGGTACTTTGTACGTGACTTCAGGATTGTATAGTTCACTCACAGTCACATCAACTGGAGTGAATGAGCAGTTATGGCATCAGAGGTTGGGACATATGAGTGAGAAAGGGATGAAAGTGTTATTGTCAAACAGAACCTACCATGGATGAAATCTATTGACTTAAAATTTTTCGAGGATTGCGTGTATGACAAGCAGAAAAGGGTAAGCTTCAAGAATATGGGACGTGCTCCAAAGACACATCTGTTGGAGTTTGTACACACTGATGTGTGGGGACCGGCACAGGTATTATTTCTTGGTGGCTCACATTATTTTGTTTCTTTTATTGATGATGCTAGTAGAAAACTGTGGGTCTATTTCTTAAAATATAAATCTGATGTATTTGATGTATTTAAAAAATGGAAAGTTATGGTAGAAAACGAGACAGGTAAAACAGTAAAATGTCTCAGATCTGATAATGGGAGAGAATACTGTGATAAGAGATTTGAGGAGTATTGTACAGTAAATGGAATCAAACATCAGAAATGATTCCAGGGACACCGTAACAGAATGGTGTGGCTGAGCGCATTAACAGGACCATCCTTAAGTGCGCCAGGAGCATGAGGTTACATGTAGGGTTGCCTAAGACTTTTTGGGTATATGCTGTGAATATTGCCGCATATTTTCATCAATAGAAGTCCCTCAGCACCATTGGATGGTGGGCTACCAAAGGAAACGTGGACTGGGAAAGAAGTGAACCTTGCACATCTCAGAGTGTTTTGTTGCACTTCAAATGTTCACATTGATGCAAAGCACAGAAATAAACTGGATGCGAAGTCCATGAGGTGCACGTTTATAGGCTACGGGCAGCATGATTTTGGCTACAGGTTTTGGAATATAGAAAACAGGAAAATCATTAGAAGCAATGACGTAGTCTTAAATGAAAAAGTGATGCGTAAGGACAGTGTGCAGGAAAATAAGGCCGAGGAGAAAGAATTCGTAGAGTTGGAAGAGTTACCGGACACGGGTGTTATAGTGCCACAGGATGATCATGCACAGGAGCATTATGAGGCAGAGCCACATACACCGGTTGTAAGGAGGTCTACTCGAGAGAGGAGACACAGGGTCCGATACTCACCCTCTTTACATTATCTACTGCTGATAGATAATGGTGAGTCGAAGTGTTTTGAAGAGGCGTTATAGTTAGATACACAGGTTAAGTGGGAGCAGGCTATGGATGAGGAGATGGACTCTCTTAAGTCTAATCGTACATGGGAGCTAGTCACTCTACCTAACGGTAAGAAAGCTCTTCATAACAAGTGGGTTTACAGACTGAAGGAGGAGTACGATGGTTTGAAACGGTACAAGGCTAGATTGGTTGTGAAAGGGTTTCAACAAAAGGCAGGTATTGATTTCACTAAAATATTTTCACCTGTGGTGAAAATGTCTACGATTTGCATGGTCTTGAGTAAAGTGGCTACAGAGGACTTACATCTAGAACAGCTAGATGTTAAGACAGCCTTTCTTCATGAGGACCTTGAAGAAGAGATATATATGCATCAGCCGACAGGATACGTGGCACCAGGAAAGGAGAATAAGGTGTGTAGACTGAAGAAGAGTCTATATGGTCTGAAGCAGGCCTCGAGGCAGTGGTACAAGAAGTTCGACAGTTTCATGTCGGGAAACGGTTAATGTCATGCTGACCACTGTTGCTATTTGAAGAAGTTTGATATGTCATACATCATCCTTCTTCTGTACGTTGATGACATGCTTGTGGCTGGTTCAAGCATGAAGGACATCTCAGATCTCAAAAGACAAGAATTTTCCATGAAGGATTTAGGAGCTGCAAAACAAATCCTAGGCATGAGGATAAAGCATGACAGGAAAAATAAGAAACTGGTTTTGTCACAGGAAGAGTACATAGCCAAGGTACTTGATCGATTCAATATGGGAGGTGCTAAGCCGGTTAGCACTCCATTAGCCAACCACTTCAAGCTATCTAAAGAGCAAGGTGCAAAGACGCAGGAGGAACGGGACTACATGGCTAAAGTCTCATGCGCGTCAGCTATTGGGAGTCTCATGTATGTTATGGTAAGAACGAGATTAGACATTGCTCAAGCAGTGGGAGTTGTTAGCAGGTTCATAAACAACCTCGGGAAGGAACATTGGGAAGCTATGAAGTGGATCTTTAGATACCTGGTAGGTACTAAAGTGTAGGGTTGTATTATGGTGGATCAGAAATCAAGCTACAAGGCTACGTGGATTCAGATTTGACAGGAGATATCGACAACAGAAGAAGCACTACAGGTTATGTCTTTACTCTGGGTGGTGCTGCAATCAGTTGGGTCTCTCAGTTACAGAAGATAGTATTTATCAGTATGACAGAAGCGGAATATGTTGCGGCTACAGAAGCGTGCAAGGAGATTGTGTGGATGTAAGGTTTCATGGAAGAGTTGGGTAAGAAGCAAGCAGATTGCAAGTTGTACAGTGACAGTCAGAGTGCAATACACTTGGCTAAGAATTCAGCCTTTCATTCAAGGACCAAGTATATTGCCATCAGATATCACTTCATACGTTCGTTACTGGAAGATGGATCGATTGCTCTGGAGAAGATTCATACAAGTGAGAATCCTGCGGATATGTTGACCAAGGCAGTCACACGGGAGAAGTTGAATCTTTGTTCAGCTTTGATTGGTCTTCAGGCTTGAAGACGGGGAGATGGTGCACTTTGGATGAAGAAGACAAAGGTTTAGATGATGTGTTTCCAAGTTCACTACAGCTGAGCACTACGAAACCATCAGATTTGATCTCCCAAAAGAAATCATCATATGGTCCAAAGTGGACCACAAGAGGCTGTTGCCCGCTCAAAATAGTGGGTCCACATGCACTTGGATAACCCGACTTGTTTCAGCTAGATCTCCACCATCTGATGTTCGTTTGAGGCATGAGACTACTTGTTTCGAAGGTATCGGTGAGTAATTCAGATTAATGATTTACTTTACTCATTAGATCGATATAAATAGGTAAAAATGAACCACAATCAAGTTTTCCAAAAGTGTCCAACAAGGTCCTTTGCATGTGCATTACACAATCACATACGTGTGCCCCACAAAATTTTTATAAAATTATATATTTGAAATAAGAAAATAATTATTTTATATTAGAATCTAATTAGGAATCATGATATAGGAAGCTACTTAAAGGGAGGAGAGAGAGAGAGTACGAAAAGAACATAAGAAGGAAACTCCTCGAAGTTGCTTACACACGAAGCAAGGGCACTCCATGGTTTAAAAAAAATAATGTGTGGATGTTGTTCGTATGGTGGGCCCATCGTGGAACTCCTCTCAAAAATCCGTTCTGTCCATCTCTCTCCTCACAGGTCTAATACACACGTGTGTATAAAAAGTTTTTCCTCATGTAACTAACATGAATCCATGATGCACATGGATGGTATGGAACTTGTAGTTAAAGATATCACATAATCACGACCCTCGTGACCAAATTAGGCCCACTATGATGTATCTTATGGTTACTATAATAAGTATAACGATCCTCTCATCAAGGATATGAGAGTAGACGATCCATCTCGAATATGCAAGGAGAGACATTCATAATATGGGATCTCCCACCATGGCCTATCCAAACCACATTTATATGCAATCCAAGAAAATTAATAAAAAGAAAAGTAAATATTAGAATCATCATGTGAAAATTAAGGAAAATGGACCACACAAACATGATCCAAAACTTAACCCCATAAAGCCAACTTTGACAGACTGGATCTCCAAATTCAGAAATCCAATCGACGCGAAACAAAAATCAATTTGATCATCGCTCATAGGACAATGATTTGAATGACTCGACCACTTTGATACCAATTTGATGGGATTTCATTGGAGATATATAATGGAACGCTTTTGTCTCCAAATCCAAAATTAAAATCCCAATCCCAAGATCTCCCGAGTATGAACATTATGATTTCTATAATCTAAAAACTAAATTAAGAATATTAGATCATACTTGAAATCTGATGATATATGTTAATCAAATGTCGATGATGGTCTTCCAACCTAGGAGGTTTATTCCTGATCTATCATAGTACTGGATATATCTATATAATCCAAGAAATTTTCTCTAGTAGGTTCCACAAACATGCATAATGATAGACCACATAGAAATGGAGAAGATGTGTAAGGAGGATGGAGATATTCTTCCTTTTGCTTTCTGTAAGACTTGTGTCCTAGACTGTATCGTTCCGTAGGCTTCTACGGTTCTTTCGGTCGAATTTCGGCGACCTACGATCTGTTATCGGCATTTGTGCGCGATCTTGAGTCATGTCCAGCATATCTGAGTCGGCTCGAGTCGAAACTTGTACCGTCATGATCGCATAGTCGCCGTGGTTTCAACGCTGCGTCTCGTGCGTCAATGCGACGCTCAGATCACTAGTTGTGGCCCGCGCATTGTAATGATTGTTGACTGCACGTTGCGGGACCCACCTATTGTAATGACACAATTTTCTACGCCATCATGGAGTGATGTACTAGGTAATCATTCCCTCCCCCTTTCCCAAAAGTCAACATCTACCCTTACCTAGGCATTAATGATGGCCTTACACCATTATGACAAGTCATAATAACTTCTCTCTCTCTTATCTCTTTCTCTTTCTCCCTCTTTCTTCCTTATTCTCCAACCTTTGCAAGAGCCATGGACGTCCCGATCCATCTCCATGGCTAGCCCTCTTTCACCTTAGATCCCCTTCAATCCTGCCATTAGAAGCCCATCTCCACCGTTGAAAAGGATCCTAGAAGGCTTGAGGACCCAAAGGATTGAAGAATGAGTCGATTTAGAGGTGGGTGCTTCTCTCTCTCTCTCTCTCTCTCATTTTTGTGTGATGTGTGGCCCACTCGGATGGACCCCACCTTGATGTATGCCATATCCAAACCGTCCAAGTCATGTGGACCATACCCTTTGGTGATGAGAAAACACAAATATTAAATTGATCCAAGTCAAGTGGGCCACGTCCATGTGGGACCCACCAGCCGTGGTCCCCACACGTGAGACCCATCTTAATGAAATGTATAGTCCAACGTCCTTGGACGCTGGACATGGCCTGAAGCGTGAACAGGCAGTGGGTTGTACTCACTGCAACAAAAAAAATGTCATTACTTTAGCCTTTTTGGGTGGGCCACTCATGCAGGCCCCACCTTGATGTATTGATCAAATCCACACTGTCCATCCCATTTCCCAGCTCATTTTAGGCGTTGAGCCGAAAAATGAAGCTAATCCAAATCTTAGGTGGGCCATACCACAAATGCTAAGGGGTTGGGCTACCCACATCATTCCTTACTTTTTGCATGGGAGGTTTGGAGTGAGTTTTCACTCATGAGACCCACATTGATGTATTTCTTAGATCCACACCATACGTTCATTTTCTGCACATTTTAGCCGTGGAGCCCAAAAATCTACTCGATCCAACCATCATGTGGACCACACCACAACCGATGGTGGTAGTGGGAGCACCCCCTCACGTCAATCAGGCGGATGTGGGTGGGGGGCGTCCCAACCATGGACCCCATCTTGATGTATTTGTTTAATCCATGCCGTCCACCACCTTCCCCTTGTAATTTTAGACTATGAGTCAAAAAATGAGACAAATCTTAGTTCTTAGTGGGCCGCACCGAGGGAAACAAAGTCCCACTGTTGGAACTTTCTCATACCTACTGTTGTGTGTATAAGTGGTGGACCTATCCATCATCAAACTCCTTTGGCCCATAAAGAGCTGGTCGATATAATAGACGGAATGGATTACCCATAAGTGGGCCCCACATAGTAGAATAAAATAAAAATAAAGGAAGAAAGAGGAGAATAAGAAAAAAAAAAAAAAAGAGTAAGTCCCTGGACGTTATTGTCCAGTGACGGTGAGGGTGGAAACCTTACTGGGCTGCCACCACACGTGGACCTAACTATGATGAATTTGTTTAATCCACACTGTCCACCATCTCCTCCTTATAATTTTAGGCCATGTGCCAAATTTTGAGGCAAATATGAGTCTCGAGTGGGCTGTACTAAGGGTATTAATGCCCATCTATTGAAACACTCTAGGGCTATCTTTGGAGTCCCTTGTCATCCAAACCAGTCCTAGTCAGAGTCTATCTGACCTCATTCGAGGTGGCCAAGACGGTCAACGGATTAGATTATTCCCTTGGGGTGGCCCACACGGCAGGAAATAGTGGTGTTGAACGTCTACCATTGAAACCCTTTTCTAGGTCCAAAAGTTTTGGATCATTATGATATTTATTTTTCCTCTTCAATCTGAGTCCGTGGGACCCATCCACGCCGTCCACCCATTCAGATGGGCCACACCATAATGCACGTGAGGTGTCCACTGTCCTTGGACGGTGGGATCCACCCCAAGTGTGGAGCCACGCTGATGTATGTGTCTGTCCAGGCCGTCCAGGGCCTGGACACTGCATAGATATATATATATATATATATATATATATATATATATATATATATATATATATATATATCATACTTATATATTTATAAAATGTTGTGGTGGGCCCTACGTTGGGACCCACCTCTACTTTTAAAACAGGCAGCAAAGCTGCACGTGCGGCAGCTATGAAGCTACTCCTTTAACGCCAGTGAGCTCTGCAGGTCCCACATGATGTACATGTACATCCATGCCATTCTGACGGTGGGACCCGCCCCAGATGTATGTGCTTTATTTACACCATCCGCTGTTTGGACAGTGGGGCCCACCATGATGTATGTGTTGCATCCAAACCGTCCAACCATTTTGAAAGCTCATCTTAAGACTTGAGACTAAAAATGAGACAGATCTAGGATCAGGTGGACCACATTACAGAAAATAATGGGTTTGAACGTCCACCATTAAACCCTTGGACTTCAAAGTTTGGACCAATATGATATTTATTTTCCCTCTCAATCCAGGTCTTTATGACCTTATGATTAGATTGGTTGGAAAATAAACTGTATAGTGGGCCCTGTGATTTGTTTAACCGTAGAAATTATTATCTCCATTGCTATTTGTGGTATGGTCCAAATGATCCTTCATTATGATCTTTTTTTTTAGGATGTGATGAGGCCCGCATTGATTTATTTGTGGCCCGTCCGTTGAGCCCCACCTTGACACATGAGACCCATGTGATTAGGCCCATCTTGATTTATTTATGGTCGTCCATGAGGTCCGCCTTGATGTATTTATGACCCATCCATGAGGCCAATGTGCAGGGCCCACCTATGATGTATATTAGGGCCAATGTGCAGGGCCCACTTGTTATGTATTTGTGGCCTTTGCCGAGGCCCAATATGATGTTTTTATGGCCCACCTTGATATATTTATGGCCCATCCCTGAGGCCCACATTGATATATAGTGCGGGCCCATTTGATGTATATGAGATCATGTATTGCGGCACATTGTGATGTATGTGAGGCCCATATGACGAGGCCCGATGTGACGTAATCATGGCCCATGTGCCAAGACCCACGTGATATATATGTTTGATCCGAACGGCCCAATCTGATTTATATAAGGCCCATATGACGAGGCCCGATGTGATGTAATCATGACCCATGTGCCGAGACCCACATGATATATATGTTTGATCCGAACGACCTAATCTGATTTATATAACACCCATATGATGAGGCCGTTGTGATGTATTTTCGGCCCATTTGGTGAGGCCCAAGGGATGTATATGTAGCCTTTGTATGAGGCTCGTGGATGCAGCCCACCTGTTGTGTATTAGGCCCTTGTGTGAGGCCATGGGCCTACGATACGTTTGACTCTATCTAGGCCACTCCTTGGGAACAATGATGGTTAAATGGCCTCATTGTTGGGCAATCATGGTTTAATGTCCACATTGTGACCTTCCCTTAGGCCTTGATTGGCCGATTGTCAAAGCCGATTGTCGAGGCCGATTGTATAGGCCGATTTTGATTGTCAAGACCAAGTATCGAGGTCGATTCTGATTTGTTGAGACTGATTTCGATTGTCGAGGCCGAGTATCGAGGCCAATTCCGAGTGTCAATTTTGATTGTTGAGGCCGAGGCCGATTGTCGAGACCTATATGATGTATATGTGACCCGTAGTTGGGGCCCATTGTGATGTATTCGTGGCCTATGGGCAAGACCCATTGTGATATGCCCATGATGCATGGCCCATTTAATGTATTCGAGACCCATGTGTAGGGCCCACATGTTATGTATTTAAGGCCCATGAGTAGGGTCCACCTATTGTGTATATGTGGTTCTTAGGCAAGGCCCGCTGTGTTGTATATTAGGCCTTTGTGTGAGGCCGTGGGCCCAATATATGTTAGGCTCTATGTGTGTCATTCCTTGGGGGCAATGTTGGTTAAATGTCCACATTGTCGAGGTCGATTGTCGATGCCGATTATTGAAACCGATTATGAGTATGTGACTGCATAGCACATGATACATGCCCATACACATCATTTGCATGTTTGTTATGAGATGTGATTAACCAATGCATATGTCATTGGGCAGGATAATATGAGACTCCCTGATAGGCGGAGGTTATCTCACATGACTGCACGACATGTGCAGGATTGATGCATGACTGAATTGTATGACTCATGCATCTTGCATTGTGTTGTGATTATCGTACGCCCTAGCGACATCAGGGTCATAGCCTCCACAGGTGTAAGACCCGTATCCTAGTTCGGACCGTTCCGTCGACTTCCGCGATCCTTCCCGTCAAATTCCAGCAACTTGCGATGTATAATCAACGTTTGCGATCGACTCTAAGTCGTATCCTATAGAATTGAGTCGGGTTAATCCGAGACTTGTATCATTGCGACCGCACCATCGCCGCGACTCATGCACCGACCCGATTCCCTGGCCGAGAGATGTGGACCTGCGTTCAGTTCGAGGAAAACACCGCGCGTTGCAAATCCTAAGAGAATCTTTACAACATGTCACATCCATCAATCAATAAATCCCATCAAGGGCAAGTACACCATCACCTCACACCCATCCCTAAGCAACCCATAAGTCAAAAGTTTCTTACACACCCCATACTCTTCTTACATCATCTACCCTTAAAGTCAACAAAGTCCTTACACACCCATCCCTCTCTCCTATCCATCACTCCATCACCCATCTCTCACATCTCCTTACAACTCTCTCTCTCTCTCTCTCTCTCTCTCATTTCTCAACACGACTCCCAAGCTAGCAATAGCATCACACGTCCATGGTTTCCAAGAGAGAAAAGTGATTTGTGTGGCCCACTTTCCCATCCCTTTAACCTTCATCCTAGCCATTCAAACCTCATCTCCCTCCATCAAAGTGAAGCACAAGGAAATCGACTTTCCAACGGACCAAGAGGATCGACGGTGGGTGCTTCTATAGGCTAGATTTTCATATTTTTATGATGGGTCAGGTGAGGCCTACCGATCAATGGTATGGATCTCACTTGGGACCCTAAGATGTGGCCGATGGCCCACCTTGATCTTCATGATAATTTCATGATGGGGTCATTCTCCATGGACCCCATCATGATGTTTATTTTCTAGCTTGAAAATGGGTCATCTAGACCTTACATCTTGGTGGAGAAGGGATCTCCACCGTTGATCTTTGATTTAGTGGGCCCACATGCAATGGGACCCACTTGATGTATGATTGGATGCTTGAAACGGAGGGCCCATAGTGCTGGGGTCTCTCCATCACGCGTGTCCCTCTTTCTCTCTCCCTCTCTTTTTATTTATTTAGTTTTGTGTGTGATGATATGGCCGTGTGGCCCACTTGGATGGACCCCACCATGAAGCATGTATTGGGTCTAATCCATTTGTAGGTGGGGCCCACTTTATATGTGTGTATGTTCCATACCATTCATCCATTTGGTGGCCCACCGAAGTAAGGCCCACCTTGTGCATGCGTCATGCACAGACTGTCCACGTCCAGGGACGTCCCTGGACGTGAAATGAAAAACACAAATATGAGCTTGTTTCACAAGCTTATTGGGTGGGACACTCTTATAGGCCCCACATGGATGTATGAGCCCAATCCATGCCGTCCATCCCTTTCCTTTGACCATTTTACGCATTGAGCTGAAAAATGGGGCCGATCCGACTTTCTGGTGGGCGATAGCGTTGAAAATAGCATGTCTACCATTTAAATCCTCCCCGATGTTTTGATACGTCAAAATATATTCAATATTGGGCTTGTTTGCTTGTCTTGAGCTATGGGGACCAATGGCCTGATGTGGGCCCCGCGCATGAAAAACCTTAAGAAAACAGGTTTCAAAATTTTTTTAAAAAAAAACATGCGGCAGACGCTGCTGCTGGCGGGCGGGCGGACTGTAGGGTCCCACGACCCCCAGCCGTGGGCCCCACCATGATGTATGTATGTCATCCATGCCATTCATAAGGTGGGCCCCTGCTTAAAGTGGGCCCCCTCCAAAAATCAGGCCCATCCAAAGCTCAGGTGGACCACATCACAGGAAATAGTGGGGCTGACCCTCTGCCATTGAAACCCTTTTTGGGTCCACAAAAGTTTTGGATCAAGATGAAATTTGTTTTTACCCTTCATCTAGGTCTGCGTGACCTTATGGACAGTCTAGATTGCATATAAACATTATGGTGGGCCCCACGTGGGACCCACAATAATATATGAGTTTTATTTCCACCGTTCGCCTGGACGGTGGAGCCCACAGTGATGTATTTGTTCTATCCCCACCGTCCAGGGGACGGTGGGTGTGCGTGTGTGTGCATGCTGTGTGTGCGTGTGTGGATGTGTATATATATATATATATAAATTATATATTATATATTATATCATATATAATATATGTTGTGGTGGGCCTTCTTATGGGACCCACCATGATGCATGTGTTGCATCCAAGCCGTTCAACCATTTGAGAGCTCGTTTTAAAGCTTGAGACTAAAATAAGTTAGATCTAAGGTTCAAGTAGACCCACCATTTTATGTAGTGGACAATGAAATTCACCGTTCAAATTTCTAAGGAGTCATAGTAGTTTCCTACTAAGCTGATATTCGTTCCACTTCATCTATCCCTATATTAACTTAGGAACAGGTTGGATGGGAAATACATGTTATGGTGGGCCTTAGGAATTTTAATGGTGGAAATCATTATCACCACTTGTATTTGAGTGTGGCCCATTGACGTGGCCCATTGTTGTGGCCCATTTGACATACATATGGCCCATGTAATGTGGGCCCATCTTATGTCTTTGTGGCCCATTGTTGAGGCCCACCTTGATGTACGTAAGGCCCATGTGATTAGGCCCATTCGATGTATTCGTGGCCCGTTGTCGAGGCTCACTTTGATATATATGAGACCCATGTTACGAAGCCCATTGTGATGTTTTCAAAGGCACATGGGATATGACCATTGCAATGTACATAAGGCCCATTGATGCGGCCCACTTGATGTATATAAGGCCCATATGAGGCGGCCCATTCGATGTATCTACGGACTATGGGTCGAGGCCCAAAGAGATGTATATAGGTCCATTGCAATGTGTGATTTCCCATGGTTTATGTAATGATATTTTATGCGGGCCATGCCTTGGGAACAATGTTGGTTTGACGTCCACATTGTAAGTACAATGTTAGTTAAATGTTCGCATTGTAACTCTCCTTAGGGCCCATTGATAGGCCTATGCTTGTTGATAATTCATCACTTTATAACATGCTTAGTATAGCTCCATGATCCATGCCCATACGCATCATATGTATACTTGATATGAGGAATGTTTGATCATAGTATAAGCCGTTGGGCTGAGACATTTACGGGACTCCATATGAGACGGAGTACCCGACATGAGCGTGTGGTACGCGCGAGATTGCTGTATGACTGACAGTGTGACTCATGCATTTCGCATTATGTGTCGTGATCACTGCACGCCCTAGCGACATCAGGACCGTGACCTCCACAGGCACATCATGGATGGTCGTATCGGATATCGGACATATTGGCTCTAGCATTGTGGGCACTTACGATGTCCTTGGGTGAAAATCTCAGAACCTTTTTGGTACCAGGGGATGCTCCAACGTCTACACCGAGTGGATACACGAGCTCCCGAGTGCCGAATACCAGTAAGTAGCGTCTCCCACTGTGTCGTGGTCGGTTGGAAGGGGGTGTAGCCTTATCTGCCCGAGTGAGGGGGCTATAAGCTAGGCTGAGTTTGACCAGCTCACAAATGAGTCCGCTATGGACGAGCAGGGTAGGTATTGGCAGACTATTGGTCAGGCGGATAGTGTGGTCTCTTCCAGTTACTTGACTGTGCAACTAGGGAGGAGGCAGTCAGTGTAAGGTGTATTAGACCCCAGTGATATCCAGAGAGGAACTGTATTGATATGTGTACTTGATGAGTACTGACATGCTTGTATTGCATCTCGCATATGACATTTGGCTACATAGGCCTCGTTTCGCACGGCTTTAGTATGGCCGATAGCATTCATGCCTTGCATCATATAGCCTTGGTATATGTACTTGATGAGTACTGACATGCTTGTATTGTATCTCGCATATGACATTTGGCTACATAGGCCTCGCTTCGCATGGCTTTAGTATGGCCGATAGCATTCATGTTTTGCATCATATAGCCTTGGTACGGCTGGTTGTATTCATGGACTTACCGTATACTTCCGCATTACTCTGATATTGTATACTTGACACTCGCCTTACGTACATACTTACACCACCCTCTAAGCTTTTGTAAGCTTATGCACGACCGTTGTGTGCAGGTGTCGTTGGATAGCAGCAGCGCTGAGGCAGGAGCGCGTACCAGAGTAATTTGGAGCTTTTTTATCACCTTGTATTTCCCTTTCCGCATTGTACTTAAAGTTTTTGATATAGTGGATATGTGGTGATGTTGTTTTGTGACTTGGTTATGCTTTGGTTATGCTCCATTACAAAAAAAATTCATACTGGAAATCCTCCTTGTAGGATCCCAGGATCGGAATTTGGCGTATAGGCGCTGGGAGCCTAGAATGGGGTATTACGGAGGCTGTCGGCAATGGATTCGGCGATCGAAAATTTTGTGAGCCCGTTTTCTGAGTTTGGGGAGTGATAGAAGTTGGTATCAGAGCATAACTTGGGATTACCTGAGATCACATCACATATCTGCTATGAACTTAGAATGAATAGGTTCCGAGTCCGAAAACTTAGCAATTTTTTGACATAGACCCTTGATGTTTCTGCCTTCAAGAAATCTCAAGGCTGATAGGCCCTTGTTCCTTCCTGTAGGACGAAATGGTTGGAAGTGCGACCCGAGCGAATCCCGCTCCACCACCTTACTCCCGCTTTACCACCTGCGACTCCCACTCCACCACCTGATATTCCTGATTTTCAGCCTGTGGATGCTACTCCTTTACCTAAGACCGGTGCGGATCCGACCGTACCCGTGAGTGTCACCCAGGTGCAGCAGATACTTCAGGCGATGACTGCCATTCTTCAGGGACAGAGCAGGCATTCCACTGTTACACCAGCCGAGGCAGAGCAGGAGCGTGCGAGCGCCCTTCTCAAGGACTTCCGACAGCACGATCTTCCGAGTTTCTGGGGTGAGCCAGACCCTACTGCAGCAGAGATATGGTGCTCTGAGGTGGAGAAGATATTTGACACCATGAGATGTACGACCCAATAACGAGTTACATTAGCTGTATTTCTTCTCCAAAGTAAGGCTCAGCATTGGTGGGCATCTGTCTCCCGATCGGTCGCTGCTGATTTTGTGTGGACTTGGGAGGACTTTGTAGACCGGTTTGACCGAAAGTTCTTTCCCGAGCATGTGCACAAGTAGCGCATTAGAGTTTAAGACTCTGGTCCAGGGGGACATGACTGTGTCCCAGTATGAGGCTCGTTTCGTCGTACTATCGAGATTCGTGATGTATCTTGTTAATGATGAGGGGTGGAAGGCCCACCGTTTTGAGAACGGTTTGCGTCCTACCCTAAGGAGCCGTGTGCTCGGACACATGCTTCTGACATTTGAGCAGATCGTGGAGAGGGCACAAATTTATGAGTAAGATTAGGCCAATTTGCAAAAAGCCCATTACCAGAGGGGAGATCAGAAGAGGAAGGCGCCCTTTGGTAGTTCCCAGCAGTAGCAGCATCGTTCACAGAAGCGACGCATGACCCGTCCACCATTCTGAGCACCAGCAGTACCCCCAGCACCACCTTCGGGACCGTTTACAGGTACTTGCTTTGGGTGCGGTAGGACAGGACATCGTGTGCACGAGTATCCCCATCCTCAGTGACAGTAGCCGAGGACACTGCATCAGCAGCCACGACAGCCACCACAACAGCAGCAGCAGCGACCACAGCACCAGCCTCCAAGGCCTCCCCCACAACAGTAGAGGCAGCGGATCAGGCCGCCATAGCGGCAGCAGCATCAGCAGAGACCTCAGAGGGGACCTGCACCTCCTCATCAGGCCCAGGACAGATTTTATGCCACCCAACAGGACCCTCAGTCATCAGGAGGGGTCGTCGAGGGTACTCTCCTTGTTTCTGCATGCATTGCACGTATATTGTTTGATTCTTGTGCATCGCATTCCTTTGTGGCCGATGATTTCTGCTGATCGACCGGTTTGCCGATGGAGTCTGCCCGTGAGGGTTTGTCGGTGTCGACGCCCTTAGGGAAGACTGCAGTGTTGGGCTGATTTTGCTCGTCTTGCCCCGTTCTGATTGAGGATATCTTCTTACCTGCCAACCTGTTCGTATTGCCAATGTCCGAGTTTGATGTCATCATAGGTATGGATTGGCTCGCTGACTACCACGCCATATTAGACTGCTTCGAGAGAACAGTCACGTTCTGTATACTCGACCTGCTAGAGTTCCAGTTTGTTGCTGAAACCAGAGGAGAGCAGTTTTCTTGCCTGTTATCGTGTGTCGTTGAGGAGCCAGCTGCTTTGAGTATCGACCAGCTACCAGTCATTTATGGTTTTTCCAATGTGTTCCAAGAGATTCCGGGGTTAACATCTCGTCGGCACACTGAGTTTCAGATTGATCTCGTGCCCAGTACCTGTCATGCCACAAAGTCAGAAAACGGGCTCACAAAATTTTCGATCGCCGAATCCGGTGCTGACAGCCTCCGTAGTACCCCATTCTCGGTTCCCAGAGCCCATACGCCAGATTTCGATCTTGGGATCCTACAAGGAAGATTTTCAGTATGATTTTTTAAAAAATTATAATGGAACATAACCACAAGCATAACCAAGTCACGAAACAACATCACCACATATCCACTATATCAAAAACTTTTAAGTATAATGCGGAAAGGGAAATACAGGGTGATAAAAAAGCTCCAAAAAGGTCTGATACGCTCTCCTGCCTCAGCGCTGCTGTTGTCCAACGACACCTACACACAACGGTCGTGCATAAGCTTACAAAAGCCTAGAGGGTGGTGTACGTGTGTGCGTAAGGTAAGTGTCGAGTGTACAATATCAGAGTAATTTGAAAATATGCAGTAAGTCCATGAATGCTATCAGCTATAACAAAGCTATCTGATGCAAGGCATAATTGCTATCGGCCATACCATGGTCATGCGGTGCGAGGCCTATGTAGCCAGATGTCATATGCGAGATGCAAAGCAAGCATGCCAGTACTCATCAAGTACACATATTAGTACGGTTCCTCTCTGGATATCGCCAGGGTCTAATACATCTTACACTGACTGCCTCCTCCCTATCTGCACAGTCAAGTAACTGGAAAAGACCTCACTATCCGCCTGACCAGTAATCTGCCAATACCTACCCGGCTCGTCGATAACGGACTCATTTGCAAGCTGGTCAAACTCAGCCTAGCTTATAGCCCCCTCACTCAGGTGAATAAGGCCACACCCCCTTCCAACCGACCACGACACAGTGGGAGACGCGGCCTACTGGTATTCGACACTCGGGTGCTCATGTTTCCACTTGGTCTAGACGTTGGAGTATCCCCTGCTACCAAAAAGGTTCTGGGATTTTCACCCAAGGACATCCTAAGTGCCCACAATGCTAGAGCCAATATTTTTTTGTATCCGATACGACCATCCACGATGTGCCTGTGGAGGTCACGGCCCTGATGTCGCTAGGGCGTGCAGTGATCACGACACATAATGCAAAATGCATGAGTCACACCGTCAGTCATGCAATAATCTCGTGCATATCACGCGCTCATGTCGGGCACTCCGTCTCATATGGAGTCCCGTAAATGTTTCAGCCCAACGGCTTATACTATGATTAAACATTCCTCATATCAAGCATACATATGATGCGTATGGGGATGGATCATGGAGCTATACTAAGCATGTTATAAAGTGATGAATTATCAACAAGCATGAGCCTATCAATGGGCCCTAAGGAGAGTTACAATGCGGACATTTAACCAACATTGTACTTACAATGTGGACATCAAACTAACATTGTTCCCAAGACATAGCCCGCCATAAAATATCATTACATAAACCATGGGAAATCACACATTGCAATGGACCTATATACATCTCTTTGGGCCTCGACCCATAGTCCTTAGATACATCAAATGGGCCGCCTCATATGGGCCTTATATACATCAAGTGGGCCGCATCAATGGGCCTTATGTACATTGCAATGAGCCATATCCCATGAGCCTTTGAAAACATCACAATGGGCCTCGTAACGTGGGTCTCATATATATCAAAGTGGGCCTCAACAACGGGCCACAAATATATCGAATGAGCCTAATCACATGGGCCTTACGTACATCAAGGTGGGCCTCAACAATGGGCCACAAAGACATAAGATGGTCCCACATTACATGGGCCTTATGTATGTCAAATGGGCCACAACAATGGGCCACGACAATGGGCCACACCCGAATACAAGTGGTGATAATGATTTCCACCATTAAAATTCCTAAGGCCCACCATAACATGTATTTCCCATCCAACCTGCTCTTAAGTTAATATAGGGATAGATGAAGTGGAACGAATATCAGCTTAATAGGAAACTACTATGGCTCCTTAGAAATTTGAACGGTGGACTTCATTGTCCACTACATAAAATGGTGGGGTCCACTTGAACCTTAGATCTAACTTATTTTTAGTCTTAAGCTTTAAAACGAGCTCTTAAATGGTTGAACGGCTTGGATGCAACACATGCATCATGGTGGGTCTCACATGAAGGCCCACCATAACATATTTTATATACACACACACACACACACACACACACACACACACACACACATCCACACACACACACACACGCCCACACACACACACGCCCACGCACACCCACCGTCCCCTGGACGATGGGGATAGAACAAATACATCACTGTGGGCTCCACTGTCCAGGCGGACAGTGGAAATAAAACTCATATATTATTGTGGGTCCTACGTGGGGCCCACTATAATGTTTATATGCAATCCAAACCATCCATAAGGTCACGCAGACCTAGATGAAGGGTAAAAACAAATTTCATCTTGGTCCAAAACTTCTATGGACCAAAAAGGGTTTCAATGGCAGACGGTTCAATTCACACTGTTTCCTGTGATATGGGCCACTTGAGCTTTGGATGGGCCTGATTTTTGGAGAGGCCCACGTCAAGCAGGGGCCCACCTAATGAACGGCTTGGATGTCATACATACATCATGGTGGGGCCCACGACTAGGGGTTGTTGGACCCTGCCGTCCTCCCGCCCGCTAGCAGCAAGCGCTGCCTGCTGTTCTGACAGCAGCAGGGTCTGCTGCATGTTATATATATTTTTTATTTTTATTTTTGAAACCTGTTTTCTCAAGGTTTTTCATGTGTGTGGCCCACATCAGTACAATCCGACCCTGCCATTGGTCCCCATAACTCAAGACAAGCCAAATAAGCCCAATATTAAATATATTTTGACGTATCGAAACATTGGGGATGATTTAAACAGTAGACATGCTGTTTTCAACGCTATGGCCCACCAGAAAGTCGGATCGGCCCAACGCCTAAAATGGTTAGAGGAAAGGGATGAACGGTGTGGATTGGGCTCATACATCCATGTTGGGCCTATAGCAGTGGCCCACCCAATAAGCTTATGAAACAAGCTCATATTTGTGTTTTCCATTCACGTCTAGGGACGTCCCTGGACGTGGACAGTCTGTGCATGACGCATGCACAAGGTGGGCCTTACTCCGGTGGGCCACTAATTGGATGAATGGTATGGAACATACACACATATAAAGTGGGCCCCATCTACAAATGGATTGGATCCAATACATGCTTCATGGTGGGGTTCATCCAAGTGGGCCACATGGCCATATCATCATACACAAAAGTAAATAAATAAAAAGAGAGGGAGGGAGAAAGAGAGAAAGAGGGACACGCGTGATGGAGGGACCCCGGCACTATGGGCCCTCCGTTTCAAGTATCCAATCATACATCAAGTGGGTCCCATTGCTTGTGGGCCCACCAAATCAAAGATCAATGGTGGAGATCCCTTCTCCACCAAGATGTAAGGTCTAGATGACCCATTTTCAAGCTAGAAAATAAACATCATGATGGGGTCCATGGAGAATGGCCCCATCATGGAATGATCATGAAGATCAAGGTGGCCATCGGCCACATCTTAGGGTCCCAAGTGAGATCCATACCATTGATCGGTAGATCTCACTTAGCCCATCATAAAAATATGAAAATCTAGCCTATAAAAGCACCCACCGTCGATTCTCTTGGTCCGTTGGAAAGCCGATCTCCTTGTGCTTCACTTTGATGGAGGGAGATGAGGTTTGAATTGCTAGGATGAAGGTTAAAGGGATAAGAAAGTGGGCCACACAACTCACTTTTCTCTCTTGGAAACCATGGACGTGTGATGCTCTTGTTAGCGTGGGAGTTGTGTTGAGAAATGAGAGAGAGAGAGAGAGAGAGAGAGAGTTGTAAGGAGATGTGAGAGATGGGTGATGGAGTGATGGATGGGAGAGAGGGATGGGTGTGTAAGGACTTTGTTGAGTTTAGGGGTAGATGATGTAAGAAGGGTATGGATGTGTAAGAAACTTTTGACTTATGGGTTGCTTAGGATGGGTGTGAGGTGATGGTGTACTTGACCCTTGATGAGATTGATTGATTGATGGATGTGACATGTTATAGAGATTCTATTTAAGATTTACAACGCGCGGTGTTTTCCTCGAACTGAACGCGGGTCCACATCTCTCGGCCAGGGTATTAGGTCGGTGCGTGAGTCGTGGCGTTTGAACCGCGGTGACGGTGCAGTCGCAATGATATAAGTCTCGGATTAAGCCGACTCAATTCTACAAGATACGACTTAGGGTCAATCGTAAATGTTGATTATACGTCACAGGTTGCCGGAATTCGACGGGAAGGATCGCAAAAGTCGACGAAACAGTACGAACTAGGATACAAGTCTTACAGTACCACGCTTATTTCGAAGACCCTGTCTCGTATGACACCATTGGAGTTACGGGAACTGTAGAAGTAGTTGGACGAGTTGCGTGAGCCAGGCTTTATCCGTGTGAGCAGTTCGCTGTGGGGAGCGCCGATACTCTTCGTGAAAAAGAAGGATAGCTCGTTAAGGCCTTGCGTATATTACCGCGAGCTCAACAAGGTCACTTTCAAGAACAAGTACCCGTTTCCGAGGATCGATGACTTGTTTGATCAGCTGCAGGAGGCGTAGTTCTTTTCGAAAATAAACTTGCGGTCCGGTTATCATCAGGTTCGAGTTCGAGATGAGGATATCCCGAAGACAGCCTTCAGGACTCGCTACGATCATTTTGAGTTCCAGGTCATGTCCTTCGGACAGACCAATGCGCTCGCAGTGTTCATGCAGTTGATAAACGAGGTCTTCCGTCCGTATCTCGACCAGTTTGTTGTGGTGTTCATCGATGACATTCTGATATATTCGAGGACCTGTGAGGAGCATGGCCGGCATCTGGAGATTTCATTGCAGACCCTCCGTGTACACCAGCTTTACGTAAAGTTGGAGAAGTGTGAGTTCTGGCAGGAGGATGTGAAGTTCTTCCGTCATGTGGTGATGAGGCAAGGTATCGCAGTGGACCCCTCAAAGATTGATGTCGTGCATCAGTGGGGCCAGCCCATGAACGCATTCGAGGTCCGCAGTTTCCTTGGTTTAGCGGGCTACTACCGACGTTTTATTGAGGGATTATCTCGTATTGCAGCCCCGTTGACCAGGTTGACCCAGAAGGGTGCCGAGTTTGTATGGAGCGACACTTGTGAGCATGCATTTATGGAGCTGAAGGACCGTCTCATGTCAGCTCTTGTCCTCACTCTTTCCTCTGGGAGTGATGGATTTGTTGTATTTACCAATGTCTCACGAGTTAGCTTGGGTGCTGTCCTGATGCAGCACGGGAAGCCGGTGGCTTATGCGTCCCGTCAGCTTAAGGTCCATGAGCTGAATTACCCCACGCATGATTTGGAGCTGACAACAGTGGTCTTCACACTAAAGGTGTGGAGGCACTATCTTTACAGGGTGAGGTTTGAGCTCTTCTCCGACCACAAGAGCTTGAAGTATCTGTTCTCTCAGTCTGAGCTGAACATGAGGCAGATGCATTGGATGAAGCTCTTGAAGGACTATGATTTTGATCTTCAGTACCAATCGTGCAAGGCGAACGTGGTGGCGGATGCCCTCAGCCGTCAGCCAGGAGGCCTAGTGACATACTTGATGATTTGGGAGTGGAGGATGCTTGTAGAATCCCAGGATTGGAATCTGGGGTATGAGTGCTGGGAGCCGAGAATGGGGTACTACGGAGGCTGTCGGCAAGGGATTCGACGATCAAAAATTTTGTGAGCCCGTTTTCTGAGTTTGGGGCGTGACAGAAGTTGGTATCAGAGCATAACTTGGGAATACCTGCGATCACATCACATATCTGCTATGAACTTAGAATGAATAGGTTCTAAGTCTGAATAACTTAGCAATTTTCCGACATAGACCCTTGATGTTTCTGCCTTCAAGAAATCTCAAGGCTGATAGGCCCTTGTTCATTCATGTAGGACGAAATGGCTAGAAGTGAGACCCGAGCAAATCCCGCTCCACTACTTGTGACTCCTGCTCCACCACCTGCGACTCCCGCTCTACCACCTGCGACTCCCGCTCCACCACCGGATATTCCTGATTTCTAGCCTGTGGATACCACTCATTTACCTGAGACAGGTGCGGATCCGACCGTACCCGTGAGTGTCACCCAGGTACATCAGATGCTTCAAGTGATGATCGTCATTCTTCAGGGACAGAGCAGGCGTCCCACTGTTACACCAGCCAAGGCCGAGGCCGAGCAGGAGTGTGCGAGCGCCCTTCTCAAGGACTTTCGTCAGCACGATCCTCCGCGTTTCCAGGGTGAGCCAAACCCTACTGCATCAGAGATATGGTGCTTTGAGGTGGAGAAGATATTTGACACCATGAGATGTACGACCCAGCAGTGAGTTACATTAGTTGTATTTCTTCTCCAGGGTGAGGCTCAGCATTGGTGGGCATCTGTCACCCGATCGGTAGCGGCCGATTTTGTGTGGACCTGGGAGGACTTTGTAGACTGGTTTAACCGGAAGTTCTTTCCCGAGCATGTGCGCTAGCCTCACGCATTAGAGTTTGAGACTCTGGTCTAGGGGGACATGACCGTGTCCCAGTATGAGGCTCATTTCGTCGCACTATCGAGATTCGCGACGTATCTTGTTGATGATGAGGGGCGGAAGGCTCGCCGTTTTGAGAACGGTTTGCATCCTGCCCTCAAGAGTCGTGTGATCGGACACATGCTTCCGACATTTGAGTAGATCGTGGAGAGGGCACAGATTTATGAGTCAGATTGGGCTAGTTTACAGAGAGCCCGTGACCAGTGGGGAGATCAAAAGAGGAAGGCGCCCTCTGGTAGTTCCCATCAGTAGCAGCATCGTTTATAGCAGACCCACCCAACATTCTGAACACCACCAGTACCCCCAGTACCACCTTCGGGATCGTTTACAGGTACTTGCTTTGGGTGCAGTAAGACAGGCATCATGTGCACAAATATCCCCATTCGCAGCTGTAGCAGCCGAGGAACCGCATCATCCTCCACGATAGCCACCACAGCAGCAACAACGACCACAACACCAGCCTCTAAGGCCTCCCTCACAGCAGCAGAGGCAGAAGATCAGGTCGCCACAGCGGCACCAGCATCAGCAGAGACCTCAGAGGGGACTTGCACCTCCTCATCAGGCCCAGGACAGATTTTATGCCACCCAGCAGGACCCTCAGTCATCAGTAGGGGTTGTCGAGGGTACTCTCCCTGTTTCTGCATGCATTGCACATGTATTGTTTGATTCTGGTGCATCGCATTCCTTTGTGGCCGATGATTTCTACTGATCGACCGGTTTGCCGATGGAGTTTGTCCGTGAGGGTTTGTCGGTGTCGACGCCCTTAGGGAAGACTACAGTGTTGAGCTGATTTTGCTCGTCTTGCCTGGTTCTGATTAGGGATATCTTCTTGCCTGCCGACCTGTTCGTATTGACGATGTCCGAGTTTGATGTCATCCTGGGCATGGATTGGCTCACCGAGTACCACGCCATATTAAACTGCTTCGCGAGGATAGTCACGTTCTGTATACCCGGCGTGCCAGAGTTTCAATTTGTTGTCGAGCCCAGAAGAGAGCAGCTTTCTTGCCTGTTATCGTGTACCGTTGAGGAGCCAGCTGCTTTGAGTATCGACCAGCTACCAGTCGTTTGTGGTTTTCCCGATGTGTTTCAGGAGATTCTGGTGTTACCACCTCGTCGCCACACTGAGTTTCAGATTGATCTCGTGCCCGGTAATGCTCCTATTTTGAAGGCCCCGTATCGTATGGCACCATTAGAGTTACGGGAACTGTAGAAGCAGTTGGACGAGTTGCGTGAGCTATAGCTTTATCTGTCTGAGTAGTTCGCCGTGGGAGCGCTGGTACTTTTCGTGAAGAAGAAGGATGGCTCGTTGAGGCTTTACGTAGATTACCACGAGCTCAACAAGGTCACGATCAAGAACAAGTCCCGCTTCCGAGGATCGATGACTTGTTTGATCAACTGCAGGAGATGCAGTTCTTTTTGAAGATAGACTTGCGATCCGGTTATCATTATGTTCGGGTTCGAGATGAGGATATCCCGAAGACAGCCTTCAGGACTCGCTACGATCATTTTGAGTTCCAGGTCATGTCCTTCGGACAGACCAATGCGCTCGCAGTGTTCATGCAGTTGATGAACGAGGTCTTTCGTCCGTATCTCGACCAGTTTGTTGTGGTGTTCATCGATGACATTCTGATATATTCGAGGACTCGCGAGGAGCATGATCGGCATCTGGAGATTTCATTGCAGACCCTCCATGCACACCAGCATTACGAAAAGTTGGAGAAGTGCGAGTTCTGGCAGGAGGAGGTGAAGTTCCTCCATCATGTGGTGACAAGGAAGGTGTCGCAGTGGACCCCTCGAAGATTGATGTCGTGTGTCAGTGGGGCCAGCCCACGAACACATCCGAGATCCGCAGTTTCCTTGGTTTGGCGAGTTACTACCAACATTTTATTGAGGGATTCTCTCGTATTGCAGCCCCGTTGACCAGGTTGACCCGGAAGAGTGTCGAGTTTGTATGGAGCAACACTTATGAGCATGCATTTATGGAGCTGAAAGACCGTCTCACGTCCACTCCTGTCCTCACTCTTTCTTATGGGAGTGATGGATTTGTTGTATTTACCGATGCCTCACGAGTTGGCTTGGGTGCTGTCCTGATGCAACACGGGAAGCCGGTGGCTTATGTGTCCCGTTAGCTTAATGTCCATGAGCTGAATTACCCCACGCATGATTTGGAGCTGCCAGTAGTGGTCTTCGCACTGAAGGTGTGGAGGCACTATCTTTGCGGGATGAGGTTTGAGCTCTTCTCCAACCACAAGAGCTTGAAGTATCTGTTCTCTCAGTCTGAGTTGAACATGAGGCAAAGGCGTTGGATGGAGCTCTTGAAGGACTATGATTTTGACCTCCAGTACCACTCGGGCAAGGCGAACGTGGTGGCGGATGCCCTCAGCCGTCAGTCACGAGGCCTAGTGGCGCACTTGATGATTCGGGAGTAGAGGATGCTCAAGGATGTAGCAGAGTACGACTTCGAGTTTGGTCTGCAGTCTTCTATCATCCAGTTATCAAGCCTGTCGATTCAACCCTCTCTTGTCGCAAGGGTGATCGAGGCTTAGCAGGTAGATGAGTCGTTACAGGATTACCAAGCAGAGGCAGCATATGAGAGTTAGTCAGACTGGCAGGTTGGTTCTGATAGTGGACTTCGCTTCAGAGGCCGATTATGTGTCCCGGATGTTCTTAAGTTGCGCCGAGATCTTATGACCGAGGCACATAGATCGTGGTTCTCTATCCACCCTGGCTCGACGAAGATGTATCACGATATAAGGTGTCAGTATTATTGGTCGAGGATGAAGTAGCAGATAGCCAGTTTTATGACTGAGTGTGACACGTGTTAGTGTGTCAAGGCTGATCATCAAATACCCCCTAGCCTATTGCAGCCGTTGAGCGTCCAGATGTGGAAGTGTGAGCACATATCTACCGATTTTATCATGGGTTTACCTAGGACTCAGCGTGATCATGATGTCATCTGGGTTGTCGTGGACCGTTTAACGAAGTCAGCACATTTTCTTACGATTCATGAGACTTGGCATACGGACCGGCTGACCAAGATGTTTGTTGATGAGATCGTGAGACTACACGATGTTCTTGTCTCGATTGTTTCAGACCAAGACCCGAGGTTCACGTCTCAGTTTTGGAGGAGCTTTCAGAGACCGATGGGCACTGATTTGCTGCTTAACACTATGTATCATCCGCAGACCGATGTGCAGACCGAAAGGGTCAACCAGATCCTTAAGGATATGCTTCGGGCCTGCACGATTGATTTCTCGGGTAGTTGGGACGAGCACCTGCGATTGACTGAGTTCCCGTACAACAACAGCTATCAGGAGACCATTGGCATGGCTCCTTTTGAGGCATTATATGGCAAACTGTGTAGATTTCTGAGTTGTTGGACTGAGGTTGGAGAGCGTCGTCTCTTAGGTCCCGAGCTTGTGCAGCAGACGTCAGAGGCTATCGATATCATCAGGCAGAGGATGTGCACAACTCAGAGCCGGCAGAAGAGTTTTGTTGACCGTCGGCGTCGTCCCTTGGAGTTTGCCGTTGGGGACCATGTGTATCTCAAGGTCTCACCCATGAAGGGTGTGGTTCGTTTTGGAGTGAAGGGCAAGCTTGCCCTGAGATTTATTGGATCTTCCGAGATCACCGGGTGCGTCAGCGCTGTGGCCTATCGGCTTGCTTTGCCATCTCAGTTGTCTAGCGTCCACAACGTTTTCCACATCTCTATGTTGAGGAAGTGTAAGTCAGACATTGTTCCTATTATTGATTGGCAGCTGTTGGAGGTTCGTGAGGATGCTTCTTACATTGAGCAGCTAGTTCGTATCCTCAATTGGAAGGAGCAGGTCCTGCGGACTAAGGTCCCTTGGTGAAGGTGCAGTGGGGCCATCATAGTGTGGATGAGGCATCTTGGAAGCACGAGGCGGAGATTCGTGAGCGCTATCCCTATCTTTTCGATGCTTGATTGTATGTTGTACTGTGTTTTGATTATATATGATGTTATGTTTCCATTCCCTTATGAGTTATGTTCAGCTACGATAGTAGTGCAAATTTTGAAGATGAAATTTTTATTAGGTGGGGAGAGCTGTAAGACTCGTATCCTAGTTTGAACTGTTCCGTTGACTTCCGCGATCCTTCCCGTCGAATTCCTGCAACCTGCGATGTATAATCAACGTTTGCGATCGACCCTAAGTCGTATCATATAGAATTAAGTCGGCTTAATCCGAGACTTGTATCATTACAACAGCACCGTCGCCGTGATTCCAACGCCGCGACTCACGCACGTTGCCGATACCCTGGCGGAGAGATGTGGACCCACATTCAGTTCGAGGAAAACACCACGCGTTGCAAATCCCAAGAGAATCTCTACAACATGTCACATCCATCAATCAATCAATCCCATCAAGGGTAAGTACACCATCACCTCACACTCATCCCTAAGCAACCCATAAGTCAAAAGTTTCTTACACACCTCATACCCTTCTTACATCATCTACCCCTAAAGTCAACAAAGTCCTTACACACCCATCTCCCTCTCTCATCCATCACTCCATCACCCATCTCTCACATCTCCTTACAACTCTCTCTCTCATTTCTCAACACAACTCCCAAGTTAACAAGAGCATCACACGTCCATGGTTTCCAAGAGAGAAAAGTGAGTTGTGTGGCCCACTTTCCCATCCCTTTAACCTTCATCTTATCCATTCAAACCTCATCTCCCTCTATCAAAGTGAAGCACAAGGAGATCGGTTTTCCAACAGACCAAGAGGATCGACGGTGGGTGCTTCTATAAGCTAGATTTTCATATTTTTATGATGGGCCAGGTGAGGCCTACCGATCAATGGTATGGATCTCACTTGGGACCCTAAGATGTGGTCGATGACCCACCTTGATCTTCATGATCATTCTATGATGGGGTCATTCTCCATGGACCCCATCATGATGTTTATTTTCTAGCTTGAAAATGGGTCATTTAGACCTTACATCTTGGTGGAGAAGGGATCTCCACCGTTGATCTTTGATTTAGTGGGCCCACATGCAATGGGACCCACTTGATGTATGATTAAATGCTTGAAATGGAGGGCCCATAGTGCCGGGGTCTCTCCATCACGCGTGTCTCTCTTTCTCTCTCCCTCTCTTTTTATTTATTTACATTTCTGTGTGATGATATGGCCGTGTGGCCCACTTGGATGGACCCCGCCATGAAGCATGTATTGGATCCAATCCATTTGTAGGTGGGGCCCACTTTATATGTGTGTATGTTCCATACCATTCATCCATTTGGTGGCCCACCGGAGTAAGGCCCACCTTGTGCATGCGTCATGCACAGACTGTCCACGTCCAGGGACGTCCCTGGACGTGAAATGGAAAACACAAATATGAGCTTGTTTCACAAGCTTATTGGGTGGGCCACTCCTATAAGCCCCACATGGATGTATGAGCCCAATACACACTATCCATCCCTTTCCTCTGACCATTTTAGGCGTTGAACCAAAAAATGGGGCCGATCCGACTTTCTGGTAGGCCATAGCTTTGAAAACAACATGTCTAATGTTTAAATCCTCCCCAATGTTTCGATACGTCAAAATATATTCAATATTGGGCTTGTTTGGCTTGTTTTGAGTTATAGGGACCAATGACATGATGTGGGCCCCACGCCTGAAAAACCTTGAGAAAACAGGTTTCAAAAATAAAAATTAAAAAAATATAACATGCAGCAGACGCTGCTGCTGTCAGAACCGCAGGCAGCGCCTGCTGCTGGCGGGCGGGCAGGCGGCAGGGTCCCACGACCCCCAGCCGTGGGCCCCACCATAATGTATGTATGTCATCCATGCCGTTCATGAGGTGGGCCCCTGCTTGAAGTGGGTCCCCTCCAAAAATTAGGCCCATCCAAAGCTCAGGTGGCCCACATCACAGGAAACAGTGGGGCTGACCCTCTGCCATTGAAACCCTTTTTGGGTCCACAGAAGTTTTGGATCAAGATGAAATTTGTTTTTACCCTTCATCTAGGTCTGCGTGACCTTATGGACGGTCTGAATTGCATATAAAATTATGGTGGGCCCCATGTGGGACCCATAATAATATATGAGTTTTATTTCTACCGTCCGCCTGGACGGTGGAGCCCACAGTGATGTATTTGTTCTATCCCCACCGTCCAGGGGACGGTGGGTGTGCATGTGTGGATGTATGTATGTATGTGTGTATATATATATATATATATATATATATATATATATATATATATATATATATATATATATTATATCATATATAATATATGTTATGGTGGGCCTTCATGTGGGACCCACCATGATGCATGTGTTGCATCCAAGCCGTTCAACAATTTGAGAGCTCGTTTTAAAGCTTGAGACTAAAAATAAGTTAGATCTAAGGTTCAAGTGGACCCCACCATTTTATGTAGTGGACAATGAAGTCCACCGTTCAAATTTCTAAGGAGCCATAGTAGTTTCCTATTAAGCTGATATTCGTTCCACGTCATCTATCCCTATATTAACTTAGGAATAGGTTGGATGGGAAATACATGTTATGGTGGGCCTTAGGAATTTTAATGGTGGAAATCATTATCACCACTTGTATTCGGGTGTGGCCCATTGTCGTTGCCCATTGTTGTGGCCCATTTAACATAAATAAGGCCCATGTAATGTGGGCCCATCTTATGTCTTTGTGGCCCATTGTTGAGGCCCACCTTGATGTACATAAGGCCCATGTGATTAGGCCCATTCGATGTATTCGTGGCCTGTTGTCGAGGCCCACTTTGATATATATGAGACCCATGTTACGAGGCCCATTGTGATGTTTTCAAAGGCCCATGGGATATGGCCCATTGCAATGTACATAAGTCCCATTGATGCGGCCCACTTGATGTATATAAGGCCCATATGAGGCGGCCCATTTGATGTATCTAACGACTATGGGCCGAGGCCCAAAGAGATTTATATAGGTCCATTGCAATGTGTGATTTCCCATGGTTTATGTAATGATATTTTATAGCGGGCCATGCCTTGGGAACAATGTTAGTTTGACGTCCACATTGTAAGTACAATGTTGGTTAAATGTCCGCATTGTAACTCTCCTTAGGGCCCATTGATAGGCCTATGCTTGTTGATAATTCATCACTTTATAACATGCTTAGTATAGCTCCATGATCCATGCCCTTACGCATCATATGTATGCTTGATATGAGGAATGTTTGATCATAGTATAAGCCGTTGGGCTGAGACATTTACGAGACTCCATATGAGACGGAGTGCCCGACATGAGCGCGTGGTACGCGCAAGATTGCTGCATGACTGACGGTGTGACTCATGCATTTCGCATTATGTGTCGTGATCACTGCACGCCCTAGCGACATCAGGGCCGTGACCTCCACAAACACATCGTGGATGGTTGTATCGGATACCGAACATATTTGCTGTAGCATTGTGGGCACTTAGGATGTCCTTGGGTGAAAATCTCAGAACCTTTTAGGTACCAGGGGATGCTCCAACGTCTACACCGAGTGGATACACGAGCGCCCAAGTGTCGAATACTAGTAGGCCACGTCTCCCACTGTGTCGTGGTCGGTTGGAAGGGGGTGTGGCCTTATCCGCCCGAGTGAGGGGGCTATAAGCTAGGCTGAGTTTGACCAGCTTGCAAATGAGTCCGCTATCAACGAGTCGGGTAGGTATTGGCAGACTACTGGTCAGGCGGATAGTGTGGTCTCTTCCACTTACTTGACTGTGCAACTAGGGAGGAGGCAATTAGTGTGAGGTGTATTAGACCCCGGTGATATCCAGAGAGGAACTGTATTGATATGTGTACTTGATGAGTACTGACATGCTTGTATTGCATCTCGCATATGACATTTGGATACATAGGCCTCGATCGCATGGCTTTGGTATGGCCGATAGCATTCATGCCTTGCATCATATAGCCTTGGTATGGCTGGTTGTATTCATAGACTTACCGCATACTTTCGCATTACTCTAATTTTGTATACTTGGCACTCAACTTGCGCACACACTTACACCACCCTCTAAGCTTTTGTAAGCTTATGCACGACCGTTGCGTGTAGGTGTCGTTGGACAGCAGCGTCGCTGAAGCAGGAGCGCGTACCAGAGTATTTTGGAGCTTTTTGATCACCTTGTATTTCCCTTTCCGCATTGTACTTAAAGTTTTGATATAGTGGATATGTGGTGATGTTGTTTTGTGACTTGGTTATGCTTGTGGTTATGCTCCATTACAAAAAAATTTCATACTGGAAATCCTCCTTGTAGGGCGTTGGGAGCCGAGAATGGGGTACTACGGAGGTTGTTGGCAACGGATTCGGCAATCGAAAATTTTGTGAGCCCATTTTCCGAGTTTGGGGCGTGACAACAGGCATGTCGTGGATGGCCGACGGGACACCGAAAATTTATTCTAGCATCAGGCTGTCATAGATGGCCCTGGGTGAAAATTCCTAAACCCTCTTGGTAGCAGAGGACGCTTCAACGTCGAGACCGAGTGGACATACATGAGCGCCCGAATGCCGAATACCAGGAGGCCGCGTCTCCCACTGTGTAGGGGGCATAGCTAAGCTGAGTTTGACCGGCTCGTAAATAGGTCCACTATCGATGTGCCGGATAGGTATTAACAGACTATTGACTAGGCGGATAGTGAGGTTTCTTACGCTCACTTAGACTGTGCTGCCGAGAGAAGGGCAGTGTCATTTAGAGTGTAATAAACCCCGGTGATGATCCCAAAGATGAACCGTACTTATATGTGGACTTATTGAGCAGGATTTACATACTCATTTATTCATTCATTCACTACCCACTCGGGTTGGTGGTGTGCAATTATTTGTTATGTGTACCTTCACAATGACCAGGATTTCGGTTGGGGAGCGTGACTAACCTGAGATCAGGAGTTTACCACATTGAGTCTGACTATCCAAATTTAGGTATGGGACTGGTTTGGATAGAAGTCCCTTGTGATGGACCCCATAACCTGCGATACTACGTTCTATCATCCCGACTTCACACTCCAGCATGGTCATCCCATTCGCACAGCATATTGTCTTACATCCGCGGCATATGGCATTTTGGATTACTGTGTTTCTACATTTATATGGTTTAGATACGGCTGACGTTATTCGTGAACTCATCAGGAATTGTATATTGCATTGCATCATCGGTATCTGATTTTTGGCTCGTTATGACTCCTTATTTGCATAGTTGTTCTATATTGCGTATTCTGATATTGATTGACTCATGGACTTGTCCGTATTTTCGCTTACTCTGTTATCGTATGATTTATGATCTTGTCAGTATTTCTGTTTACTCTGATAATTCCTGCTCTTGTCAGTATTTCTGCTTACTCTGGTAATTCATGATCTTGTCAGTATCTCTGCTTATTCTGATATTGTACAATTTATGGATTACCAGTATTTTCGGTATTGTATAATGATGGTATTGTATTGAATACTTGGCACTTACCTTGCGCACACACTTACATCACCCTCTACGCTTTCTATAAGCTTATGCACGATAGATGCGTGTAGGTGAGGTTAGGTTATAACAGTGTTGAGCTTGGAGCGTGCAGCGGTCTTATGGAGCTTGATTTTCGATTTATGTATTTCCCTTTCAGCATTGTACTCAAATGATTATATTAGTGGAAATGTGATGATGATGTTGCCTTTGTGAATTGGGTAATCTTGTGGTTATGCTTATTACAAGTTTTATATATATATATATATATATATATGGGAAAAGGTACTATGCGCTTGACCTCACGATAAGCTCCCGTGAGGTCGAGCTGTGTGGGCCCCACCGTGATGCATGTCGACCATCAACACCGTGCATTTAATGGGTCCCCTTTAAATTATGGGATATCCCAAAAATCAGACGTATATGGAACTCAGGTGGGCCATACCATCTAAAAACATGTGAAGACATGCGAAAAACATATAAAAGCACTTGGTGGGGCCCACCTGAGTTTTGAATGCTGCTGAAACTTAGTCTGAACCCTCATCCAAGTGGGACACACATAATGGATGGGCTGGATTTGCAAACCACATCTCGGTGGGCCCAAAAAATGATTATGAATGTTTTAATGGTGCACGACCCCTCTCAATTTCTATATGTGGTGTGGTCCACACAAGTCGCGGATTGACTTGATTTTTGAGACCTAAGCCCATGATGGAATGGTGCATCTGATTGATGGGGTAGATGTTCGAAATGCATCACGGTGGGGCCCACATAGCTCGACCTCATGGGATGTTCCCATCAGCTCGAGCGCATAGTACCTTTTCCCTCTCTCTCTCTCTCTCTCTCTCTCTCTCTATATATATATATATATATATATATATATATATATATATATATATATATATATATATATATATATATATATAAAATTCTCCTTGTAGGATCTCAGGATCAGAATCTAGCGTATGGACGCTAGGAGCCGAGAATGGAGTACTACGAAGGCTGTCGGCACCAAATTTGGCGATCGAGATTCCTATGAATCCGATTTCCGGGTTTGGAGCGTGACACTTTCTCTCTACATAACTCTCTCCTTTGTCGAATTCACACATCCAAGGGAAAAGTGTGTCTAGGGCTTCTCATATTTTATCCTTTAAGATATGATTAAATATATATGGAGAAGGTTAGGGTTTCAGGAGAACACCAGTATGATACTTCCCTTCACTACCATTGTCATCCACTAATGACCATATCCCATGTCAATCAGAAGTAGACCGTCAAGTTATCATCAAGTGCGATCAATTTAATTTTAACGGTTAGAATAAATCTTAACGGTTAAAATTATTTGAAAAGCTGATTAAAACAACTAGAGTATTGAGCCCGGTAGAAAAGCAACTTGATGAGTCCTTAAATCTATCTAGATCAAAACCATATATATGTTCCTAGGCAAACCACTATATCTCTTCTTGGACCTTACAAGAACCAATGATTCCTGATAGAAGTACCAAACTATGTTTACTTTATTGGCCCCCGCATGAACCTCATAGATAAAACCAAAGACGACCAATTAAGATCGTGACCCTTATGTGTCCTCATGTTCAAGGATTAACCATATTTTGTTTTTTGTTTTTTTTTTTTTTCTTGTAATTATGGAACTATACAAAGAACAGTTCTCTTCCATGTGCAAGCTGGGAGCAAGAAAAGGCTGATGAGAATTTCTTGAGGCTGGTTAAAGAGCAAAATGTGGATTGTTTGGATCTTGGATAAATTGTCCTAAGGCAGATTTCTACACCAATTCTACAATTCATGTCATTTCCAATTTGATTGGGAATATGCACAGAGGGCGGTGTAGCTGTTGAATTCGACACCCACGGACACGAAGAGAAGAGTGCTTGCCCCCAACCGCAGTGACAAGCTGGTGCTCGTGTTGAAAGACCTAGGCATTTCATCCATAGGTAGAAAAGAAGGGGTGCATGGAATCCATGACGACGATTGCCTTTTGCCTTGCCTCGACTCATCTTGGCCGTTCAATTTTCACCATTTGCCATTCAAAGCTTCTCATCAATCAAAAATATAGAACGAAGTCTGCAGATTCTGATAAGTGCTCAAATGAAAAGTTGTTTTGAGAGTTGGGGTTTCTCTAGTCTTGGATTTTTATTTTTTATTTAAAAAAAAAAAAAAAAATTCAAGAAAAAAAGCAGTTATGCAGATTTTGGTGTGGAAGAACTCAATCAAAAGCTACTTGAGAGTTGGGTTTCTCTTGTTTCTTTTATTTTCAAGGAAACATAATGAAAATTTCTGCAGTGTCAGTGATATAAACCTAATCAAAAGCTATTTGTGGAATTGGGTGTCTATTGTTTCTTTATTTCCAAGGAAACAAAAAGATAATTCTGGAGATTTCGATGATAAAAACCCAAGTAAAAGCTATTTGGGAATTGGGTTTCCTTTGGTACTCAATTTATGTACCAAGTTACCAACATATGTGTGTCAGGTTTGTTGCTAGACTCAACTTGAGCAAACATGAGCCTTCATCACTCGAGAGACCTGTACCGGCACTTTGAAAGACATTTACTGGCACTTTTCAGGGATTTCCTATGGCTGGCAAAAGCTTTGGTACAAAGTGTAAACAACCGGTAAAGCCTACATTATAGTGACGTCCAGCATAAATGCTGGTAAAGGACGCTGACTGCTGGCAAATCTTTTACCGATGCAGCCTTTAACTACGCTTTCCTGACCGCTGGTAAATATTTTACCAGCAGTTTTGATCCTCAGTAAAGGCTAATTTTCTTGTAGTGAGATTTCCCTCTCTTGGGTGGGTTGTCTACACAAAACTAATCAGACAATCCTATTCATCTAAGACAATCTTATTCATATATATAACAGGACTTCTACCTGCGCAATTGACGCAGGAATGAACGTGATGACGTCGATCATCGTCTTCCTCAAGGATAACTACTTTGAATCCATGAAGCTTCTCTTGACTCCTTACAAAGACTTATCGAATTTACGAGGAAAAAAAGAAACTAGAAATAATTCTAGAAAGTTGAAATAAATTTATTAAATATTGATAAATGAAATAAATGAGTCCACAACCCTTTAAATAGGGATACCAAGATTTGGAATAAGTTTAGGAATTAAACTATAATTAAAACTCTCTGAAATTTGCAACTTATATAAATAGTAAATTTACTATTTATAGTGTCCTATATGACTTAACCACATTATTCTCCTAATTTTTATAAACACTTTTCATGTTGGTCACAACTCCTAAATCCCAACGGATGAAGAGTTATAATCAAACTAAAACTTATTGAAAATAGTAAAAACGAAAATAAACATGAAATTTGACGGTCGATATGATGAAATCTCACAAATTTGGCGTGGGCAACCCTATGCCGGGTTGGTTGGATAAAGTAGTTTGTCCTTCCTCAAAATCATATATGACATGTTGAATAACTCACTCCAATTTACGAGATATGTCCGTTTTAAAGTTTTGACAGTGTCGATGACTTCTGCCTGCCTCGATTGGGCCTTCTCTGATCCATCCTGGACATGAAAGTGCCCGTGAACCCCCTCTACATCAGCAACGCTGGCGGTCACTTTTTTATTCGGCTGCTTTGTTTGCAGATCATCCGTCAAACGGTTAAGATCTTCGTATCAGTGCAATATATGAGCAGTTCACCCTGCTGGGCAGGTCACATCTGATGAACTTGTGGGTCTTATCCATACGTGAAGAAGTGTACGGTTGTGGATCAAAGTACAGAAAAAGGACTTCCCTAAAAAATTCCAACTCGCTTGATGACTACTCAACGCATCTGAAAATGAGAACGCACTGCCAGAGAAGTATCACAAGAGCTACACAATCTAAATATTCTTAGAAAATCTAGAGCTTGATTTTCACGTGGAGGAATGATCACGTACACACTATTGTACGGTGAAGGTGCCTTTTCCACCTTGCACACCTGGTGAGCATGCAACATGTATTCGTAATCTGATCCATTGGAAAGGTTAGGGACCATTGAAGATCACTTTACCCAAAATTAAGGCTGATCTGTCCATCATTTGAGGCACAACATAGAAAAAAATGGACGGCCAACGATGTGGACTACCAGATTAGTAGATTGATCTGATCTTTTGTTCTCAATGATCTTTAAGGTGGGCCAATATTTTCGATGGGTCAGATTTCTAATACACATAATACAAAAGCTATTTGTGGGAGGTGGAAGCTTTTTACCATCCACTTATATTTGTTCTCAATGATCTTTAAGGCGGATTGTGTACTACCCCCGTCCGTCCCTAGCTCCGAACGGACAGTTCTGTGAGCAGGCCCACCGTGATGTATCTGTACATCCAAGCCGTCTATCCCTTTTCTCAAATTATTTTGAGGCATCAAAACAAAAACTAGGTAGATACGACGGTCAACTGGACCACACAACTCATGACTCTTGCATTTAATGCAACTGACATTTAATGCTTCGTGCATTTTAATGCAACCAAGCTTATTATTTGGTGTGGTCCAGTTAAGCGTTGGATCTTCCTCATTTTTGTGTTCATGCCTTAAAATAATTTGAGAAACGGTATAGACGGCTTGGATGTACAAATACATCACGGTGGGCCCACTGACAGAACTGCCCGTTCGGAGCGAGGGACGTGCGGGGGTAGTACGCAATCCGCGTCCGTGATTTGATTTGGACGCGGATTTCCTGCGAAATGCAAGTTCCTGCGCTGGGAACCCAGGTGGGGCCACCCTGATGTTTTTTAGGAATCCTCTCCGTTCATCCATTTTGTGAGCTCATTTTAAGAGAGTAGGCCAAAATTGAGCAGTATTCAAGACTCAAGTGGGCCGTACTAAAGGAAAATGTGGTTAGGGAAAGTCCTACCCTTGAAACCTCCCTGGGTTCGTCAGTGATGTTTGCATGCCATCCATACCACTAATAACGTCATTAATACTGGGATGAACTGAGAAAACAAATATTGGCGTGATTAAAGACTTGTTTTGGCCCACGAATATTTCAACTGTGGATATTCAATTATCACGTTTTTGGCCCACTTGAGTATTGGATACGGTTCATTTTTGGCCCCATATCCTGAAATGAACTTATAAAACGGATGGACGGGGAGGATTTCTCACAAACATCACAGTGGGCCCCACCTGGGTTCCCAGCGCAGTAACTCCATGGGAAAGGCGTTCTCAGGAAATCCACGTCCGATTTATATGCTTAATGCTTTACACATTTGTCCACTACGTGATTTGTTGTTTAAAAAGGATGCTACCCAATGCGTTATCTGTTATTCCTCATCAAATGATGTATTGGATTGGCCATGGCCCAAAGGATGGTTCTGATTGGTCAGTAAACATCTGCTTAGAGACTTTTAACCGTTGAGTGTAAACACCTTTAGTAGGATTTTTAAAAAATTTTTTTGGTTAGCTTGTTAGTACTTAGTACACACACCACTGTCAGTACACACTCCATTGTTAGCCACCTCCACTGGGAAATCGATACCAAGACCTCAGTGTTGAACCAAGGGTATCTTCACTCGGTCACCCCTTTAGTAGGTTGGATCCACTTAGGTGGACGGTCTAGATCAAAGGAGGTATGCATGGCACATACGTAGGGATGGATCTTGCATCATACGTCGATGTTTAGGAATTTTATCAGATAAGCCTCAAGGCGACAAATCATTTAATTTTGAGCATTGATTTCATTGCTACGTGGGGTATACCACGCTGGACCCACATGCAATGGTGGCTTTCGCATCATGTTATAATGTGGGAATTCTAAAGTCGCAGTCAGAAAATTTTGGAAGAGTTGCTTGCCATTGTTGCTCTACCATTGTTAGCCCTCAGCATGTATGGTGATCCAATGATGTAGTGGGCCGTGCATGCATTTTTGGCAGGGCTAGACCTAGAATCCCACGCAGAAATGAAGGTAGTCTGTCAAACCCCGGGCAGTCCTACATAGGGCATGGTGTAATTCGACTCTGGGCATGTCCGGATTAAAGAAATTCATTGAAAGGTAAAGAGAAATTGTACGTCATTGGAAGTGTAGATTATAAATCAATCATAACTTTTGATTTGGGTATAATCAGAAAATGCAAACCCATCGATCTTTATGTGACAATATTTTTCATGGTCAACCAACCAAGTATGCTAGCCAAATTCATTCGTTTTGTCAAAAAACATGCCTTTCTAGTTCAAAACTGCCATTTTAGAATATAATTTACATTTTTTTTTAGAAAGTTTCGTTTTCATTATATCTCCTTTCTCTCGCAGTTTTAGAATTTTTATCTTTTACAAGTTGCTCATAATTTGGTGAAGAATATTCCAATAATTTTTATTCTATTCGAGTTAGGATTTATATTTTAAGGAGTTTTTGCTATTTAAAGTTATTTTTATTATATTTGAATTAAGACTTCTATTAGGGTTTTGAGTCTTCTATATAAATGATATAATGGAGGATTCCAGTCAACCTGCCTTTGAATTCACTCCAAATGAGAAATCTTTATCTGGCTGACATACGGTGCATTCATCAAACATGGCCAGCCCAAGGTTTAGAGAATGTAATTGATGTTGCCCTGCATAGGTAGCAAAAGTCTCATTTTGCTTTTGATGCTGTGCTTTTATTTAATAAAATACTTGAATTTTCTTTCTTATTTCCTATGGACTAAAAAATCTACGTTTTGATTCCAGGTTTGGATTGCTCTCTCTTACTGTTTTACGCTCTTCCCTACCCTACGTCATTCAGTTATTCTTCAGCCCTGTTATAGGTGGGCCACATTAAAAAGATTGCATTGGCTATGGATCTTCATTGCCCATCAGTGGGCCACCATTCTTTAGCATGGATTGTGAACATTTATTATTATTATTATTATCATCAATGGGATCTTTGTCCAATGGTATATCCATGGTTTCATATGGGCGTTTCATATGAAGTAGGCCCATTCCATCCTACTAGAAAGTAAGATCAAGTGGGACCAACTTCCCATCTACGAATCCAAAGAGAATAAAACTCACCCATGGTTTCATATGAGTGTGGGACCATTTCCTTGTATTCT
>JAJHSJ010000018.1:12614033-12668238 GCA_021015155.1 Magnolia officinalis | reverse complement strand
GCCTACGATTTATAAATCGTAGGGTTTAATATAAGATCAGGGTGATCATGGGAAATCAATGGCTTTCTAAGGTGTCAAATTGAATTCTTAAGGCTAGATTTATGTATACAAGAATTTTACACAGTTCCTGATGGCATCGGGATTCTAAAATCAAGTTTTATATACTAATTTCCCATATTCTATGAATCCTAATTCACACATGTATAAATGTTTTTCGCCTACTGAATCGGAAAAACTTCTAGTGTTACCTGAGTACATTTAATACTCGATATCGAGAATCTAGGATGTTAAATAGGTAAGCTGCCACTTGTCATTAGAAATCCAATGCAGGATCACAGGTTACCGTTTGAGATACAGAGATGACTCAAATGTTGCATTCGCTCTCTTTAAGGATGAGGGGGACCGTTTACTTTTCAAAAAGCTATTGATGATGTAAATGTATAAAAGTGGATGCAGCGATATAGGATGAGATGTACCTCTTTTGTGTAAGAATGCGACATGGGAGCCGGTGGAGCTTCCCGTTGGCATAAAGCGATCGGATGCAAGTGAGTTTATATCGAAAGAAACATGATAGGTACAAGGCCAGATTGGTAGTGAAGGGTTATGCGTAGAAGGAGGGTATCGACTTCAGCAAGATTCTCGCATATTTTGTCAAGCATGTATATATCAGGTTTGTGTTGGCACTAGTTGCCCAATACAATCTTGAACTGGAACGGTTGGATGTTAAGACTGCTTCCTATATAGGGAATTGGAAGAGCAGATTTACATGAAACAACTAGAAGAGTTAGAGTTACAGGGCTTGGAGAATGAGATTTGTAGGATGAGGAGGTCATTGTACGGCCTGAAACAATCGCCTAGGCAATGATAAAAAAAGGTTTGATTCTGTTATGTCGAGCTAGCAGTTTACTAAAAGTGAATTTGATCATTGTGTTTACTTCGGAGCATTGAGTGATGGAGAATTCATTATCCTAGTATTGTATGTTGATGATATACTTATTGCTAGTCATAGCATGTCTAAGATCAACATATTGAAGGTTTAGTTAGCCAAGACATTTAAAATGAAAGATCTAGAGGTTGCAAAGAGGATTATCAGCATCGACTTACATAGGGACGAGAAAAGAAATAGGCTATGGTTATCTTATGAGGAGTATCTTGAGAATGTCCTACTCAAGCTTGGGATGGACAAGGCAAAACTGGTTAGCACTCCTCACATTGCTCACTTTCGACTTTCTTCAGAACAGTCCTACATCATATTAAGAAAAAAAGTATATGTCTCGTGTGCTCTACTGGAGCGTAGTTGGCTATTTGATGCTATGGTCTGTACAAACCAGATATTTTACATGCAGTGGATGTTGTAAGCAGGTACATGTCTAACCCTAGTAAGCAACACTGGGAGACAGTAAAATGACTACTTCATTACATATGAGGTACGAAGGACTACGTCTTGACATTTAAAAAATCAGAGGAAAACTAGTAGGCTATGTGCATTCTAATTATGGTGAGAATATAGACAATAAAAGGTCAACTTCCGTTACTTGTTCTGTTAGTGGGGGGAGCGATTTAGTTGGATGTTGAGCTTCAGTTTGTGGTTACTCTTTCCACTACCGAATATGAGTATATGGCGGTGACAGAGGCATTCATAGAAGGTGTTTGGCTGGAAGGAATGATGAATGAGATAAGGCTTCAACATGAACTTGTGCCTGTACGTCGTGACAACGAGAGTGCTATCAATTTGGCAAAGAACTCGGTATATCATTCCCCTAATAAATATATTAATGTTCATCATCATTTTATCCGATAGGTACTTGAGGAAGACAGTGTTACTCTTGAGAAGATCCACACCAGTGTAAATTTAGTTGACTTGCTTATGAAGGTGTTTCCTGTAGAGAAGTTCAGGTTTTGTTCAACTTTTTAGGCTTGACAAATGTTTTATGAAGATGGAGTATACACCAAATGGTGATGATAGCTATGATGAAGACAATTAGAGATGCAGGAAGCAGCTTGGAGCATGGAACATGGAGATTAAGCCATAGTGGAAATTGTTTAAATCGGGTACCTTTTATCTATACTGAACATGAATTTTTGATAGGATTGACACCTTGTTCGATTCGATCGAGAATTCTAGATTTTTTCCAATCGTTCGTTGAACTGTTTTGGTCCTACTCGATTTGATCGAAAGGCTCTTGATTCGATTAGAAAATAAAAAATGCAAGTTTACTCTTTGATGATTTTGGGTACTTTCAATTCGATCGAAAGTGTTGTCAATTTGATGGATGACCCTCAATTAGAGTCGATCCTATCGAAGGTCCTATTGACAGTTTGCACAATTTTGTGTAATTCCATAGTTTTGTTTCTAATTATGAATTCGGGTATATAAATGGGTGTAATTGCATGATTAGAGTTAAGGAACGTTGTTCTAGAGAGAGCTAGGGTTTGGCTAAGGGGATCTATGTTTTTCTATTATAGGATTTGCATGTAAGTTGATTCCATATCTTGTAATTTCGTTTTCATATTGAATTGTTTGTCGCTTTGTGCTATGGTTTTTTTTTTTCGCAAGGGTTTTTTTCACGTAAATCGTTGTGTTTCTCTGTGCTTACTCGAATTCTCTTTCTCATTGCTTGTTTGATCATGTTGGGTCACATCTCGATGATGCTTCCACGCCCAACATCTCACGGATGCAAAGACAATCTAGATCATTTTCTAGGGATGCGAGTTCCCTAATACCCTTTGGGAAGCTATGTGGGGCCCCCAAGATGTTCATGAGAAATCCATCACGTCCATTAATTTTTTGGCTCATGTTAGGACATGAGCCCAAAAATGAGCCTTATCCAAAATTTATGGTGAACACTAAGTGGCTGAAAGTAATGAAAACAAACGGATCATGGTGGACCCCACAAGTCCACAGAGTTTGGTAGTTGTGTGTCATCTGGAAGTGTTTAGTGTCTCTGTGCAGGATTTTGTCTTTCCATGAATTGTCTATGTGAAAGTCTCTCTTTCCCAGTAACTCGCAAGTTAATTGGCCAGACTGGCCTATCCACTCATCGATCACCAAGATTTTGAGTGAGTTAGGTTTCTGAAGTTTTTAAGCACCACAGATAAGCATGGTCGGGATGGTTTGGGTTGGGTTGGGTTGGGTTTGGACCAAAATTCCTCACCTAACCCCAACATTGGGTTGGGATTGGTTTGCAGACTTGGGTAACCTGTCCTTACCCAACTCAGCCCAAACTTGCCCTCATATGTGTATGTTATAACAAACATATTTGGGCCTTTTTGACTGAATTTGATGGTGACCCCTCCAGAACTGAGCCCATACTGATTGACGCTAGAAAAGCTCTGTGGGCCCTGCCATGATGTATGTGTTTCATCCGCTTTGTTCGTCCATTTTTCCAAATAATTTTATGGCATAATCCCAAAAAATGAGACTGATCCAAATCTCAGGTGGATCACACTATAGAAAACGTAGGGATTTGGTGCCTATTATTGGAAACTTCTTTGAGGAGGTCACAAAGTTTTTGATCAAGCAATATTTGTTTATTTCTTTATTTGTTGGATGGAAATAAACGCTACAATGGGCCTTAGGAAGTTTACATCATGATGGGGCCCACCAAGCTTTTCCGGCACCGACTGCTCAGTACTGGAGGGGTCACTATTGAATTCGAGTCCTTCCTACCAGCTTTTTTGGTTACGTGCTGAAAACAGTGAGTGGGCCTTTTAACACCTATTTCAACGAATGAGGGATCACATAGAGGTTTGTCAAAATGCATTAAAAACACAATGCGAGCTAGAGCATGGCTAAAAAATGATGTTTAAGTGACAAAAATACCCTTTTAAGTATGCATCCAACCGTCCCTTGATATAAAGGTAAAATCGCTGCTTATATGTAAAGTAAGGTGTGATTGAACTATTCATGCCATGGACATTATGGGCTTATAGTTGGAAGACTTGGGACCTAAATTTCAAGTCATTTGATGAGTGGTAAATGGTGATTATAGGCTTTATCTTACTAGTATTATTTCAATAGTCGATGGTATAACTTTAATAATATCATTTAATGGTTAAATGTTTGATTTCATGTGCTAGTTTATGACCTCATCCGATCTACATGGACCCAACTTGAATGTGTCCTACCACTCACGACCCATCCATAATGGTCCACCATATTCAGACCAAAGCAAGTTGGACATCGGCAAGGTCCAGTTGCTTGGGCTTTTCATCCCAAAGCAAGTTTGGACTTTGGACTGGCCCTTGCTATCCTAGTCGTGTGCAATTATAAAAAATAGATTGGATTAGGGTTGTCAATTGACCTGGCCTAAGTCAACTTCGGTTGGATTTTGAGCTCATGCAAGCCTATATAAAAATTTGATTTTTTCCTGTCCTGAGCCGGCCATACCTTATGTCATTGGCGCACATTCATGATTCAATGAACAAAAGAGAAGAGTTAAAGATTGGATGGATGTGATCTCAAGCCAAGAGATTTATGGGGCATTTCCCACCACTTTGGGCCCATCACCAGGGATGGTGCATGCCCCAAAAATCTCCTTGATCGCACAGTGTTTGCCTTTTGATTTATGCCATGTAAATATATGGTTAAGAGAATAAGCTGCCTAAATAGTTGGCCTGCATAAAGGCAGCTGTTGGGTGACTAAGATCTTCCGGTTGGTAGAATTTTGGGGCATGATCCATCTCCTGTGGGAGCCATCAGAACCTTGACCCGGCCACTTACCAATTCTCCATGCCACCTCCCTTTATATTTCTTAACCGTCCATCTACAGGCCGCCAATGGATTAGGATCATCCCATTGGGAAGATTTTTCATGAATGGTCTATCAATGGTAGATCATCCGATTACTCGTTCGCTTTAGAGACCCTATGTTTAAGTGAAGGAGAGCTGCAACGTCCAATATCTTGGGCCGTTAATAGGTCGGGTTTGGGTATGTCCTACAGTTCATGTATCTAGGCTGATCATCTCGGGTCTCTCTGAGTCCTGATCCTTTCGGGTCCAGGTCTTGGTTTAAAGGATCAAAAACATATCTGAACTTGTTTGGGTACCCATTGGGTATCCATAAGGTCAGGCTTCAATTTTGGGTCTGGTACGTATGAGTTGGTCCACATCTAATACAAACCATGTAAATTTACATGGTCAGGCCCACCGTATTGAATGGGGTAGATCACGTTGGATTAAAAAGGATTTTTAAAAGATTTAAAAATCTAATAAAATTGATTTTGCCTCATAAATTAGTTTACATTTGAATTTTCGAAACCTTTGCATTTTTTTTCATTGGTTTGAAATAAAACAGTTCATTTGGTTTTTCTTTAAAATTCGAATGTTAGATTAAGGCCTCGATACTCTAATTACGCATGGAGTGTGGATGTGAATGATAGCAACTTTGTTTAGAAACATGAATAAAAGTGATGATCATAAATAGGTTCGATCCCTAAAAGTGATATGCACAAAGGTATCTAATCTGGACAGGTAGTGTTATCACGTTGAGGAGGCTGTAGCTATAATGACATCCAGGACATTGAGATAGGAGTCTATTAGAAAATTTGACCTAAAAAATGATAGGAAACATCTGTCTCTAATTTCAGAGAATCCTGATATACGCAACATGAGATTCTCTCTCAAAATTACATTTGCCCTTTAATCATTTGATTAGTGAGGGAATAGTGGGAGTCGTCTCAGTGTTGTGACAATTTAAGGGCCTACTCTTGACCTTACAAACACCTTACTAATCCTTGTTATGGGAGAAAATATGGAAATACAGGGTCCATAAATTAAGTGAATAAAGAAAGCTGATAAAGATATTCAACCCACTTGCAATAGCACTAGTCAAGTGGAACTGATAAGATGAATAAGTTTGGTCTACACTGAATGCCTCATCAGTGGGAGGTCCAGTTTCAGGTTTTGTTTCATGGTATGACTGTTGTAGCTCGATAAGGTGCAATGCAAGTACTTATAATATCATGCATTAGAACAGAATTTTAACAGCTATCGAGAAGCCAAGTATTAAACGTTGCGGTATTGTAGTCCTTTAAATTAAGATAGGGACCAAAAAGCTCACGTTATTGTTCCTTAAAAGGAAGAGGATCTATAATCCTTAAGGGCGTGTTTGGACGGGCCAATCCTGTGGGATTGGATTGTATTAGGGTGGATGGCAAGTAATGATGGCTCTGTCAGTGGATTGGTGCCAATCCAATGGGATTGCTATATCCAGGGAACTCACCACGAGTATGTTTGGCTCACCTGGCCAATCCCGGGATTACACCGGCCAATCCTGGGATTGCTCCGGATATCCAAACATGTCCCAGGCAAAATAGTTGGGATTAGGAGGGATTGGGTGGGATTGGGTGGATATCAAGGTAATGATGGTGATGTCAGTGGATTGGGCAATCCCATGGGATTGCTATATCCAACTTCTGCCTGTTTGGCACGCCCGGCCAAATCCCAGGATTGCTCCTTCCAATCCACCCTAATAAACCTAATACAATCCACCTTGCCCGTCCAAAACACGCCCTAAGTGTTTGTAAACCCCAGCAGATAGTTGCATTATACGGTGCACAAGGTCAGTGGGAAGTACATACTTAAGGTGGTGTACACATTCCAGAATATTAAGGTTTAATTGACGATTTAAGTTTGGATCTATATTCACATTGAGCATGTGAAATGAACAGATAAGGTTTGTTATGATTGAGGACGATACATCTTTTGATAGAGATTATTGGACCGCTTGGAAGTTTGTATGTGGGTTTCACCTGGTATGGGATTTTCATATTCCACACTCGTGTTTTTGGTATCCATGTCGTTGGGAATGTTGGCATATGTGATTATGCCTGGTCTCAACAAATGAGGTGATGACTCCCATGGTCCGGTGTTAGTATTTTCAACAGATAATATAAATTTAGGGTACTTAACATGATTCATTAAATATCTAGTAAAACTTCGTGCCCATTAAGGAAATACTAGATATTACATTGTATACTAAAGAATGCCATGAATGTCCCAAGTGGGAGAATGTTGGAATAATGGGCCACACATGGCATATGTCTCCATCTGGCAATACAATGATCAGATTGGATCAGGTACATAACCATCAGGGTGGGGCTCACACAGTACTGGGTGTACACAGTTTATTATGGGTGTGAAGTACAGTAGACAACTCTCAATGGAGTTGTGTTGGTAGATGACTTCTCTTCCAATGAAGGAATTGAGGAGACGTAGGCTATTGGAAGAGTCCTATAATGGGTTGACTCTTTTCCATAGTTACTCCATATATAAAGTGCATTCGGTCCCCAACTCCGTACATGTTTTCACACTTGTTCTTCTCCCCATTAGAAAACGTACAATCATGGGTGTATAGGAGACGGAAGATCGACATGCAACCAATCCTCTCCAGGGTCTCTCTCAATAGTTAGGACAATGGCCAATCAAGGTATGCAATTCAGACGCCTGGATACTATAAATTAATGCTAGTATAGATCCAGGAATCTGTTGTGATTTAATAACCGTTAGTTGTTATATTAATTTTAAAATGTCTGATAATAAGTCTGTAGTAGATCAAGTGCATGATTTATAGAAGATAGCTCATGAAATCTCGTCTGAATGTATGGTGATTGATGAGGCTTTCCAGGATACTGTAATAATTAAAAAACTTCCATCATCTTAAAAGGAGTATAAAAAATTCTATAAAGCATAAGAGAAATGACATGAGTTTGGATGATCTCATCTTTCACATACTTATAAAAGAGGAAGCGAGAAACCGTGATAAATATTCTTTAGATTTAGAATCTTAACTAAGGCCCCATTATTAAGAATAACCAAAAGGATCATGAAAACTGAAGGTTTGGACCATAAAAGAAATCATCCACATGGCTAAAGGAAAAAAAAGAAGACAAGAGAACAATAAGAAGAATGAATGATGCTATGGTGTGGGAAAAATTGGTACTTTGTTAGGAATGTAGATTCCACAAAGGCGATAAGAAGGAAAAAGACCATGCGTATGTTGCTAAGGGTTTGTGGGGGCCGGTCATCATTGAAGTACTTATTGATTGCGGCTCAAATGGTATCTTTTCCTCCTACGAGAATGTAGAGAATACGAGGGGACATGTTCATTGAAAATCCGTCCAAGGCAAAGGTCGCTGGCAAGGGAAATGTGTTGCGCAACACGCCAACAACGCAGTGAGCCTAGATCCAATCTAAGCCCTCACCCACAAACGATAGACAGGAAGAAATATAAACTAGAAATAGATCAAAGCAATCCAAAACAAACCACAGGACAAGATATATGTGGAAAAACCCCAAACTAGGGTAAAAAACCACGGATGCAAAATTCCACTATGAAGAGAAACGAAGATTAAAGGCAATATACTAACCTCTCCCTTGGAAGTACAGAGAAAATCCTTTGCCCACACCTCAGAATAATTCCTAAATTCACCTAACCTAGAATAGCCCTAGGACCCCAATTTATAGTTTTGGCAACTTCCCTTTCCGCATCCCATTTGCGGAAAGGACTTGCGACACGAAATCCACGAAACTCCTTTCGCATCCCAGTTGCGAAAGGACTTGCGACACGAAATCCGCGTAACCTCGACTGGTCGTGGGCGGCCCCAGATGTGGCTCCACTTCTCAACAATCTCCCACTTGGAGACACATCTCCATAAGCCTTTGTCTTCTTCATCCGGAGTGTACCACCTCCCTGTCTTCAAGCCTGAAGACCAATTAAAGCTGAATAGAGCTTCAGCTTCTCCCTTGTGACCGCCTTGGTCAGCATATCCGCAGGATTCTCACTTGTATGAATCTTCTCCAGAGCAATCGATCCATCTTCCAGTAACGAACGTATGAAGTGATATCTGATGGCAATATGCTTGATCCTTGAATGAAAGGCTGAATTCTTAGCCAAGTGTATTGCACTCTGACTGTCACTGTACAGCTTGCAATCTGCTTGCTTCTTACCCAACTCTTCCATAAAACCTTGCATCCACACCATCTTCTTGCATGCTTCTGTAGCCGCAACATATTCTGCTTTTGTCGTACTGATAGATACTATCTTTTATAACTGAGAGACCCAATTGACTGCAGCACTACCCAGAGTAAAAACATAACCCGTAGTGCTTCTTCTGCTGTCGATATCTTCTGCCAAATCTGAATCCACGTAGTCTTGTAACTTGATTTTCGATCCACCATAACACAGCCCTACGTCCTTAGTACCTACCAAGTACCTAAGGATCCACTTCACAGCTTCCCAATGTTTCTTCCCGGGGTTGTTCATGAACCTGCTAACAACTCCCACTGCTTGAGCAATGTCTAGCCTCGTGCTCACCATAGTATACATGAGACTCCTAATAGCTGACGCGTATGGGACTTTAGCCATGTAGTCCTGTTCCTCCTGCGTCTTTGCACCTTGCTCCTTAGATAGCTTGAAGTGGTTGGCTAATGGAGTGCTAACCGGCTTAGCACCTCCCATATTGAATCGAACAAGTACCTTGGCTATGTACTCTGCCTGTGACAAAACTAATTTCTTATTTTCCCTGTCACGCTTTATCCTCATGCCTAGGATTTGTTTTGCAGCTCCTAAATCCTTCATGGCAAATACTCTAGACAATTGTCTTTTGAGATCTGAGATGTCCTCCATGCTTGAGCCAGCCACAAGCATATCATCAACGTACAGAAGAAGGATGATGTATGACGTATCAAACTTCTTCAAGTAACAACAGCGGTCTACATGACATCTCCTAAAACCGTTTCTCGACATGAAACTATCGAACTTCTTGTACCACTGCCTCGGGGCCTGCTTCAGGCTATATAGACTCTTCTTCAGTTTGCACACCTTGTTCTCATTACCTGGTGCCACGTATCCTGTCGGCTGATGCATATACATCTCTTCTTCAAGGTCCCCATGAAGAAAGGCTGTCATAACATCTAGCTGTTCTAGATGTAAGTCCTCTGAAGCCATTATACTCAATACCATGCGAATCATAGACATTTTCACTACCGGTGAAAATATTTCAGTGAAATCGATACATGCCTTTTGTTGAAACCCTTTCACAACCAATCTGGCCTTGTACCGTTTTGAACCATCGTGCTCCTCCTTTAGTCTGTAAACCCACTTGTTATGAAGAGCTTTCTTACCCTTGGGTAGAGTGACTAGCTCCAATGTACAATTAGACTCAAGAGAGTCATCTCATCATCCATGGCCTGCTCCCACTTAACCCGTATATCTGACTGTAACGCCTCTTCAAAACACTCTGGCTCACCATTATCTGTCAGTAGTAGATAATGTAAGGAGGGTGAGTATCGGACCGTGGGTCTCCCTCGAGTAGACCTCTCCTCACAACTGGTGTATGCAGCTCTGCCTCATCCTGTGGCACTGTAACATCCATGTCCGGTAACTCTTCCAACTCTACGAATTCCTTTTTCTCGGCCTTATTTTCCTGCACACTGTCCTTATGCATCACTTTTTCATTAAAGACTACGTCCTTGATTCTGATGATTTTCTGTTTTCTGCATCCCAGAACCTGTAGCCAAAATCATGTTGCCCATAGCCTATAAACGTGCACCTCCTGGACTTCGCATCCAGCTTGTTTCTGTGTTCTGCATCAATGTGAACATATGAAGTGCAACTGAACACTCTGAGATGTGCAAGGTTCACTTCTTTCCCAGTCCACGCTTCTTCTGGTAGCCCACCATCCAATGGTGCTGAGGGACTTCTATTGATGAGATATGCGGCGGTATTCACAGCATCTGCCCAAAAGGTCTTGGGCAACCCTGCATGTAACCTCATGCTCCTGGCGCGCTCAAGGATGGTCCTGTTAATGCGCTCAGCCACACCATTCTGCTGTGGTGTCCCTGGAATCGTTTTCTGATGTTTGATTCCATTTGTTACACAATACTCCTCAAACCTCTTATCACAATACTCTCCTCCATTGTTAGATCTGAGACATTTACTGTTTTACCTGTCTAATTTTCTACCATAACTTTCCACTTCTTAAATACATCAAATACATCAGATTTATGTTTTAAGAATAGACCCACAGTTTTCTACTAGCATCATCAATAAAGGTAACAAAATAACGTGAGCCACCAAGAGATAATACCTGTGCCGGTCCCCACACATCAGTGTGTACAAGCTCCAACAGATGTGTCTTTGGAGCACGTCTCGTCTTCTTGAAGCTTACCCTCTTCTGCTTGCCATACACGCAGTCCTTGCAGAATTCCAAGTCAATAGACTTCAGCCATGGTAGCTTCCCTTTCGACAATAGCACTTTCATCCCTTTCTCACTCATATGTCCCAGCCTCTGATGCTATAACTGCCCATTCACTCCAGTTGATGCGATTGCGAGTGAACTATACGATCATGAAGTCACGTACAAAGTACCTTCCTTTTTGCCTCGAGATATGTCACGCCCCAAACTCAGAAACCGGGCTCACAAAATTCCCGATCGTCGAATCTGGAGCCGACAGCCTCCGTAGTACCCCATTCTCGGATTCCGATACTCACATACCAGATTCCGATCCTGGGATCCTACAAGGAGGATTTTCAGTATGATTTTTTTTTTGAAATGGAGCATAACCACAAGCATAACCAAGTCACAAACAACAACACCACATATCACTATAACAAAAACTTTTAAGTACAATGCGGGAAGGGAAATACAGTATAGTCAAAAGGCTCCAAAATGATCTGATTCACGCTCCTGCCTCAGCGCTGCTGCTGACCAACGCTACCTGCACGCAACGGTCGTGCATAAGCTTACAAAAGCTTAGAGGGTGGGTAAGTGTGTGTACAAGGCAAACGCCAAGTGTACAGTATCAGAGTAATGCAGAAAAATGCGGTAAGTCCATGAATGCTATCAGCTGTACCAGAACTATGTAATGTAAGGCATGAATGATATCGGCCATACCAAGGCCATGCGATGCGAAACATGAATGCTATCGGCCATACCGACGCAATGCAAGGCCTACGTAGTCGAATGCCATATGCGAGATGCAATACAAGCATGTCAGTCCTCATCATGTACACATATCAGTACAGTTCCTCTCTGGATATCACCGGGGTCTAATACACCTCACACTGACTGCCTCCTCCCTAGCTGCACGGTCAAGCAAGTGGAAGAGACCACACTATCCGCCTGACCAGTAGTCTGCCAATACCTACCCGGCTCGTCGATAGCGGACACATTTGCGAGCTGGTCAAACTCAGCCTAGCTTATAGCCCCCTCACTTAGGCGGATAAGGCCACACCCCTTTCCAACCGACCACGACACAGTGGAAGACGCGGCCTACTGGTATTCGACACTCGGGCGCTCGTGTATCCACTTGGTCTAGACGTTGGAGCATCTCCTGGTACCAAAAAGGTTCTGGGACTCTCACCCAAGGACATCCTAAGTGCCCACAGTGTTAGAACAAAGTATTTTCGGTATCCGATATGGCCATCCACGATGTGCCTGTGGAGCCACGACCCTGATGTCGCTAGGGCGTGCAGTGATCAAGTCACACATATGCGAGATGCATGATTCACACCGTACAATCATGCAGCAATCTCACGCGTACCACGCGATCATGTGGGGCACTCCAGCTCATAAGGAGTCCCGTAAACGTCTCAGTCCAACGGCTTATGCTATGATCAAACATTTCTCATATTAAGCATACAAATGATGCGTATGGGTATGAATCATGGAGCTATACTAAGCATGTTATAAAGTGGTGAACTATCAACCAATGTGGGCCTACTAATGGACCCTAGGGAGAGTTATAATGCGGACATTTAACCAACATTATTCTTACAACGTGGACGTCAAACCAACATTTCTCCCAAGGCATAACTTGTCATCAAACATTATTACACACACTATGGGAGAATCCCTCATTGTAATGGACCCTAAGGACATCCTGTTGGGCCTCGACCCATGCGCCTTATATTCATCAAATGGGCCGCATCGTATGGGCTTTTTATAAATCAAGTGGGCCACATCAAAGGGGCCTTATGCACATTGCAATGGGCCATATCCCATGGGCCTTTAATACATTAAGACGGCCTAATCATATGGGCCTTACATGTATACCAAGGTGGGCCCCAACAAACGGGCCACAAATATATCCAGATGGGCCTAATCACATGGGCCTTACATGTATACCAAGGTGGGCCTCAACAATGGCCACAAATACACATCAAGGTGGGCCTCAATACGGCCACAAAATAGTTGAACGACTTGGATGCAACACATGCATCATGGTGGGGCCCATAAAGGCCCACCAAATGCTATATACAATAGATAATATATATAGATATAATATATATATATATATATATATATAATATTATATATATATATATATATTATATATATATATATTATATATAGATACACACACATGCACATACCCACACACACACGCACACACACGTGCACACACACGGCACACACAACTGCCGCACCCATCGTCCCCTGGATGGTGGGAATACAACACATATATCATGGTTGGCTCCACCGTCCAGGCGGACGGTGGAGGAGAAAAATACATACATCATTGTGGGTCCCAAGTGGGGCCCACCATAGCGTTTATCTTCCATCCAGTCCGTTTATAAGGTCGGACAGACCTGGACGAAGGGGAGAAATAAATTTCAGTTTGATCCAGAACTTCTGCTGTCCCAAAAAGGGTTCAATGGTAAACGTTCATTCCCACTATTTCCTATGATGTGGGCCGCCCGAGCACTGGATTGGCCTGATTTTTGGAGGGGGCCCACTTCATGCAGTGGCCACCAAATGGGCGGTGTGGATGGTGTGGATACAAAATATACATCATGGTGGGGCCCACGGCTGGAGCCGTGGGTCCTTGCCTACTTCATGCCAGGACGCCAGCGTCATTTGTCAGAGAGACAGCAGCAACATGCTGCTTTTATTTGTTTTTTTTTTTTTTTTTGAAACTCCTTTAATTCTAAGGTTTTTCACGTGTGGGGCCTGCTTCAGCCAAATCCACCCCGTCTATTGATTTCTATAGCCTGAGATGGACCCAACAAGTCCAATGTCGGATATTTTTCTGCGTATAGAAGAATTTAGGTGCATTTAAACGGTGAAAATCACTGATTTCAAGGGTTTGGCCCGCCCAAAAGTCGGTTTGACTTCCCATTTTGGCTCAACGCCTAAAATAGTATGAGGAAAGGTATGGACGGCTTGGATTTGAAACATACATCAAGGTGGGGCCTGCATGGGCAATCCACCCCAAAACTAAGGAAGGAAATCTTCTTTTCCTTTTTTTTTTTTTTGTTAACAACTCACGTCCAGCGTCAGGGACGCTGGACGGTGGCCATAACACATATACATGTAAGGTGGGCCCCACGTGGACCTGGCCCACCTACATAAATCTGATATTTGTGTTTTACCCATTATCAAGGGGTAGGGCCCAATGGCTTGGACGATCATGGGGTCTTCTTCATGGGCGGTTGGGACACCACATGCACTCATCATGTGGGCCACAAAATGATCAAAGAGAGGGAGAGAGAGAGAGAGAGAGAGAAAGAGAGTCGGACACGTGAGATGGAGGGCTCCGCCACTATGAGCCCTTCCTTGCAAGCAATCATACATCAAGTGGGTCCCAATACATGCGGGCCCATTAAATTAAAATCTAACGGTAGAGATCCCTTCTCCACAAAAATAGACGGTTTAGATGACCCTATGCATGCAAGGAAAAATGAACATCATGATGGGGTCCATGGAGAATGGCCCCATCATGGAATGATTATGAGCATCAAGGTGATCCATTGGCCACATCTAGGGTCCCAAGTGAGATCCATACCATTGATCGGTAGGCCTCACTTGGCCCATCATAAAAACACAAAAGCTAGCCTATAGAAGCACCCACCACTTGATCTTCTTGGTCCGTTGGGAAGCCTATCTCCTTGTGCTCCTCTTTGATGGTGGAGATGGGAAATGGACGGCTAGGATGAAGGGTTTTGGAATGGAAAAGGTGGGCCATAAATCACATTTCTCTCTTGGAAACCATGGACGTGTGGGCTCTTTCTCTTGCTTGGAAATGGTGTGAGAAAAGAGGGAGAGAGAGAGAGTTGTAAGGTGAGGTGATGGGAGATGGATGATGGATGTGAGTGATGGGTGAGGTGAGGTGATGGATTGGTTGACTTTGGTGGTTACTTTACTTGTGGAGAAAGGTAGCATGGGTTGCTTGTACTTGACATTGAAGTGATTGGTTGATTGATGTGATTGATTGATTGATGGGATTGATTTGACATGGTGTAGAGATTCTCTTGGGATCGAGAAAGCGCGGTGTTTCTTCGAAATAAACGCCGACTCACGTCTTCTGGTCAGGGTATCGGATCGGTGTGTGAGTCGCGACGTTGGAACCGCGGCGATGGTGCGGTCGCAATGATACAGGTCTCGGATTAAGTCGACATGAATTTACAGGATACGGTTTTGGGTCGATGCAACGTTGATTATAGGTCGCAGGTTGCCGAAATTTGATGGTAAGGATCGCGGAAGTTGACGGAACAGTTCGGACTAGGACATGGGTCTTATAGCTCTCCCCTCCTAATAAAAATTTCGTTCTCGAAATTTACACTACCATCGCAATTTAACATAACCCATAAGGAATATGAAACATCTCACCATATATAAGCACAACACAGTACAACATACAATCAAACATTGAAAAGATGGGGATAACGCTCGCGAATCTCCGCCTCGCGCTCCCAAGATGCCTCATCTACACTATGATGGCCCCATTGCACCTTCACTAAGGGGATGACCTTGGTCCGTAGGACCTGATCCTTCCGATCGAGGATACGAACTGGCTGCTCACTGTAAGAAGCGTCCTCACGAACTTCCAACGGCTGCCAATCAATAACAGGAACGATGTCTGACCCACACTTCCTCAACATAGAAACGTGGAAAACGTTGTGGACGCCAGACAACTGAGATGGCAAGGCAAGCCGATAGGCCATGGCGCCAATGCGCCCGGTGATCTCGAAAGGTCCTATAAATCTCGGGGCAAACTTGCCCTTCACACCAAATCGAACCACACCCTTCATGGGTGAGACCTTGAGATACACATGGTCCCCAACGGCAAACTCCAAGGGACGACGTCGACGGTCAGCAAAACTCTTCTGTTGGCTCTGAGCTGTGCGCATCCTCTGCCTGATGATGCCGATAGCTTCTGATGTCTGCGATACAAGCTCAGGACCTAGGAGACGGCGCTCTCCAACCTCGGTCCAACAACTCGGAGATCTGCACGGTCTGCTATATAACGCCTCAAAAGGAGTCATGCCAATGGTCGCCTGATAGCTGTTGTTGTACGCGAACTCAGCTAATCGCAGGTGCTCGTCCCAACTACCCGAGAAGTCAATCGCGCAAGCCCGAAGCATATCCTCAAGGATCTGGTTGACCCTTTCGGTCTGTCCATCGGTCTGCGGATGATACGCGGTGCTGAGCTGCAAATCAGTGCCCATCGCTCTCTGGAAGCTCCTCCAAAACTGAGATGTGAACCTCGAGTCTCGGTCTGAAACGATCGAAACAGGAACACCGTGCAACCTCACGATCTCATCAACAAACATCTTGGCAAGCCGGTCTGTATGCCAACTCTCACGAATCGCAAGAAAATGTGCCGACTTCGTCAGACGGTCCACAACAACCCAGATGGCGTCATGACCGCGCTGAGTCCTCGGCAAACCCATGACAAAATCAGTAGATATGTGCTCCCACTTCCACATCGGGACGCTCAACGGCTGCAATAGACCAGGGAGTCTCTGGTGATCGGCCTTGACACGCTGGCACGTGTCACACTCGGCCACAAAGCTAGCTATCTGGCACTTCATCCCCGACCAATAATACTGACGCCTCATATCGCGATACATCTTCGTCGAGCCAGGGTGGATAGAGAAACGCGATCGATGTGCCTCGGTCATAAGATCTCGGCGCAACTCAGGAATATCCGGGACACATAATCGGCCTCTAAAGCGAAGTCCACCATCAGAACCAACCTGCCAGTCTGACTGACTCTCAGATGCTGCCTCTACTCGGTAATCCTGTAACGACTCGTCTGCCTGCTGAGCCTCGATCACCCTTGCGACAAGAGAGGGTTGAATCGACAGGCTCGATAACTGAACGATAGAAGACTGCAGACCAAACTCGAAGTCATACTTTGCTTCATCATCGAGCATCCTCCACTCCTGAATCATCAAGTGCGCCACCAGGCCTCGTGGCTGACGGCTGAGGGCATCCGCCACCACGTTCGCCTTGCCCGGGTGGTACTGGAGGTCAAAATCATAGTCCTTCAGGAGCTCCATCCAACGTCTCTGCCTCATGTTTAGCTGGGACTGAGAGAACAGATACTTTAAGCTCTTGTGGTCGGAGAAGAGCTCAAACCTCACCCCATAAAGATAGTGCCTCCACACCTTCAGTGCGAAGACCACTGCCGCCAGCTCCAAATCATGCGTGGGGTAGTTCAGCTCATGGACCTTGAGCTGGCGAGACGCATAAGCCACCGGCTTCCCGTGCTGCATCAGGACAGCACCCAAACCAACTCGTGAGCATCGGTAAATACAACAAATCCATCACTCCCAGAGGGAAGAGTGAGGACAGGAGCGGACGTGAGGCGGTCCTTCAGCTCCATAAATGCATGCTCACAAGTGTCACTCCATACAAACTCGGCACCCTTCCGGGTCAACCTGGTCAATGGGGCTGCAATACGAGAGAATCCCTCAATGAAACGTCGGTAGTAACCCGCTAAACCAAGAAAACTGCGGATCTCGGATGCGTTCATGGGCTGGCCCCACTGACGCACGACATCAATCTTCGAGGGGTCCACTGCGACACCCTGCCTCGTCACCACATGACCGAGGAACTTCACCTCCTCCTGCCAGAACTCGCACTTCTCCAGCTTCGCGTAAAGCTGGTGTGCACGGAGGGTCTGCAATGTAATCTCTAGATGCCGCTCATGCTCCTCACGGGTCCTCGAATATATCAGAATGTCGTCGATGAACACCACAACAAACTGGTCGAGATATGGACGGAAGACCTCGTTCATCAACTGCATGAACACTGCGGGCGCATTGGTCAGTCCGAAGGACATGACCTGAAACTCAAAATGACCGTAGCGCATCCTTAAAGCTGTCTTCGGGATATCCTCATCACGAACCCGAACCTGATGATAACCAGACCGCAAGTCAATCTTTGAAAAAAAGCGCCTCTGCAGCTGATCAAACAAGTCATCGATCCTCGGAAGCGGGTACTTGTTCTTGATCGTGACCTTGTTGAGCTCGCGGTAATCTACGCAAAGCCTCAACGAACCATCATTCTTCTTCACGAAGAGTACCAGCGCTCCCCACGGTGAACTGCTCGGTCGGATAAAGCCTAACTCACGTAGCTCGTCCAACTGCTTCTGCAGTTCCCGTAACTCCAACGGTGCCATACGATACGGGGCCTTCGAAATAGGTGCGGTACCGGGCACGAGATCAATTTGGAACTCTATGTGCTGACGAGGTGGTAACCCCAGAATCTCCTGGAATACATCGGGAAAACCACAAACAACCGGCAGCTAGTCGATACACAAAGCAACTGGCTCCTCAACGGCACATGATAACAGGCAAGAAAGCTGCTCTCCTCTGGGCTCGGCAACAAACTGGAACTCTGGCACGCCGGGTATACAGAACGTGACTATCCTCGCGGAGCAGTCCAATATAGCGTGGTACTTGGCGAGCCAATCCATGCCCAGGATGACATCAAAATCGGACATCGGCAATACGAACAGGTCAGCAGGCAAAAAGATATCCCCAACCAGAATGGGGCAAGATGCGCAAAATCGGCCCAACACTGCAGTCTTCCCTAAGGGCGTCGATACTGACAAACCCTCACGGGCAGACTCCATCGGCAAACCGGTCGATCGGTAAAAATCATCGGCCACAAAGGAATGCGATGCACCAGAATCAAACAATACACGTGCAATGCATGTAGAAACAAGGAGAGTACCCTCAACGACCCCCTGATGACTGTGGGTCCTGCTGTGCAGCATAGAACCTGCCTGGGCTGTTGGGGAGGTGCAGGTCCCCTCTGAGGTCTCTGCTGCTGCTGTGGCCGCTGTGGGGGCCTAACCTGCTGTCTCTGCTGCTGCGGGGGAGGGTAGGAGGAGATGCTGATGCTGCGGTCGCTGCTGCTGCTGTGGCGGCTGTGTGTGGAGGCTGATGCGGTGTCCTCGGCTGCTGTCGCTGCGGATGGGGACACTCGTGCACACGATGTCCCGTCCTACCGCACCCAAAGCAAGTACCGGTGAATGGTCCTGAAAGTGGTGCTGGGGGTACTGCTGGTGCTCGGAATGCTGGGCGAGCCGTACGTCGCTGCTGTGAACGATGCTGCTGCGGCTGCGAACTACCAGAGGGCGCCTTCCTCTTCTGATCTCCCCTCTGATCACGGGCTCTCTGCACACTAGCCCAATCTGTCTCATATATCATGACTCTCTCCACTATCTCCTCAAATGTCGGAAGCATGTGTCCGATCACACGGCTCCTGAGGGCAGGACGTAAGACGTTCTCAAAACGGCGGGCCTTCCGCCCCTCATCATCCACAAGATACGTTGCGAACCTCGAAAGTGCGACGAAACGTGCCTCATACTGGGACACAGTCATGTCCCCCTGGACCAGAGTCTCAAACTCTAATGCGCGCTGCTGGTGCACATGCTCAGGAAAGAACTTCCGGTCAAACCGGTCCGTAAAGTCCTCCCAGGTCCACTCAAAGTCAGCCGCTACCGACCGGGCTACACATGCCCCCCAATGATGTGCCTCACCTTGAAGGAGAAATACGGCTAATGGGACTCGCTGCTGGGTCGTGCATCTCATGGTGTCGAATATCTTCTCCACCTCAGAGCACCATATCTCGGCTGCAGTGGCGTCTGGCTCACCCCTGAAATGTGGAGGATCGTGCCGTCGGAAGTCCTTAAGAAGGGCGCTCGCTCGCTCCTGCTCGCCCGGCCGGCGTAGCGTAATAGTGGGACGCCTGCTCTGCCCCTGAAGAATAGCGGTCATCGCCTGTAGCATCTGCTGCACCTGGGTGGCACTCACAGGTACGGTCGGATCCGCACAGGTCTCAGGTATAGGAGTGGCATCTACAGGCTGGAAATCAGGAATATCCGGTGGTGGAGCAGGAGTCACAGGTGGTAGAGCAGAGGGGAGTAGCAGGTGGTGGGGCGGGATTCACTCGGGTCGGTCTTCTAGCCATTACGTCCTACAGGAAGCAACAAGGGCTATCAGCCTTGAGAATTCTCGAAGGCATAAACGTCAAGGGTCTATGTTGGAAAAATCGCGAAGTTATTCGGACTAGAACGATTCATTTTTAAGTTCATAGAAGATATGTGATGTGATCCTTAGGTATTCCCAAGTTATGCTCTAATACCAACTTCTGTCACGCCCCAAACTCGGAAACCGGGCTCACAAAATTCCCGATCGTGGAATCCGGCGCCGACAGCCTCCGTAGTACCCCATTCTCGGATTCCGATACTCACATACCAGATTCCGATCCTGGATCCTACAAGTAGGATTTTCAATATGATTTTTTTTTTTGTAATGGAGCATAACCACAAGCATAACCAAGTCACAAACAACAACACCACATATCCACTATAACAAAAACTTTTAAGTACAATGCGGGAAGGGAAATACAGTACAGTCAAAAGGCTCCAAAATGATCTGATTCACGCTCCTGCCTCAACGCTGCTGCTGACCAACGCTACCTGCAAGTAACGGTCATGCATAAGCTTACAAAAGCTTAGAGGGTTGTGTAAGTGTGTGTACAAGGCAAACGCCAAGTGTACAGTATCAGAGTAATGCGAAAATATGCGGTAAGTCCATGAATGCTATCAGCTGTACCAGAACTATGTAATGTAAGGCATGAATGATATCGGCCATACCGAGGCCATGCGATGCGAAACATGAATGCTATCGGCCATACCGACGTAATGCAAGGCCTACGTAGCTGAATGCCATATGCGAGATGCAATAAGCATGTCAGTCCTCATCATGTACACATATCAGTACAGTTCCCTCTGGATATCACCGGGGTTAATACACCTCACACTGACTGCCTCCTCCCTAGCTGCACGGTCAAGCAAGTGGAAGAAACCACACTATCCGCCTGACCAGTAGTCTGCCAATACCTGCCCGGCTCGTCGATAGCGGACACATTTGCGAGCTGGTCAAACTCAGCCTAGCTTATAGCCCCCTCACTCAGGCGGATAAGGCCACACCCCCTACTGGTATTCGACACTCGGGCGCTCGTGTATCCACTCGGTCTAGACGTTGGAGCATCTCCTGGTACCAAAAAGGTTCTGGGACTCTCACCCAAGGACATCCTAAGTGCCCACAGTGTTAGAACAAAGTATTTCCGATATCCGATACGGCCATCCACGATGTGCCTGTGGAGCCACGGCCCTGATGTCGCTAGGGCGTGCAGTGATCAAGTCATACATATGTGAGATGCATGATTCACACTGTACAATCATGCAGCAATCTCACGCGTACCACGCGATCATGTGGGGCACTCCGGCTCATAAGGAGTCCCGTAAACGTCTCAGTCCAACGGCTTATGCTATGATCAAACATTCCTCATATCAAGCATACAAATGATGCGTATGGGTATGAATCATGGAGCTATACTAAGCATGTTATAAAGTGGTGAACTATCAACCAATGTGGGCCTACTAATGGACCCTAGGGAGAGTTATAATGCGGACATTTAACCAACATTATTCTTACAACGTGGACGTCAAACCAACATAAGGCATAACCTGTCATCAAACATTATTACACACACTATGGGAGAATCCCTCATTGCAATGGACCCTAAGGACATCCTGTTGGGCCTCGACCCATGCGCCTTATATTCATCAAATGGGCCGCATCGTATGGGCTTTTTATAAATCAAGTGGGCCACATCAAAGGGGCCTTATGCACATTGCAATGGGCCATATCCCATGGGCCTTTAATACATTAAGACGGCCTAATCATATGGGCCTTACATGTATACCAAGGTGGGCCCCAACAAGCGGGCCACAAATATATCCAGATGGGCCTTACATGTATACCAAGGTGGGCCTCAACAATGGCCACAAATACACATCAAGGTGGGCCTCAATACGGCCACAAATAGTTGAACGACTTAGATGCAACACATGCATCATGGTGGGGCCCATAAAGGCCCACCAAATGCTATATACAATAGATATATATATATATATATATATATATATATATATATATATATTATATATATTATATAGATACACACACATGCACATACCCACACACACACGCACACACACGTGCACACACACAGCACACACACACTGCCGCACCCACCGTCCCCTGGACGGTGGGAATACACAACACATATATATGGTTGGCTCCACCGTCCAGGCGGACGGTGGAGGAAAAATACATACATTATTGTGGGTCCCAAGTGGGGCCCACCATAGCGTTTATCTTCCATCCAGTCCGTTCATAAGGTCGGACAGGCCTGGACGAAGGGGAGAAATAAATTTCAGATTGATCCAGAACTTCTGTTGTCCCAAAAAGGGTTTCAGTGGTAAACGTTCATTCCCACTGTTTCCTATGATGTGGGCCGCCCGAGCACTGGATTGGCCTGATTTTTTGAGGGGGCCCACTTCATGCAGTGGCCCACCAAATGGGCGGTGTGGATACAAAATATACATCATGGTAGGGCCCACGGCTGGAGCCGGGGGTCCCTGCCCGTTTCACGCCAGGACGCCAGCGTCCTTTGTCAGAGAGACAGCAGCAGCATGCTGCTTTTATTTGTTTGTTTTTTTGAAACTCCTTTAATTCTAAGGTTTTTCATGTGTGGGGCCTGCTTCAGCCAAATCCACCCCATCTACTGATTTCCATGGCCTGAGATGGACCCAACAGGTCCAATGTCGGATATTTTTCTGCGTATAGAAGAATTTAGGTGCATTTAAACGGTGAAAATCACTGATTTCAAGGGTTTGGCCCGCCCAAAAGTCGGTTTGACTTCCCATTTTGGCTCAACGCTTAAAATAGTATGAGGAAAGGTATGAACGGCTTGGATTTGAAACATACATCAAGGTGGGGCCTGCATGGGTGTAACATCCCGGATTTTTGCCAACCTGGGATTAGATGTCCTTAGGCGATGGGTTGCTCCTAACACCTTATTATTTCGTCAGAACTGAACCCCACAGTCTAAAATCGCTTCTGAACCCATTTCCTTCACAAATCCCACCCTTCTCTACCTTGTGCTTTCAATTTTTCAAAGCACTTTCGCCCTAGACGCTATCTTAAACTAGCTAAGTAGTAAAACTTGGATCACTTTATGTAAAAACTGCAAAGGCCTAAGTACCATCTCAACCAGAAAACAATTAGGATTAAATCCTTTAGAAATTTAACAAAGTTAACTAAGTGCAAAACTCGATTAGCCATGAAATCCGTTGGGATCGCTTTAAATACGATCTATAAGACCCAAAACTTGCAAAATCAGTGACTCTAGGTTTCTCTAAAGTTTAGAACCAAACTCATTTCCCGTCTGCTCTCGGGAATGAAACGAAACTTCGTATTAAGTCTAGACCGCACATCGGGAGTCCGATTAACACGAAGCTAAGGAACTAGGACCGCCTCACTGGGCTTGACAATCATCTCAAAAATCAGATCCAGCCGATGTCCCACGGCCATTCGTTTCGATCCGGAGCGAGGGAGTGTGAAAAACACTATTCCCATTCCAAAATAAATATCTGGAATAGTGATCTGGCACCATTCGCTTACGCATCAGTATTAAGCAACCTGACCGTCAGAATCAGACCAAATTACACCCTCGGATCAAGAAAAATTTCAGGAACATTTACATGTACTTGGAATTTCGGATCGTGGCCCACTGACCGTTGAACTGAAAGTGGCCCGCCACGTGCGATCTGGGAATCCGATCGAGTCGAAAACGTAATCCCTCATAGATCCATGTGTGGTGAGCTTAAGTCTGACGTTTGGCTCAAGGAGGGCCACCAGAACCTCTCTTTTGAGCTGGAAAAGTAACGAAATACCTATATTAGCAGTAACCTTTGAACAGGAGTCTATTTCGGTGAGTTTTGAGACTATATAAGGACCTTAAACCCTCTCTCATGGCAGCCATATGAATTTGGATTTGAGAGAGGGAAAAGAGAGAGAAAGTGAGGGAGAGTGGGAGAATCTCCCTGCCGTCGTTCCCTGCCACCACACGGGCTGCACCATCCCTTTCTCATCGCTTTCCCGGCGATTCCAGCCCCGTTTCTAGGTAAGAAACCCTAACCCTAATCTGATTTGGGGCTTGGGTGGTTGTAGGTTATGAGATAGCTAACCTATTTCGTTCTCTAGGTTGCCAAACTCCCGTATACGGAAGCTTAGCGAAACCTATCAACTCCGTTACGATTCTACGACAAAAGGTGCGGACTTTAAGTGTATAAGTTACGTTTTTCAACGCTTTCAATGTCAGATAATGATAGATTCATGATCTGCATGCAATTGCACATGTACAAAGTGCTTTCCGTTTCCTGTTTCGATTAACGGTGTAGAATATGGAATTTCACATACTCTAGATATACGTAGAAATACCGTATACGTATTTTTTCGGGAAAATGCTTGACATGTTTATTTAATGTATGATTATATAATATGTGGATAAAATACTAGTTTGGCGAAAGAAGTCGCAAAAATACATGTTCGCTTGTAAATGCCTAATATGTTGAAAATGTGTATTCTCGAAATACCGCATATGTGCGGATTTTGGAAATACAATTGTAATGATTATTTGCTATATGATTATGGTATACATGGATAAAATACTCGTTTGGCTAAAGGATAACCCTAACACATGTTTTACTAACATACACCATGTATGTTGTAATAGTGTATTCTAAGTGTTTGTGGAAATGGCTGAATGAGTATAGAATTCTCATTCGTGCTCGCCATGACTAATTGTCATGGATTCATGATTGATGTATTGGCGATACCCCTTTGACGAAAGGATTGTCCTAAGTCACGCCACGGCCAATATACACTATATATGCTAAAATGTGTGGCCCAAGTGTTTGTGGGAATGATTGAATGGATATGGAACTTGGATCCCTGCTTGCCATGACTATCCGTCGTGGGTGTACGCGTGTTATGATTGGGGCAACTCTCCTAGTGAAAGGATTTGGCCTAATGCCTATGTGATCGACATATGTCATGTATGTTGATGTATGGTTGTTTAAGTGTTTCTTGAAATGTCTGAATGTGTAGTAGTTAGCAAATTGTAATATATAAGGGTGTTGAGATATGACTCTCAACCTCTTTTCACTATGTGTAAGATCTCCTTTGATAGTTTGTGTGATTAGGATTTGAACATGTACAAACTCATGCTTGTGTTGTGATTCATAACATGCTCAACTGTTTTATGATTTTAACTATGTAATGCATATGTTTAAATTTATATTTATGTTGTATGATCCGTCATGGGTGATGGGGGAGCAGAGCAACGAGTGCGTGCAACAGCCCTGGCAGCCCTAAACGGATAATACCAGACTGATTGTATGATTTAAATCCTGATCTATTACTGCTTTATATCTCTGTAATTGATTGTGTTTGGGGCTATGATTATAGTCCAGGCAATCGGTAACGAGATTGAACTCGTGGCTGAGATTCATTTGCCACGTGGGATGTGTTCGACGAACTCGAGTCGTGCGTTGCCTGTCGGCAGTGGCTAGGCCACACGAAGTTGTTTATGCACTTCATGTCGTGCAGCTCAACGGGCGATCGCGCTAGTCGTGCTCATCAAGTAACCGATCTGCCTTATGCATGTTCACCCTGTTTGGTCGCTACTGCTTGAACCTAGGGTACCAAACTTACCAGTGGCGATCCCCGTTTAACCATGGTACCTAGATCCGCTAAGTCGCATGAGCCGGGCATGGTGGTATGGGACACCGTGGTCGAGCTGTCGGCCTACGCTGGGGCCATGTGCCTCCCCGTAGTGACCATTGCGCAATCAACTCGTGAGCCGAATATGGTGGTATGGGACACTGTATTCGAGCTGTCGATACTTCGGCGACAGCCGAGTATGGTGAGATCTGTGCTCGTGCTGACGGGCGACGAGTCCTCCGTGGTATCATCGAGTACACTCCAAGGGTCTGTGATTGGCGACGAGTCTTTCACAGCAACTAGAGTGTGAGTTGAGCCGAGTACGGTGAGACCTGTAGTTGAGCTGACGGCTAGTGATTGAGCCGAGTACGGTGAGACCTGTACTCGAGCTGACGGCCAGCAATTGAGCCGCATACGGTGAGATCTGTATCCGCGCTGACGGGTGACGAGCCCTTTGCGATGCCTTCACTACGCTTCTCAAACCATAATATCGTATGAGATTAACTAGGATTGACGACCCTAGAATGGATCATGTTTGGGAATGATATAAGGGAGGTACCTTAGTTTCCCAATACTGCTGGTTGAAATGGACTAATAATAACTTGGTAATCATGAGCATCATCGCACCGCATGTGCTTTGTAGATGTGGCGCACTGAGGGAGTTAAGCATTCGCGAACGTAAGATGATGTCGCTTGAGGGTGGTTTGGCAAGGGCATACAGCATCATGTCATTTCATTCTTGCATTTAATAAGAGTAATTAGAATTGTTTGATTTGTACTGCTTTATCATTACTGCTTGATTGAATTGATAACATGTTAACCTATGCTTTACTGTTCCACTGAGTTGATCACTCACTCCCACGTTACGGGACGGTGTTCCGAACACCCACCAGATTTGTTGAGTTTCAGGTGATGGCGATGCTTATGAAGCAGAGCCGGACTTCTATGATGTGGGGGAGGAGTTCTCCTACATGTAACTTTCTGACAGGCCAATGAAGACCTGATATTGTATTGACGGGGTTATGGTTCTTGGGATAGAAGGCATTACACTTCCTCACATTTGGTAAATTTTAGAACTGCACTTGTATTTATTTAACCTGGTAATGTTATCACACTCTGGAGACTCATCATAAGTTATATAATTTATCTATCTATCACAGTCTTCCGCTTGCAAACTTAACTGTCTCTGGAGTATGATATGCTGTTTTGGCTTAATCTCACTCATGTTCAATGCACGAATACAGTCAACATTCAATCATCATTCATTTTGTTGCATAAGTGATGTTCTGGAACTCGGGAGTTGAGTTTATGCTCGACCCCCGATTTTCAGGGCGTTACAATGGGCAATCCACCCCAAAACTAAGGAAATCTTCTTTTCCTTTTTTTTTTTTTTTGTTAACAACTCACGTCCAGCATCAGGGACGCTGGACGGCTTGGCCATAACACATACATGTAAGGTGGGCCCCACGTGGACCTGGCCCACCTGCATAAATCTGATAATTGTGTTTTACCCATTATCAAGGGGTAGGGCCCAATGACTTGGACGATCATGAGGTCTTCTTCATGGGCGATTGGGACACCACATGCACTCATCATGTGGGCCACAAAATGATCAAAGAGAGGGAGAGAGAGAGAGAGAGAGAGAGAGAGAGAGAGTGGGACACGTGAGATGGAGGGCTCCGCCACTATGAGCCCTCCCTTGTAAGCAATCATACATCAAGTGGGTCCCAATACATGCGGGCCCATTAAATTAAAATCTAACGGTAGAGATTCCTTCTCCACAAAAATAGACGGTTTAGATGACCCTATGCATGCAAGGAAAAATGAACATCATGATGGGGTCCATGGAGAATGGCCCCATCATGGAATGATTATGAGCATCAAGGTGAGCCATTGGCCACATCTAGGGTCCCAAGTGAGATCCATACCATTGATCGGTAGGCCTCACTTGGCCCATCATAAAAACACAAAAGCTAGCCTATAGAAGCACCCACCACTTGATCTTCTTGGTCCGTTGGGAAGCCTATCTCCTTGTGCTCCTCTTTGATGGTGGAGATGGGAAATGGACGGCTAGGATGAAGGGTTTTGGAATGGAAAAGGTGGGCCACAAATCACATTTCTCTCTTGGAAACCATGGACATGTGGGCTCTTTCTCTTGCTTGAAAATGGTGTGAGAAAAGAGGGAGAGAGAGAGAGAGTTGTAAGGAGAGGTGATGGGAGATGGATGATGGATGTGAGTGATGGGTGAGGTGATGGATTGGTTGACTTTGGTGATTACTTTACTTGTGGAGAAAGGTAGCATGGGTTGCTTGTACTTGACATTGAAGTGATTGATTGATTGATGTGATTGATTGATTGATGGGATTGATTTGACATGGTGTAGAGATTCTCTTGGGATCGAGAAAGCGCTGCGTTTCTTCGAAATAAACGCCGACTCACGTCTTCTGGTCAGGGTATCAGATCGGTGCGTGAGTCGCGGCGTTGGAACCGCGACGATGGTGCGGTCGCAATGATACAGGTCTCGGATTAAGTCGACATGAATTTACAGGATATGGTTCAGGGTCGATTGCAACGTTGATTATAGGTCGCAGGTTGCCGAAATTTGACGGTAAGGATCGCGGAAGTTGACGGAACAGTACGGACTAGGACACGGGTCTTACAGGATATTACCAAGGCACCTTTTGTGATCTTTCAGGAGTCACTGGTGAATGTCGTCACATAACCGGTATCAGCCAACCGTCCCACCGAGATCAGATTACGTTTCAAACTCGGTACATGTCTGACATCCTTCAATTTCAAGACCGTTTCGTCTTTCTGATTTACATGAACATCTCCCTTTCTAACAATATTGCACGACTCATCATCACCCAGGTAGACTCTCCCAAAGTCACCTGACACATAATCACGCAAAACTTCCTTACACGAAGTAGCATGAAACGAAGCACCCGAGTCTATAACCCAAGACTCATTCCTCGCATCACATCAAGAGACAAGATCAACGCCTCTGTGTCGCTCTCCTCAGACAGATTCACTGAATCTTTCCCACCTTGAGAGCTTCCTTTTTGTTTCTTGAGCGCCCTGTAATCACGTTTCATGTGCCCCTTCTTGCCGCAATGCTAACACCCGTCTTTGTCTTTCGGTCCCTTGGACTTATTCCTTGACTTAGAACGCCCGTGTTTATTGCCTCCTTTGTTCAGCGATCTTCCTCTTCCTTTAACGTTTAGAGCATTCCCTGAATCCCCTGAAACTCCTGATGCCTTCCTTCTAGATTTTTCGCTGAGAATTACCGGCCACATCATCAAATTTCAGCTTTGTCGATCCTGAAGAATTGCTCACAGCAATCACCAAACCATCCCAACTGTTTGGCAAACTGGATAAGATCAATAACGCCCTGACCTCATCCTCAAAAGCAATGCCAACAGATTCCAACTGGCTCGTGACTGTATTGAACTCGTTTAGATGTTCAACCACGTTCCCACCATCTGACATCTTCATGTTGAATAGCTGTTTTATAAGATGAACCTTGTTGGATGCTGAGGGCTTTTCATACATGGTGGCTAGGGCTTCCATTAATTCTTTTATCGTTTTTACCTTGGATATATTGAAGGCGACGCTCTTAGACAAAGAGAGTCGGATCGTTCCTAAAGCCTTCCTATCCAGTAAAAACCATTCATCATCTGTCAACTTTTCTGGTTTCTTCTCTTTTCCTCCTAGAGGAATATAGAGGTCCTTCTGATACAGATAATCCTCCATCTGCATCTTCCAGAAGGCAAAGTTTGAACCGTCAAACTTCTCAATTCTAGTTTTCCCATCTTCTGCCATCGCTCCCAATAGAATTAAACCAATAGCTTTGATACCAGTTGTTGCGCAGCACGCCAACAATGCAGTGAGCCTAGATCCAATCTAAGGCCTCACCCACAAACGATAGACAGGAAGAAATATAAACTAGAAATAGATTAAAGCAATCCAAAACAAACCACAAGATAAGATATACGTGGAAAAACCCCAAACTAGGGTAAAAAACCACGGATGCAAAATTCCACTATAAAGAGAAACGAAGATTACAAGGAAATATACTAACCTCTCCCTTGGAAGTACAGAGAAAATCCTTTGCCTACACCTCAGAATAATTTTCTAAAATTCACCTTAACCTAGAATTGCCCTAGGGACCCCAATTTATAGTTTTGGCAACTTCCCTTTCCGCATCCCATTTGCGAAAGGACTTGCGACACGAAATCCGCGAAACTCCTTTCGCATCCCAGTTGCGAAAGGACTTGTGACACGAAATCCGCGAAACTCCTTTCGCATCCCAGTTACGAAAGGACTTGCGACACGAAATCCACGCAACCTCGACTGGTCGTGGGTGGCCCCAGATGTGGCTCCACTTCTCAACAAAATGTGAGCTTGAAGTTTTCTTATGGAAATGTGTTGACTCTTCTTGACGTACTGCTTGTACTAGACCTTTAGGAGAAATTGTCTTTTGATATGTACTCTTGATAAGAATGTGTTTAAGTTGTTTTTTGAATATGAAAAATGTGTTATCACTAAGAATGATACTTTTGTTGGAAAAATGATATATAACTGATGAATTGTTCAAACTGAGTGTTATGAATGATAATGGTGCTAGTTCTTCTGTCTACTTGATTAAGTCTTTTGATATATGACATGCTAGGCTAAGTCATTTGAATGATCGTTTACTTGAAAACATGATTGGTGTGAGACTTATTCCTAAAGTGGAAAGGAAAAAACCAAAATAAATGTGAAGTATGTGTACAATCTAAGCATTCTAGGAAACCATTCATAAGAGTTAAAAGGAACAATTGAGTCCTAAATTTGATTCACAGTGACATATGTGACCGTAAAAATATTAATACTCGTAGAGAAAAGAAATACTTTCTAACATTCATAAATGATTGCTCTAAATATGTAAATGTATATATGATCAAGAGTAAAGATGAATAAAAAAAATAGATTCATAGCCTTTGTGAATGTGGTGAAAAATTAATTAGAAAAAAATGTGAAGGTTCTTATATCTGATCGAGGCGGATAATACCTTTTTTCACATCTTCACATTTGACTATGAATCAAAAGAGATTATACATGAGGTAGCCGCACTATATTCACCTTAGCAAAAATGGAATAGTTGAAAGAAAAAAATAGAACTTTAATGAATACGATAAATGCTATGCTTTCTAGTTCTGGTTTGAAGCCCTCCTTACTGCATGCCATATTCTAAATTGAGTACATTATAAGCATTTTGATAAAACCTCTTATGAATTGTGAAAGAACAAACCTCCAAACCTAAGATATCTTAAAGTGTGGGGGTGCTTAATTAAGATAGGGTTACCTTTGTCCAAGAAAACTAAATTAGGGGATAAAACTTTTGATTGTGCATTTATAAACTATGAGCAGAATAACAAGGCTGATACATTCTTGGTTTTGAGGCCTTATAATCATATTGATGCTGATTATATCATTGAATCCTTATATGCCGATTATTTGAAAATATATCTTCAACTAAATCTAAGACTACTTCTTTCGTGGAAGTAGCAAATTCCTCCGTAAGGATTGACGTAGAGAATGATACAATAGAAGAGCCATTGAAACCTACAAGAAGTAAGAGGGCCAGAGTTGAGACTAACTTCGGACTTGACTTTTACAATTTTCTTGTGTAGGATGATCCATTCTCATATGCTGAAGCTATAAGCTCTCCTAATGCGTACAACCTTTTAGAAGGAAGCTGTTAATAGTGAAATTAACACTTGAGAATTAGTAGACCCACATTCGAGTAGCAAACCCATATGTTGTAAATGGGGTTTTAAGACTAAGCTTATACCAGATGGGTCTGTTAAGAAATTTAAAATTAGGCTTGTGGCAAGGGGGTATAAGAAAAAGTAAGGAATTGATTTTTTTTTGACACGAATTTACCGGTCACTAAGATTGTAACTATATGAGCATTGATAGCTATTACCTCCATCCACAAACTTATAATCTACCAAATGGATGTGAAAATCACCTTCTTGAATAGAGAATTAGAGGAAGAGATTTACACGGACCAACCCGAGGGGTTTGTGATAAAATGTCATGAAAATAAGGTATACAAACTAATTAAATATCTTTATGGACTCAAGCAAGCTCCAAAATAATGACATGAGAAATTTGACAAAGTGTTGTTGTCAAACGATTTTCAAATTAATGAGTCAGATAAATGTATGTATAAGCTATTAAAAAAATGCATGCATTATCATATGTTTGTATGTGGATGACATGCTATTCTTTGGTTCTAACATTGATGTTGTGAATGAAACTAAGTTCTTAATTTACAATTCAACATAAAGGATTTGGGAGAGGCGGACGTGATTCTTAGAATTAAAATGGTGAAAGACTCCAACAGAATAACTTTATCTCAATCACACCACATAGATAAAATTCTAAGAAAATATAATCTTCTAGATTGTATACCTACAAGCATTCCATTTGATTCGCATGTAAAATTGTGTAAAAATGAAGGTGATAGCGTATCACAACTTGAGTACTTTAGTATCACTGGGCATTTAATATATCTAATGAACTGTATTAGACATGATATTGCATATGCAATTGGTAAGCTGTGTAAATACATTGGTAATCCTGGAGAAGATCACTGGACTGTCGTAAATAGATTACTAAAGTACTTGAAAAAGACTTGCAACTATGACATCAAGTATACCGGATATCTAGCTGTATTAGAGGGTTATAGTGTTGCAAATTAGATATCATATTCAATGGAATCCAAGTCCATAAGTGGCTATGTGTTTACTCTTGGAGGAGCTGCAATGTTATGGAAGTATAAAAAGCAAACTTATATATCTTGGTCCAGGATGGAGTCCGAGTTTATTGATCTTATAACTGCAAGTGAAGAGGCCGAATGGTTACAAAATCTGTTTTCAGATATACCCTTATGGGGTAAACCAGTGGTAGTAATTGTGTTGCATTATGATAGTGTTGAGGGTCAAATATTGCATATTAGACCCTAGTTATTACCAAAATTTATGAACATGATACTGTTTAACGCCCTATTTTAATCATGTTTGTGCTGTAAGGTGAATTTAGGAGCATGGCCTGGAAAAGAGTACTCAAAGCGTGGATATAATGCTCAGAAATAACCAAGGCAAGGGATGGACCCCAGGGGACCGAGATCGAAGAATTTACACGCCAAATATCCGAGAAAATTAAGTTTAAGAGGCCTGAAAGTCGTCCTGAATGCAAGATCACAAGGTTTCCATCATCTGTTTGGCTCGAAACTTTATATCTGGCTTGAGGACCTTATTAACCGTACACATTGAAATTCAGTCCTTGGATCCCTCTGAAAGTGGCCCAACGGACAGATCATCCCACATATCAGTGATTTGAGGCCCACCTGATCTCTGGATATGCTTCAATTTTGGTCTTAACCCCTTAAATTAAATGAGGAAAGAGATGGATGGAGCGGATTTCTCGAAACATCAATGTGGGACCCACTTTGCATGGTGTGCGTGTGCACAACACACGTGCACTGGACACAAAGTCGAGTCAAACCTACTTTGACCCGACCCATATCAAACTTACGCACAACGTCCGTGGGCCACCATTATGGTCCCCATGCTTAATCCGAACCGACCATTAGATCCAGGGGGTGGCCAAGACCCTCGCCAAGGTTTTCTTTTGTTCTCATTCGTACGTACACATGTGGATAGCTGGAAAATGCAGGATGAACGATGATATGAATTGATACAGTGGACAACACCAAAACTCGACCAAAACTACTCTTTTTTGACTGAAATAGCGCCAGGAATCCAATGAATGGGGTGGATCTATCCGAAAACATCACTGTGGGGCCCACCGAACACGTCAGCGGCCTCTGTTTCCGCAGACCTTACGTCTGTGAAAACCGGACGCAGTGGGCCGTTCTGTGATCATGACAATGGTCAGTTCGATGATCTGGACCGTCCAATGTCTCCATAGGGAGGCCACAACCCTGTCCAAAAGGTTAGATTGCTTGAGTAGAACGATCTGTTCTCTTAAACTCAGATCAAACGCAAGAAACTTCTGCATTTTTCACTGCACAAAACAGAGTTACACAAGTTCGGTTCCGCACGCCTATAGCCGACCTATGAAGCTCTCCTTGCTGTTATAAAAGGAGAAGAAAAGCAGAGAAGGAGGGCGTGCAGAGGAAGAAGCAAGAGAAGAGAAAGAGGGATCGAGGCCGATGTTTGAGTTTTTTTTTTTTTTTTTTTTTCCTTTTTCCAATTCTGTTCATGTTATTTTTTAAGAGATTTTTGTCTAACCATGGCTATGGCTAGCTAAACCTCTTAGCTAGGGCTAAGAGGTGAAGCTTGTAGTGATATGAAAGACTTTTCTTTATGCCTTTTGATTCATGTTTAGCCTGAACCAATTTTGATTCTAGTTTGATTATAAGGAATGCCTTTAGTTTTTAATGGTTTGTTGTGACTTAAATTACAATGGATCTGCGATATCTTTTGATATTTCCCATGCATGTATGGAGGTTATGGTCGTATGAACCTTGTTGTTCACCATCGTCTTAGGCACATGGTTGGATAATAAAACCCTTTCCTACGTTCATAACTCTCTCTGATTGGATGTGGATTGGTTAAATTCTGTTGTTTACTTTGTCTCATGGGCATAGTTTTGTGACGGAATCAAGTCTTATTCTCATATCTCTCATCTCTTGAAAAGTAGATCAAAGGAAGTTCAGAATCAGTTTTTAATGGAATATCTTCCATTGGATGAAGATGAGACTCTGATTCCAGTTGCGTTCTTGAATCAAGCATAGATCTCCCTGATCTCTACAAGTGGATCCTTGGAATCCCTAGTTTTCCACCTTTGAATTTCACAAGTTTTAATTTAATATTTCACCATCATTCTCTTATATTTTCCTGATTTAGATTACATCTTCACCTACTTCTAGTTCAAGTTACTTTCAAATTACGTATAAGGTTCAGTCCCTGTGGATTCGACCTCGGTCTTACTGAGATTATTACTACATCACAACCCTATACTTAGGGTGTGAACAGATAGCCAACCTATGATAGCTAAGGCAAATAATATGACTTATAATGGAAAGTTTAGACATCTATATCTGAGACACAACTTAGTCAAGCAATTAATCCAAGATGTGATGATTGTAATTGACTTTGTAAGGTTTAAAGAGAATCTAACTGATCCACAACTAAAGCATTAGCTAGAGAGTTAGTGATGAGTACATCAAATGAAATGTGGTTGAGTCTCATTTAGATAAATCATCGATAATGGGAATCCAACCTATTTGACTGGATATCCTAAGAACTAGATTCAATGGGTAATAACAAGTTGCTTTGAGTGATTTGGTATCGACACTATATATGAAAATTAATAATCCCATTCCTATGGTGTAACCGTGCCATGACTTATAGCAATGAATGTTGGACTATATTCTTAATGAGTTCCATAACCGTGGTACAGTGGGATATGTAGCTCCAGGTACATCTTTAATGAACTTACCTATATGAGTGTGGAAGTGGGGCTGTTTCTTATGAGAATCGGGACATTCTCTAGAGCAATCATGAAACTGGGATATAGTACATGGTCAAAATATGAAATGTGGTGCGTGCAATGTGTTTGGGTTGATATTGTGGGGAGTTAGTAAAAAAATTTCATGTTACTTCCTCCTAACAAATCAGACATATTTACACTAGGCAATGTTCAAATCTTTTAGATACATTTGCTGATGCACTTTGTTTTGCTGATTTGCCCAATTGGTTTTCTTGAAAATTTCAACTTGTGGGGATTGTTAGATTAAAAGAGGTTTTAAAAAAAAATGTTTGAAAATTTTAGAAAAATTGATTTTGCCTTTCTTAACCAACTTGATTTAATTGTGTTTAATTTTGTTCCACATTAAAAAGTCGTTAAAAAAACTAAGCCTTTATATTAAAATCCCTCACTAATTTTTTGTATTGAAAAACAAGAGTATGCCATGGGAGCAACCTCGGACGCATGTGCCTGGCTTCGGCGCAGGCGTGGACGTCGCTTGACGAGGTGTGGTTGTTGGGATGCCTTGCACAAACCTTTGGATCTAGCCTCCCGAAACAAACCAGAATTATGGATAATAAAGCAATGAAATAAATCAAAGCATCAATCACACACCACACAAGAGATTTTTACGTGGAAAACCCTCAAAGAGGTAAAAACGACGGGACCTCGTCCAGATCAACAATCCACTATGAAGTAGAACGTTACAATCTTCTTTACTCACGCATGAGTGGATAAACAATAAGAGAAATAGAGAAAACGAAGAGATCTAACCGATTATGAGGACATAGAAGTGCTGAGATATAAATTGCAAAGTAGAAAACCTCCACGAGCAGAACCTCCCTTCTATAAGCTTCCTCTCTCTCTTTCTCCCTCTCTCTCACCTTTGATAGCCCTAAACCCTCTAGCAAATCCCTTGTAAAGCTTTAGGAAACCTTCTTGCTATCCCTAGAAAAATCCTAGGCAACCCCTTTTATAGTTTAGGAAACTCCTTTCTGCATCCTTGTTGCGAAAGGACTCAAATTCACAGTTTCGCACAAAATCGCGGAACAAACTGCGTAACCTTCGACTAGTCGAACCGAGTCTTCGACTAGTCGTAGGTCCCCTTCGACTAGTCGAGACATTTCTTCGACCAGTCGTAGCTACAGTAAAAAACAGCAAAACAACTTGCTGGACTTTGAGTCGAAGTTACGACTCGAATCTTCGACTGGTCGATCACCAGCCTTCGACCAGTTGAGTAGGGCTCTCGACCGGTCGAAGATGGGTCAAAAAAACCCATCAAATCTCCCCCTTTTTGACCCAGGAGGGATCCACCTTCTTCAAGCCAGCCAGGTTTCTACAAACCTCAAACTTGCCCTTGAGCAAAGCCTTGGTCATCATGTCTGACCCATTATCGTCCGTGTGGACCTTCTCAAGTTGTAACACCTTTTGTTCCAAAGTATCCCTGATCCAGTGATACCGAATCTCTATGTGCTTTGACTTGGAATGCTGACTTGGATTCTTGCTCAAGTGTATAACACTCTGACTATCGCAATAGACCACGTGCTCCTCTTGCTTTAGGCTAAGTTCCTGTAGGAACCTTTTCATCCAAAGCATCTCTTTACATGCTTCTGTGACTGCAATGTATTCGGCCTCTGTCGTCGACAATGCTACGACCTTCTGTAGCTTGATCTGCCAAGAAACCGCTCCCCTTGCAAACGTGAACATGAACCCCGATGTAGACTTCCTGGAGTCTATGTCACTTGCCATATCTGCATCTGTGTAGCCCTCTAACACAGGTTTACCGTCACCATAGCATAGGCTCAACCTGGATGAGCCTCTTAGATACCGTAGTATCCATTTTACCGCTGCCCAATGCTCTTTGCCAGGATTGGCAAGGTACCGGTTGACAACACCAACCGCATATGCTATGTCTAGGAGTGTACACACCATAACATACATCAGACTTCCTACAGCTGAAGCGTAGGGTATCTTCTGCATCTCTTCCACTTCTTCCTTCATCTTGGGACACTGCCTGTCGCTCAATCTGAAGTGACCATCCAGTGGAGTATTGACCGGCTTCGCTGCATTCATATTGAACCGCTCTAGAACTTTCTCAATATACCGCTCTTGTGACAGCCAAAGCTTCTTGTTGCTTCTGTCACGGGCTATCTCCATTCCTAAGATCTGTCTAGCCAGGCCCAAGTCTTTCATCGCAAAAGACTTGCCCAACTCCTGTTTCAGCCTGTCAATCTTCTTGATGTCTTTTCCCATGATGAGCATGTCATCAACATATAACAGCAGAACTAAGAAATCACCATCTGAGAACTTGCGCGTGAACACACAGTGGTCCGACTCCGTTCTGTCATATCCATGCTTCAACATAAACGAGTTGAACTTCTTGTACCATTGCCGTGGAGCTTGTTTCAGCCTATACAAGCTCTTCCTCAGCCTACACACCATATGCTCCTTGCCCTTGACTTCGAACCCCTCTGGTTGGTGCATGTAGATCTCTTCTTCCAGGTCACCATGGAGAAAGGCAGTTTTAACATCTAACTGCTCTATCTCCAGATCCATGCTAGCCGCCAACCCAAGCAACATCCGTATGGATGTCATCTTCACCATTGGTGAGAATATCTCCTCGAACTCTATGCCTTTCCTCTGAGCAAACCCTTTCACCACAAGTCTGGCCTTGAACCTCGTCTGTGAATTCTTCTGCTCAACCTTCTTTCTGAACACCCACTTGTTGCTCAAAGATTTCTTACCCTTAGGCAGTTTCACCATATCATAGGTGTGGTTCTTATGCAAAGATTCCATCTCCTCTTGCATAGCTTTCAACCACTCTCCTTTATGCTCATCGGCTAGGGCCTCAGAATAATCTTCTGGCTCTCCCCCATCAGTCAACATAATGTACTCATGTGGCGAGTACCTCTTGGACGGCTGTCTGTCCCTAGATGACCTCCTCACCTGTGGCTCAACAGGTGGATCAAGTGGGGGCTGCTCCCCTGGTCCATCTTCTGAAGGAACTCCCTCGTCCTCTGCACCTTGCTGTACTCCCCCGTCATCAGGCACCACGGGAGGAGTAATCGGATCCATGTCCTCTAGCTCACCTGAACTAGGCTGATTCTTCTCTGGCTTACCAATGTCTTCTATACACTGATCTTCAAAGAAAACCACATCTCTGTTCCTGACGAGCTTCCTCTCGGTCGGATCCCACAATCTGTAACCAAACTTTTTATCACCGTACCCCAAGAACACACACTGCCCGATCTTCATATCAAGCTTGGACCTCTCGTCCTTCGGTACGTGAACGGATGCCCTGCATCCAAACACCCTGAGATGACTGTATGATGGATCATGTCCAGTCCACACATTCTCAGGTACTCCATTTAATAGGGCTGATGGAGACCTGTTTATCAAATACACCGCCGTGTGCATTGCTTCTCCCCAGAACGTCTTGGGCAATTTCGCATGGGATAACTGCATCTGATTCTCTCAACAATGGTGCGATTCATTCGCTCAGCTACACCATTATGCTGGGGGTCTTGGGAACCGTCTGTTCATACCGTATACCTAGGGACTTGCAGTACTCATGAAAGTTGCTAATGTATTCACCACCATTGTCAATGCGGATGCACTTCAATGATCTACCTGTCTCTCTCTCGACCATAGCATGAAACAATTTAAACATACCAAAGACCTCGTCCTTGGATTTCAAAGCATAAACCCAAACCCTCCTAGATGCATCATCTATAAAAGTGACAAAATACAATGCCCCACCCAAGGTTTTTGTCCTCATAGGACCACAAACATCAGAATAAACCAAATCTAATGCATGCTCTTTATTAATATGAGAAGCAGTTTTAATGAATGAAACTCTATGCTGTTTCCCTGATAAACAATCAAGGCAGGTTTTGAGAGGCATACCTGTCACGTCTGGAAGGAGCTGCTTCCTCGCTAGTAGTTGAAGCCCTTTTTCACTCATGTGACCTAGACGCCTGTGCCACATGTCAATAGTTGAATCTTCCGCTGCGTTCAACCCACCCTTGCACATATTGACACTTGTCTTGTAAAGGGTGCAGCACTTCTTTCCTCTGGCCACGATAAATGAACCCTTGATGAGCTTCCATCGCCCACCAGCAAACCGGCTTTCATAGCCATCATCATCCAACCTTCCCGTCGACATCAAGTTGAGGCGAAGGTCTAGGATATGCCTCACATCCCTAAGAACCAATGTGCAGCCCACATTGGTCTTCACACAAATATCACCGACTCCCACGATCTTTGATTCGCCAGAATTTCCCATCTTCACAGTCCCATAGTCACTTGACTTGTAGCTTGTGAAGAAGTCCCTCCGTGGAGTCGCATGAAAAGAAGCTCCCGAGTTAACCACCCAGTCGGTGTCTTGACTCATAGCCGTGAGACATACATCGTGATCTGCTGAAAGAATAACTACAACGTCGCCATCTGAAGCGACCGCAGTAGAATCTGATTCATCTTCTTTCCCTTTTCCTTTCTTGTCGTTTTTCTTACCACGACATTCATGCTTGTAGTGGCCCTTCTTGCCACAATTCCAGTAATCAACATCTTTTTTGTTACTTGACTTGCCTTTTGATTTATCTCGGGCCTTCCAGCCCTTTCTGTTCTTTCCTCTCCCCCGTTCCTGTGTCACAAGAGCCTCTTGCTGAGTGGACCCCTGAGACTTCTCCTTGTCTCTTCATTGAAGAGACAGCTAGTTACCTGTTCCATGAATATCTTTCCGTCTGGCGCGGAGTTACTTAGAGACACCACCAATGTCTCCCAACTGTCAGGCAATGAACTAAGCAATAGTAAAGCCCGCAATTCATCATCCAAGACCATTTTCATAGAGGTGAGTTGGTTCACTATATTGCTGACCTCATTCATGTGCTCGGCCACAGAACCACCATCCTTGAATTTGAGATTCACAAGTCACCTTATCAGAAATATCTTATTACCGGCTGTCTTCCTCTCATACAGCCCTTGTAATTTCAGCCATAGGCTAGCGGCTGAGGTTTCCGTAGACACATGGTGGAACACAGAATCATCCAACCATTGTATAATAAACCTCACCGCCTTTCGGTCCGTCTTCTTCCAATCATCATCAGTCATATCCTTGGATTTTGCTGATATGCCTAAGATTGGAGAATATAGGTCCTTACAATAAAGCAAGTTCTCCATCTTAGCCTTCCATATGGTCCAGTTAGAACCATTGAGGCTGATCATCCTTAAGCCACCTTCCATAATTCAAAACCGATCCTACCCGTTCAATGAACTTGGCTTTGATACCACTTTGTGGGATGTCTTGCACAAACCTTTGAATCTAGCCTCCCGAAATAAACCAGAATTATGGATAATAAAGCAATGAAATAAATCAAAGCATCAATCACACACCACACAAGAGATTTTTACGTGGAAAACCCTCAAAGAGGTAAAAACGACGGGACCTCGTCCAGATCAACAATCCACTATGAGTAGAACGTTACAATCTTCTTCACTCACGCAGGAGTGGATAAACAATAAGAGAAATAGAGAAAACGGAGAGATCTAACCGATTTTGAGGAAATAGAAGTGCTGAGATATAAATTGCAAAGTAAAAAACCTCCACGAGCAGAACCTCTCTTCTATAAGCTTCCTCTCTCTCTTTCTCCCTCTCTCTCACCTTTGATAGCCCTAAACCCTTTAGCAAATCCCTTGTAAAGCTTTAGGAAACCCTCTTGCTATCCTTAGAAAAACCCCAGGCAACCCCTTTTATAGTTTAGGAAACTCCTTTCCGCATCCCTGTTGCGAAAGGACTCAAATCCGCAGTTTTGTGCAAAATCGCGGAACAAACTGCGTAACCTTCGACTAGTCGAACCGAGTCTTCGACTAGTCATAGGTCCCCTTCGACTAGTCGAGCCATTCCTTCGACCAGTCGTAGCTACAGTAAAAAACAGCAAAACAACTCGCTGGACTTTGAGTCGAAGTTACGACTCGAATCTTCGACTGGTCGATCACCAGCCTTCGACCAGTCGAGCAGGGCTCTCGACCGGTCGAAGATGGGTCAAAAAAACCCATCAGTGGTGTGGTATCTTATGTCTTTGATAAGGAAATTTTGGTTCTCTTTGTATATATTTTTTCTTACTCATGCACATGGAGATAAAGAGCCGTTGCACACCTACCTAATAATTAATGAGCAGGCATGCATTTATTACGCCGCTCACATGTGCCTTGAGTCACAACGTCTATATACTTTTCCTTTATAAAGACATCTCCTATCCATTGTAAATCCATTTGAAAAATTCTCTCTCTGGTTTTTCCTTTGTGTTCTCTCTGGACAAATCAGTTCGAGTTTTCTTGAGTTCGTGTGGCTGTGATGGAAAGTGCACAAGATTTAAGCCATTCATCTTGGAGGAGAGTTGTTGTATCCCTGGAGCAGACTTGCTCGGACTCAGTGCTTTAGGTATCGTCTTCATGTGGGGGCAAATCTATCTTTGAAACAATGACGGTAACGTGTATCGGTTCTTCAGAATTTTCTATTATTATTTCTCATTTATTATTTTAAATTTTCTACTACATCTTAATTCTAGAATCAATGGATCACACACACGTACGCACGCTACTTTGGTGCACATGCGAGGTGTCAAGGGATCTCGTGCATGCTTGTTGCTTAACAAACCTCATTTCTATACTTGTTAATGTGCCTGGGTTTGGGTTTTCCTTAGACTATTCCGGCCGGGCCTACTAAAAATCTTGATGTTGCCCAGTCTGATTCGGGCCATTGACAGCCCTACCCATTGGATGCGGACTGCCTCCTACCCCTACTGGGCTCAGCCGAGAATTCCCAGGCAGATTTGTGTGGGTCCACCGTGATGTATCTGTTTATCCACACCGTTCATCTCTTTTTTCAGATCATTTTCAGGTATGAGCCAAAAAAAGTTGTATGGTCCACTTGAGCGTTGGATCTGCCTCATTTTGGGATCATACCTGAAATGATTTGAGAAAAGAGATGGACGGCGTGGATAAACAGATGCATCATGGTGGCCTCCCACACAGATCTGCCCATTCCTGCCTAGAGATCGGCGGGGCAAGACCCAATCCGCTTCCTTACTCATTCCCTTGCCACGAAATTTTAATTGTAAAATGCACGTGATCTTGCACGTGAGAATTGCACACCGTGAGACATATCAATCAACGGTTTAGAAAGTCTTCATATTTTAATATGTCTAACTCCTTAATTGTTTAGCTCTTTCCTTTTTAATATCGACCGTCCTTTTTAACAACTCTTTTGTAGGCTTCCGATATAATCTAATAATCTTGAAGATTTTATGTATACCATCCATCTACATTTGGGCATATCTTGTAAACGGTTTAGATCATTGCCACATGAGCCAAACCCAGTAGGGATGTGATGTAGCAAACCTCTTAGACTTTGGAAAGTTTGCTACAATATTACAAGCTTGTTGAAGCCCTCCCCAACAACATGCAAAAGTTTACACGTGTGTGGAATTTGAGCTTTCCATCTCGTACACTACTATCTTTAAATATCAAGTCAAGGTATTTTTCAGGCTAAAACATATAAAACAAATAGATGGTCAGAAAATTTTTGAACATTGTGGCCCATCTGCGAATACAAATAGCCTAAATTTGTAGGTGGAAAAAGGAGAGCTTTCCAACAGGTGGAAAGCTCAGATCTGTCACACGTGTTCCATTGAAACATGTGGCTGTTTGTGAATTGTAAAGGCTTCACGGTGTACAACCCCTAGATTTACATAAATATAATTTGTTAGAAATGATAAAGGAAAAAACTCTTGATTACGTAGGGCACATTGATTTGTGGCTAAAAAGAAACTTTGAAAACTTGGGGTACATTAATCATGTCTTACAGTAATCCTACTCATTTTGAAGGCCAAGATTATAAGAAGAATTACTTGATCCTCAAGCTGATGTGGCCCTTTCAAAACAAATGGACAGTTGATGGAAATTGACTAATGGTCAACCTAATTATCAGCTAGATATGATCTTTTAGAGTTACGCAGTGGAGCTCGTGTTATAAACATTTTTAATCTGATGCAAATATGTCACACATGTGTGAGATCTAAGCTGTCCATTAGGTGGGTCTTACTTTCTTAAATTTTAATACCTTTGTCTAAAACTCATTCCATTTCACTCATAAAATTGGCCATGGGCTGTCAATGTTCCAATTCAGGGTTTAGATTTGTTGTGTGAAATGCCTTGGATTATGCCAATATGAGAGTGCAAAGAAGGCCATTATTGGCTCGACCTGTATTTCATTGGTCTAACTGAATTATTAGGAGAATTTCAGTTTGCACACTGTGAAGATTTGCTAGTTTTCAATTCCACTGATATGCGTGAGTCAGTTTGTTTCAGTCCAACTGAAGGTCCCATTTAGTCTAACTAATGGATTTCACATATTAGCACAAATCAAGGCATTTAAGGCCTAATAAGATTAGAACTTTGTAATTACGAGTGTTTTCTATCTAAGGGCAAGGGTTTTGTAAGGTGAGAGGGTTATAGACATTGTAAGGACTTGGAAATATATTTTTTTAAGGGGCTAGGGTTTTCCTAGGTGCTCATCACAAGGGAAGATTATTTTTTTATCAGTAATCAAAGAAGGTGAGTGGTGTAAATTAACTCTTAAGGATTCGATTATAGTGAATTTCTGTCACTTTGTGCCATTTTTTTTTTTTTTCGATTTTTTTTTTCTATGTTAAATTCTTGTATTTTGTGTGATTACTTTTGTTGATTATTGTTTATTCATTTGTTCAATCTTCATTGAAAGTACTTCTGTAAAGCGCATAGATTAACAGTGGTATTAGATACAGATTTCTAATACCTAGGGTTGATCCGAGTTTGTTGTGGCTCGGGATTACATCATTAGTGGTATGATATAAGAGCCGGAACTCCAACTAAGTGGTATCAGACCGTCAAGTTTAAGGACGTTCGAAAATTCAACGAAGATGTTAGGGTCGAAGTTTGATATATGGAAATTCGACAGGAAGAACAATTTTAATTTGTGACAATGAAAGGTTAAGGATATTCTAATATCAAAAAGGTTGATCAAAGCGTTGTTGGAGACCAAAACTGGAGAAGATGTCAGATGATGATTGAAGCAAACTCGGAGAAAAGGCTATGAGCACCATCTGTATGTGTTTGTCGGATGAAGTCATGTACAATGTTATGGATGAGGAATCTCCCCTGGACATGTGGAAGAAATTAGAAGATTCATATATACCGAAGTTCGTCACTAATAAGTTATTTATTAAGCAACTTTTCAGGTTATAGATGAAGGAAATATTTGATCTTCTAGAGTACATGAACTTATTTATGAAGGTATGTAGCTAGTTGTTAAGGCTCAGAGTGATGATTGAGGATGAAGACAAAGCGGTGTTACTTCTAGTATCGCTTCCCACATCATACGACCATCTCATTACTACTTTGTTATATGAGAAGAATATAGTGAAGCTGAAAGAAATCACTGCGGCTCTCGTTTCCAACGATATGAGGAAGAAGTCAAGTGATGATGACTCTCATACGGAAGGGTTAATTGCGAAAGGGAGTTAGAGACATGGGAGATCTGTGTAGCGATATCGATCTAACAAGAAGAAAGTCTAGATCAAAATCAAATGTTAAGGACGGATGCTTTTATTGTGGTATAAATGGACACTTCAAGAGAGACTGCCAAAAATAGAAGGATGACCTAGAAAGCAAGGGTAAAAAGAATATAGGTGAATCAGTTAGCGTAGTGGAAGAGAGCTCAGAAGGAGACCTCCTCTTGGTCTATTCAAGTATGAGTCATCTCTTCGATACATGGATACTCGATGCATGATGTTCGTATCATATGTGCCTGGATATGACTTGTTTCAATTCTTATAATTCTTATGATGGTAGAAGTGTTTTGATGGAAAATAATGCAGCATCAAAGGCCATCAAAATATGGACTATCAAGGAAAGGATGTTCGATGGACTTATAAGGACTCTATATAATGTCAGGCATGTTCTGGATCTAAAAGAAAAATTGATATCCTCGGGGATTTTAGATATGAGCGGTTGCACATTCACCGCATCTGGCGGTGTAATTAAGGTCACTGGACATGCAATGGTGTTAATGAATGGACATAAGATAGGAAATCTGTACATGTTCATTGGGAGCACGATTATAGGTGAGGTCGCTACCACCTCTCATGCAGAATCCTGCATATATGACACTAATTTGTAGCATATGCAGCTAGGGCATATGAGCAAGATGGGGTATGATGGAACTCCATAAATGAAAACTATTGAAATGAGTTAAAATGTGCAAGGTGGATTTTTGTATGCATTACATCTATGAGAAGTAGTGTGAGGTAATGTTCCAGATTGCTACACATACTAGCAGCGTCTGTTGTCTGGGGCCAATGAAAGTACCGTTTAAGGGAAGAGAACAATACTTCATCTTCATAGACGATTACTTGAGGAAGGTTTGTGTTGACTTTTTAAAGCACAAGTCTGAGGTGTTCACAAAATTTAAGGAATGGAAGGCGAAAATAGAGAACCAAATCGAGAGATAGGTTAAGTGTCTCAGGTCAAATAACAGTACAAAGTATAGAGAGTCGGGATTCATGTAATTTCTGTAAGGAACATTTCACCATAAAGTGCTTCTCAACTCCAGGGACCCTACAATAGAACATGGTGGAAGAGAGGACAAACAAAATTCTATTGGAGAGGGTGAGAAGTATATAGTTGCATGCAGGGCTACCAAAAGCCTATAGGTAGAAGGAGTTAGCATGACATGCTATGTTGTAAATCGGTCATCATCTACAACGCTAAAATCTAAGTTTATAAAGGAAGTCTGGACAGGCAATGACGTCAAATACTCAGGGATGATGATCTTCGAGTATCCAACATACGTCCATGTGCAGAGTGGATAAGGGACGAAGTTGGATCCCAAATCTAGGAAGTGCATCTTTATCGAGTATGAGAATGGTGTTAAGAGGCACAAGCTTTGGGATTTAGTTTCATAGAAGGTGGTCATTAGCATATATGTCATTCTTGATGATGCTACAGAGAAGTAAAAAAAAGATGGTTAGGCCGAGAAATTATAGTACAGGTGGAGCTAACTCATCATCTACAACGCTAAACTCTAAGTTTATAAAGGAAGTCTGGACAGGCAATGACGTCAAATACTCAGGGATGATGATCTTCGAGTATCCAACATACGTCCATGTGCAGAGTGGATAAGGGACGAAGTTGGATCCCAAATCTAGGAAGTGCATCTTTATCGAGTATGAGAAAGGTGTTAAGAGGCACAAGCTTTGGGATTTAGTTTCATAGAAGGTGGTCATTAGCATATATGTCATTCTTGATGATGCTACAGAGAAGTAAAAAAAACATGGTTAGGCCGAGAAATTATAGTACAGGTGGAGCTAACTGTTAAGCCGGTTACTGAAGTCAAATATAATAGGGGCAAAAAACTAACTGAAACAATCAGCAGGATATTTAGAAAAGTATAGCCAGGAATAGGGAGAAAATAACCATTAGAGCCCCAGTTCGATATGGGTTGGAGGATATAGTTTCTTTTGCACTGTTCATAGGGAGTGAAGATTCCTCCACATTTAAAGAGGCAAAATCTGAAAAGGATGGTGATGAATGGATGTCGGCTATGACAGAGGAGATTGAATCTCTACACAGGAATCAGATATGAGAGTTTATGGAGCTTTCAAAAGGTCAGAGAGATATAAGGAGCAAGTGAGTATTCAGGAAAAAAGAAGCATTAATAGAAAAAGATGGCGAAAAATTCAAAGCATGACTTGTAACAAATAGGTACTTGCAGAGGGAATGAGTAAATTATAATGTAGTTTTCTCTCCGATCGTGAAACATACGCCAATCAAAGTGCTACAGGCTTGGTAACGGAATCCAATTTGGAATTGGAGCAGCTCAAGACGATATTCCTTTATGGGAACCTGGAGAAAGTCATTTACATGAGACAACTTGAAGGATTCAAGGAGTTTGGTAAGGAAGGCCACGTGTGTAGTCTAAAGAAGTCATTGTATGGGCTGAAGCAGTGGTTCAAGAGGTTCGATTCCTACATGGAGGAGATTGGGTATATCAATGTGAGTATGATTGCTGCATTTATTATATGGTGCTCGAGGATGGGTCTTATATTTTACTGATGCTTTACGTTGATAATATGCTGATTGGTGCAAAAAGACAAGTAGGAGATACTCTTTCTTAAGTCTCTGTTAAGCAAGGAATTTGATATGAAGGATCTGGGCGCTGTGAAGAAGATCCTAGACATGGAGATTCACAGAGAAAGAGAGCCTGGGAAATTGTGGCCGTCTCAGATGGGATATGTGGAAAATATGCTAGAGAGGTTTCACATGAAAGGTGCTACTCCAGTTAGCACGCCTTTAACAGGTCACTTTAAGTTTTTAGCCAGGTCACATTTAAGTACAAAAGAAGAGATTTTAGACATGTCATGGGTGTCGTACGTAAGTGCAGTGGCAAGTCTCATGTATGCAATGGTTTGGACGAGGTTAGATATCTCATAGGCAGTTAGTAGGGTCAACAGATATATGATGAATTTAGGAAAGGTGCATTTGAATCATGTTAAGTGGATTATAAGGTATCTCAGGGGCATAGTTGACATTGGGATCATGTTCGGAGGACATGGAGCTTCAGGTAGAGTTGTAAGCTACATGGATTTAGATTGGGCAGGCAATTTGAACAACATGAGGTCTACTATATGATATGCTTTTATATTAGCAGGTGGGCCAATATGTTGGAGATCAATGCTACAGTAACCAATTAGTGAACCCCAGGACGGTTGGAGGCCTACGATAGTTTATTTATAATTGAGGCAGAATATATGGCTGTGACATAGGTGTTAAAGGAGGCATTATAGTTGAAAGGTCTGATAGAAGAATTCGGGTTGAAGCAGGATGTGATTCGGTTGTATTCCGATAGTTAGAGTATTATCTATATAGCGATAAATCAGGTGTATCACACGAGAACCAATTACATTGACGTAAGGTTCCATAAGATACAGGAACTCATTACTTAAGGAGAGATTTTTGTTTCAGAAAATTCATACAGACAAGAATGCCGGAAACATGTTGACAAAGCCAATGACCACATAAAAAGTTCAAGTATTGTTAGGGCTTGATTAATCTCTCCAACCATTGATGAGATTGAGCACCATTACACATGGATGCGAATGGAACTGCATTGTAGGTGGAGAATGAATGGAGCGGTCTATGCTTAAGGCAGAGGTTGCATGGGAGATCTTCACGATGATTTGACAGAATGCAAGTCAAGGTAGAGATTGTTGTGCGGATGCCTTGGATTCTGCCAATCTGAGAGTGTAGAGAAGGCCACTATTGGTTTGACCGGTATCCCATCAGTCCAACTGAACTAGTGGGAGAATCTCAATTTGCAAGCTGTGAAGATTTGTAAGTTTTTGGTTCAATCGATATATGTGAGTCGGTTTGTTTCAGTCTGACCGAAGGTCCCATTCGGTTTGATAGATGGGTTTCACAGATTAGCACAAATTGGGATATTTAAGGCCTAATACAATTAGAGCTTTGTAATTACGAGTGTTTTTTCTTCAAGGGAAATGGTTTTGCAAGGTGAGAGAGTTCTAGACATTTATAAGGGCTTGTGAAGGAATTTTCTCAAGGGGCTACAATTTTTCTAAGTGCGCATCACAAGGGGAGATTGGGTTTTATTTGTAATTGAAGAAGATGAGTGGTGTAAACTTTAAGGCTTTGATTATAGTGGATTTCTGTCACCTTGTGTCATGATTTTTTTTTTTTTTCGAAAGGGTTTTTCCATGTTAAATATATTATGTTTTGTATAATTGCTTTATTGATTATTATTTATTTGATTGTTCTATCTTCGTTGAACGTGTTTATAGAAAGCACGCATGTTGGATTCGAATTTCTAATACCTGGAATTAATCTAAGTTTGTTGTGGCTCAGGACTACATCACAGTGGTGTAAGATAAAAATTGGATCGCCAACAAGTTTGGGCCGGGATTTTGAATTGTTTGAACTGAGACTATTCAAAATATTCATTTTGTCTAGCTTAGGCCACACAAATCATGTACGGTACCACAATGGAACATGTGTATAAGATTCAAGTCGTCTATAAAGTGGGGTTCACTATTTAACCAGGGTCGAGTGATTCTTCTCATTTTCTAGAATCCTCTATGTATACAGATACATGGTCCAAATAAGTGATATTGAAATCTAAAATATATAGAGCACCACATGACTATTGAATACATATTTGTATTCTCACACTTAATACTATGTGCATTGAAGATTGTATACTTTAATATTTTTCTTGAAGCTTGTATATCACACATGCCCAACTTGCTAATGAGTTCAGGAGTTGTGGGAGGGGTGGCTTATACTTTTGAGAACTTATGGGATGTGAATCATTGGCACGTTTAGTGTTTTCTTAAGGATACATCAACACTTTTGGTGGTCGGGATTTGAATTGTTAGCTTTTTTGGGCCTTAATACTTCTGGTGTCTGGGATTTGAATGGATTTGAATCACAAATTCTTCTTGTGGTACTAAAATACAGTGGATTGGTGATTGTACAAACTCTAATTAGAAGTCCCAAAAAGAGCTGAAGTTGGATGACAGATTCAATGGCCGAAATGCATCTAAGGCTAGTGAGAAAGAACAACAGTCATGTTAGCTAATTTGCTTTTGTGGAGCATCATATGAAAAAGGAAACTAAAAGCACCACAGAGACTATAAATGGGTTGTTAGGGGCCTTCGCACAAAACCTTAGGATCTAGCCTCCCAAATCAAACCAGAATTATGGGATAATAAAGCAATGAAATAAATCAAAGCATAAACCACACCACACAAGAGATTTTTATATGGAAAACCCTCAAAGAGGTAAAAAACACGGGACCTCGTCCAGATCAACAATACACTATGAAGTAGAATGTTACAACCTTCTTCACTCACGCAGGAGTGGATAAATAATAAGAGAATAAAAGAAAAACAGAGATATCTCACCGATCACGAGGACGTATAAGTGCTGAGATGTCGAGTGCACAGTAGATCACCTCTACGAGCATAACCTCCCTTCCACAAGCTTCTCTCTCTCTCTCTCTCTCTCTCTCTCTCTCTCTCTCTCTTTCTCTCTCTTTCTCTCTCTCTCTCTCACACCTTTGATAGCCCTAAACCCTTTAACCAGTCCTTACAAAGCTTTAGGAAACCCTCTTGCATTTTCTAGAAAAGCCCTAGGCACCCCTATTTATAGTTTAAGCAACTTCCTTCCGCACTATGGCGAAAACTGCCTCAAATTTTCGCAGTCCGCATAAAATCCGGACTCAAATTTGAGTAAGCTCGACTGGTCGAGAAGAGTCCTCGACCGGTTGAGTGGCCCACTCGACCGGTCGAGCACCTCCCTCGACTGGTCAAGCACCACGAAAAAAAAAAACCCAAAGTTGCTGGACTTTGAGTCGAGCCAGGGCTCGATTGGTCGAGCACCACTCTTGACCGGTCGAGCCTAGGAGGAAATCCCATCAAATCACCCCCTTTCCGACCCAGGAAGGATTCACCTTCTTCAAGCCAGCTTGGTTTCTACAAACCTCAAACTTGCCATTGAGCAAAGCCTTGGTAATCATGTCTGACCCATTATCGTCCGTGTGGACTTTCTCAAGTTGTAACACCTTCTGTTCCAAAGTATCCATGATCCAGTGATACCGAATCTCTATGTGCTTCGACTTAGAGTGCTGACTTGGACTGTTGCTCAAGTGTATAGCACTTTGACTATCGCAATAGACCACGTGCTCCTCCTGCTTCAGGCTAAATTCCTATAGGAACCTTTTCATGGAAAGCATTTCTTTACATGCCTCTGTGACTGCAATGTATTCGGCCTCTGTCGTCGACAATGCTACGACCTTCTGTAGCTTGCTCTGCCATGAGACCGCTCCCCCTGCAAACGTGAACATGAATCCTGATGTAGACTTCCTGGAGTCTATGTCACCTACCATATCTGCATCAGTGTTACCCTCTAACATAGGTTTTCTGTCACCATAGCATAGGCACAACCTGGATGAGCATCTTAGATACCGCAGTATCCATTTCACCACTGCCTAATGTTCTTTGCCAAGATTGGCAAGATACTAGCTGACAAGCCCAACTGCATATGCTATGTCTGGGCGCGTACACACCATAACATACATCAAAACTTCCTACCGCTGATGCGTGGGTATCTTCTGCTTCTCTTCCACCTCTGCCTTCATCTTGGGACACTGCTTGTCACTCAATCTGAAGTTACCATCCAGTGGAGTACTGAATGGCTTCGCTGCATTCATATTGAACCGCTTTAGGACATTCTCAATATACCGCTCTTGTGACAGCCAAAGCTTCCTGCTACTTCTGTCACGGGTTATCTCCATTCCTAGGATCTGTTTAGCCAGGCCTAAGTCTTTCATCGTAAACGACTTGCTCAACTCTTGTTTCAGCCTGTCGATCTTCTTGATGTATTTTCCTATGATGAGCATGTCATCAACGTATAACAACAGAACTAAGAAATCACCATTTGAGAACTTGCGCGTGAACACATAATGGTCCGACTCCGTTCTGTTATACCCATGCTTCAACATAAACGAGTCGAACTTCTTGTACCATTTCCGTGGAGCTTGTTTTAGCCCATACAAGCTTTTCCTCAGCCTATACACCATATGCTCCTTGCCCTTGAGTTTGAACCTCTCTGGTTGGTGCATGTAGATCTCTTCTTCCAGGTCACTATGGAGAAGGCAGTTTTAACATCTAACTACTTTATCTCCAGATCCATGCTATCTGCCAATCCAAGCAACACCCGTACGGATGTCATCTTCATCACTGGTGAGAATATCTCCTTGAAGTCTATGCCTTTCCTCTGACCGAACCCTTTCACCACAAGTTTGGCCTTGAACCTCGTCTGTGAATTCTTCTACTCAACCTTTTTTTTGAACACCCACTTGTTGTTCAAAGCTTTCTTGCCCTTAGACAATTTCGCCATATCATAGGTGTGGTTTTTATGTAAGGATTCCATTTCCTATTGCATAGCTTTCAACCACTCCCCCTTATGCTCGTTGGCTAGGGCCTCAAAATAATCTTCTGGCTCTCCCCCATCAGTCAGTATAATGTACTCATGCAGTGAGTACCTCTTGGATGACCGTCTGTCCCTAGATGACCTCCTCACCTGTGGCTCAACAGGTGGATCAAGTGGGGGCTGCCCCCCCAGTCCATCTTCTATAGGAATTCCCTCGTCCTCTGTACCTTGATGTATTCCCCCGTCATCAGGCACCACGGGAGGAATAATTGGATCCATGTCCTCTAGCTCACCTGAACTAGGGTGGTTCTTCTCTAGCTTACCAATGTCTTCTTTACACTGATCTTCAAAGAAAACCACATCTCTGCTCCTGAGGAGCTTCTTCTCGGTCGGATCCCATAATCTGTACCCAAACTTTTCATCACCGTACCCCAAGAACACACACTGCGTGATCTTCATATCGAGCTTGGACCTCTCGTCCTTTGATACGTGAACGGTGCCTGCATCTAAACACCCTGAGATGACTGTACGATGGATCCTGTCCATCCAACCTTCTCAGGTTACTCCATTTATCGGGGCTGACGGAGACCTGTATCAAATACACTGCCATGTGCATGCTTCTCCCCAGAACGTCTTAGGCAAATTTCACATGGGATAACATGCATCTAATTCTGTTACAATGGTGCGATTCATTCACTCAGCCACACCATTATTGTCACGCCCCAAACTTAAAAACTGGGCTCACAAAATTTTCGATCGCCGAGCCGACGTCGACAGCCTCCGTAGTACCCCATTCTCGGCTCCCGACACCCATACACCAGGTTTCGATACTAGGATTCTACAAGGAGGCTTTTAAACATAATTTTGATTCGTAAAAAGCATAGCCACAAACAACAACCAACAACATATCTCAAATCTACTATGATAAAAAAGTTTTAAGATACAATAGGTACAGTGCGCAAAAGGAAATATAATATCGAAAATTAAAAAGCTCCAGAAGTCCACTGCACGCTCCGATCTCAACACTGCCGTGGCGTCCTAGCGTCACCTACACGCATCAATCGTGCATAAGCTTATGTAAAGCTTAGAGGATGGTGAGAGTGTGTGTGCAATATAAGCATGCTCAGAATGTAATATCGGAGAATGCGGAATGTACTGGTAAGACCATGAATACAATCAGCCGTAACAAGGCTATGCGATGCAAGACATGAATACTATTGGCCCTATCAAGACCATGTGATGCAAGGCAAGAATGATACCGGCCATGCCAAGGCCATGCGATGCGAGATGTAACTCAAGCATACCAATCCTCATCCGAATCCACATGTCACTGCAGCTCATCACTAAAGCATCAATATCAGTATAGTTCTCACTCTGGATAATCACCGGGGTTTACTACACTCCAAATGGCACTGCCCCTTTCCCAGGCGCACAGTCCAAGTGAGTGTAAGAAACCTCACTATCCGTTTGGCCAATAGTTTGCCAATACCTATCCGGTACGTCGATAGCGGACTCATTCACAAGTAGGTCATACTAGCCTAGCAATGCCCCTTACTCTCGGGCAGGTGAGGCCACACCCCTTTTCAACCGATCACGACGCAGTGGGAGACGCGGCCTCCTGGTATTCGGCCCTCGTGTGCTCATGTATCCACTTGGTCTCAACGTTGGAGTCATCCTCTGGTACCATCGGGTTTAAAGATTTTCACCCCAGGGACATCTATGGCGCCCCGATGC
>JAJHSJ010000018.1:12484804-12613933 GCA_021015155.1 Magnolia officinalis | reverse complement strand
TGACAACTGTCAAACTATAATTCGTCTAGAATCTGAACGATGATCTGTCATTAATACACGTCCCCTCATATCCCGCGACAGTAATCATGCCTTTTTTATTTCCGTGTTAGGCGCCAACTTTTCAGTTCCCGACTTCTCCGGCTAATGACAAACCCGACCTTGATTTAAAATTTAAAAAGACTGGATTGCTTGAAATTTAAATTTTGACTCATGCACTTTCAGACTAGTTTAGGCTCTTACTTCCTGAGCACGTATAAACCGAACATGGAAGTGGGGGGTGGGGCAACTGTTGTGGGCAAAACTAAACTAAACCGTCGTACAGAAAGAACAACTCCAAGCTGAGGTGGCCAAAGGTCTAGGATGGGTTTTTGAGTCAAGTTACTAGAGCACAAGGCTCGGAGACAGAACAACAATACTCTCGACGAAGAGATGAGCCCCCGAGCTCAGTTGTCTAAGGACATAGCTCAATAAAAGAAGAGACATCTCACCCGAACATCTACAACACATATGAAGGACCGTCAAGGCAAGGAGCTCGAGATCTAAGCTTCCTCGCACTTTGAGCTGATTTGACCGACCACCGCCAAGGCGGTATGAGTAACATGAAGGGGATTATGCCCCAGACTCGAAAAATGAGGGCCTGACTTGATCTTAGCCGAAAATCACGTCGACTGAGGTGGGCTCAACGATAATTTTGGGAGCAGTTTCCCATCTAAAGAGGGACTTTCCAACGTAACCTATTATGACACGACGGTTTTAGAACCGCACGAGGACCTTATAAATATAGTCACCTTAAATGAAAGGAGGTAAGAAAACAAACCCAAGCTCAAGCCTTTGATTTGGATGTACTCATCTAACTTAAGCATCGGAGGGTCCACGACCATCATTGGCTCCCTCCATTGTCTAGATCTTCCAGTTTCCTTGCAGGACCATCAGTGGGTGCACCTCCACGATCGATCGTATCTGTTCACCACATTCTAACGATAACAATAGTAGTTCGGCTAAATCCCTACTCCACTATTGGATGACGAACTCAAACTCGAATTTCTTGATTTCACTATCTTAATGATTTTTTTTAATAGGTTTACTACCAACCTTTAGAATCCTACACAAGGATCCACGTACAGAACCGTGGTGGCCTACACAAAGGTCTTACTCGATTAGTCCTACACAATAACTAATCTATGTACACTCTCACCGGAGGCCTTGACAATAACTTATTAGTACATACCTGTCGGTGAGCCTTTATACATACATACCCATCGGTGGCTCACACAAAATCTTACACGTATACACCCATCGGAGGCTCACACAGAGACTTACATATACATACCCATCGGTGGCTCACATAGAGAGTTAATTCCGAGTTTGGACCATAAACTCTATACCCAAATCTACACAAGAATGGAGTATACAATGGACTCAAAATGTAACTCTTACTAGTTTGATGGATCTCATTGATAGTGCACTTCTTGAGATGCTTCTTTACACTTGAATCAACTTCTCTTCAACTCCCCAAGCCTTTAAAGTGGTTCTTCTTCAACTCCAAGATCAACAACCTTCCAATTGATCTACCAATGAGGATGCCAATGTGATGGGAGAGTGGATTGGTTGAATCTCCTATAATTAATAAGATAGTTGATTTCAATTAGAGATTCGCCTAGATGGCATTTTCAAAGATGAGAGACAACGAATTTACCTATAAAATTAGTGTCTAAGTTCTAAAGAATACAAGAGAATATGCTTATCTTTAAATGGAGCTTTGGAATACACAATGAGTGATTAAACATAAGAAAGATTGCATGAACTCTTTGAATTAGAGCCTAAGTGAAGAATAAAAGAGTTGTTTGTACGAATGCTCTCTAACCATAAAAAAATGCATCCTCTTTACAAAGGTATGAATACTTAATTTATGGAAAAGGTGCTCCAGTGGATCTCTAACGGCTAGTCTTCGATCAAATTGATTAATTTGATCTACTTGAATCAACATTGTCAATTGAATTGTTGATTCGATCAATAGTTATATGATTTTTGCATTTTGGTTGTTGAACACTTCTGGGCGATTGAATCAATAGGATTAGTCAATTTGATTGGCTCGAATAGACAGATTTGTTGGTTAAATTGATAGACCTCTAAAATCTACTTTTATATATATATATATATATTATATATATATATATATATATATATATATATATATATATATATATATATATATATATATATATTTCCAACCATTAGTAGCTTTTCGTCTTTATAAGCCAAGTTGATCTCGTTCATAATTAAGTTTTAGGCTTGGGATAATCTTTACAAAGGTTTACCTATTTATGCGAATTATCTGTAGGTAGATTATTTTAGAATTAAATAAGTTGCTTAGGTTGAGCAAGTTACTTCAAATTAGAAACCGGTAAGTTTTCGGATGTCTTCATCTTTCAACAGGACTCAACTGGCTCAAAAGACACATACACGTGTTATTGACAAACCGAAACACTTACAAGTAACTAGGTGGGGATTTATTCGACGGTTAAAAATGAAAAATTCAAATAAGATCACACGAATTAGAGGTTAGGATCGTTGGATCAAACTAATTTTTTGACTGTAAATTAGAGACAGTAGGTTTCGTAATTTAGACGGTTTGATTTGAGATAATATGGGCCACATATCCAATTTCTAAGTGCCAGCATATCAAGTTTCATATGCTGCCCGAGCATCCTACTACTCACCAGTTAGGAAGAGAAATTTATCACTGTACAACCCATTTACGGCCCATTTACCTGTTTAAGCCCACCCATTTTTACCTTACCAGAATAAGCCCCAATTGTACGGACGACTTGCCAAAGGTCGAAAGTGCCCCTGCTTTTTTCCTTCAAGCGGATCGGCTGGTGCTCGAAGACAAGCGCTGATGCTCCTCGAACTCCGTACGAACGGTTCAAAAGAGATCAAAGTTACATGGCCCACAGTTATGTATTTATTATATCCACAACGTTCATCCATTTCTCGAGATCATTTCGGAGCTTTATAAAAAAAAAAAAAATCATATCCAAAGATCAAATGGACCACACCACAAAGAGCAGTGGAAAATTGACATTTATTTTCCATCTAATCTATTCATAAGGTCATCAAGACTCGGATGAAGAGGAAAAACAAATTTCATAATGATCCAGAACTTCTGTGACCCCTAAAAGGGTTTCAACGGTGGACATTCAAAGTAGAATGATAATGGCATATGCTACGGTCAAACTTATGGCTACCGCTTATAATTGTAGCCATCGATAACATAATCCGTAGCCATAGAAGACTGTCTGGGGGGCTTGCCGAACTAGCGCCCCCCCCCCAGTTGTTGGCCTGTTCGGCGGGGCCACGCCCATCTGACGGCTCGTATTGCTACTGATTATAACCGCAAACATAGACGGACTGCCGTGACGACAGTCTACACATATATATTTCTTAAATTTATTTATTACATGGAGAACTTTATTCTACTTATAATTTTCTCTAATACATATTTATATAAATATGTATATATAAGCATTGAAATTTTTTTTCTCTCTCTTTTTTTCATTTCTTTCTTTATTCATCTAATAACAATATCTTCTAAACCAAAATTAGTTACTTGATGTACCCTATATGATTTTGGGGTAGGAGAAGCTACTTTAGCCAACCAACCTAATTATTTTCCAAGATTCCATCAGGTCGATGGTCAAAAATCCATTTCATTCACTTCACGGTCAATTTTAATCAGTTCACGGTTAATTTCATTCATTTCGTTTACTTCGCGACCAATTCCATGCATTTCACCGTTAATCCCGGCGATTCCCCTTCACTTTATGGTCAATTCCATGCATTTCAAGGTCAATTACCTTCACGTCACGGTCAATTCCGTGCATTTCATGGTCAATTCCCTTCATTTCACAGTCAATTCCATGCATTTCATCGGTCAATTTCCTTTACTTCACGGTTAATTCAATGCATTTCACGGTCAATTCCCTTCATTTTACGGTCAATTACATGCATTTCATGGTCAATTCCGGCGATTCCCCTTCACTTCATGGTCAATTCCATGCATTTCACGGTCAACTCCCTTCACTTCATGGTCAATTCAAGGCATTTCATGGTCAATACCCTTCACTTCACGGTCATTTCCATGCATTTCACGGTCAATTCCGGTGATTCCCCTTCACTTCATGGTCAAATCCATGCATTTCACGATCAATTCCCTTCACTTCACGTCAATTTAATGCATTTCACGGTCAATTCCTTTCACTTCACGGTCATTTCCATGCATTTCACGGTTAATTCGCTTCACTTCATGGTCATTTCCATGCATTTCACGGGCATTTTTAGCGATTCCGTTTCATTTTACGGTCATTTCCATGCATTTCATGGTCAATTCGCTTCACTTCACGGTCATTTCCATGCATTTCACGGTCAATTTCTGACAATTCTGTTTCAATTCAGGGTCATTTCCATGCACTTCACGGTCAATTCCCTTCACTTCACGGTCATTTCCATGCATTTTATGGTCAATTTGCTTCACTTTACGGTCATTTTTATGCATTTCACGGTCAATTCTGGCGATTCCGTTTCAATTCACGGTCATTTTCATGCATTTCACGGTCAATTCCCTTCACTTCACGGTCATTTCCATGCATTTTACGGTCAATTCTCTTCACTTCATGGTCATTTCCATGCATTTTACGGTCAATTCGCTTCACTTCACAGTCATTTCCATGCATTTCACGGTCAATTTCCTTCACTTCACGGTCATTTTCATGCATTTCATGATCAATTTGCTTCATTTCACGGTCATTTCCATGCATTTCACGGTCATTTCCCTTCACTTCACAGTCATTTCCATGCATTTCATAGTCAATTCGCTTCACTTCACGGTCAATTCCATGCATTTCACGGTGAATTCCGGCGATTCCCCTTCACTTCACGGTCAATTCCATGCATTTCACGGTCAATTTCGGCGATTCTCCTTCACTTCACGGTCAATTCCATGCATTTCACGGTCAACTCCCTTCACTTCACGGTCAATTCAATGCATTTCACAGTCAATACCCTTTACTTCACGGTCATTTTCATGCATTTCATGGTCAATTCCGACGATTCCCCTTCACTTCATGGTCAATTCCATGCATTTCACAGTCAATTCCCTTCACTTCACGATCAATTTAATGCATTTCACGGTCAATTCCCTTCACTTCATGGTCATTTCCGTGCATTTCATGGTCAATTCGGTTCACTTAACGGTCATTTCCATGCATTTCACGGTCATTTCGCTTCACTTCACGGTCATTTCCATGCATTTCACGGTCAATTTTCGACAATTCCATTTCAATTCACGGTCATTTCCATGCATTTCACGGTCATTTCCCTTCACTTCACGGTCATTTCCATGCATTTCACGGTCAATTCTGGCAATTCCGTTTCAATTCACGGTCATTTCCATGCATTTCACGGTCAATTCCCTTCACTTCATGGTCATTTCCATGCATTTCACGGTCAATTCCCTTCACTTCAAGGTCATTTTCATGCATTTCACGGTCATTTTTGGTGATTCCGTTTCATTTCATAATCATTTCCATGCATTTCACGGTCAATTCCCTTCACTTCATGGTCATTTCCATGCATTTCACTGTCAATTCCGGCGATTCCGTTTCATTTCATGGTCATTTCAATGCATTTCATGATCAATTTCCATCAATTCCGTTTCATTTCACGGTCATTTCCATGCATTTCATGTTCAATTCGCTTCACTTCACGGTCATTTCCATGCATTTCACAGTCAATTCGCTTCACTTCACGGTCATTTCCATGCATTTCACGGTCAATTCACTTCCCTTCACGGTCATTTTGAAATATGGATGAACGTTGTGGATATAATAAATACATAATTGTGGGGCCATGTAACTTTGATCTCTTTTGAACTGTTCGTACAACTCGAAGTTCGAGGAGCGTCGGCGCTCATCTTCAAGTACCAACCGATCCGCTTGAAGGAAAAAGCAGGGGCATTTTCGACCTTTGGCAAGTCGTTCGTACAGCTGGGGCTTATTCGACCTTCGTCAAAATGCAAACAAATATAAATAAATAGGAAGCAAGAGTGGGAGCAAGAGTCCGAAGCAGGGAAGCAGGAGTGACACCTAGTTAGAAGGATCTTACACCTAAGGTTGCACCCAATCAAAGAAAAAAAAAAAAACAAATAAAAATGTGGTTTTGCCCTAAGATTCAAGGATATGAATGTGGCACATCCTGAGTGGGTTGATAACATTGTTATAAAAAATTAAAATTAAAATCACCGAACCCATTATTATGGTTCTTGTAATGGGAATGATCACCTTCCATCATGTTAATAAAACACCTGCTAAGTGACAGCCATATTTTCAAAATGACAGTGACTCAGTGGGATAGTGACTTGGTTGTTGCTTAGGAAGACGGACTTAATGATTTTTTTTTTTAAATTATTCCCTACAGTGAAGAATACACAAGAGAGACATTCGCATGGAGGAGACAAACAAGGGACATGTTCCGAGGAGACCCATTAAGTCCAAGGACCACGTGCCTTGGTAGGAGTCAAAGGGTTTATGACAATGTTTGTGATTCATTGTATGTGCATGAATGTCACTATAGCACATGCAATGGCAAGGACATAAAAGATCTGACAAATAAGGTGCTCCAAATCCTCCAATATATTGTTTTAGTATCGTGGAATGTTTGCTTAACCTTGCATTTGTTTTGACATTATGTTTATAGCTTAGTTTAGAAACACTTGATGATCTAGAATAGAAGGGAAACATATATAATTGATAGATGTTCCTTGAGCTCTTGTTCCTTTCTTTATGCAAGAGAAATACTTAATAGTGTGTTTAATTGGACGTAATCTTCCAATATGGTGAGAGGCCAGAACACTGGAAAGTAAATTCATCCATTCTGATACTTTGTTTATTTGATTGGCATATCATCATTGACTGTGAAATGCATGGAAATTATCGTGAAGTGAAGGGAATTGACCATGAAGTGAAACAGAATCACCAGAATTGACCGTGAAATGTATGGAATTGACCGTGAAGTGAAGAGAATTGACCGTGAAATGCATGGAAATGACCGTGAAGTGAAGCGAAATCGCCAGAATTGACCGTGAAATGCATGGAAATGACCGTGAAGTGAAGGGAATTGATCGTGAAATAAATGAAAATGACCGTGAAGTGAAGCAGAATCACCAGAATTGACCATGAAATGCATGGAATTGACCGTGAAGTGAAGGGAATTGATCATGAAATGCATGAAAATGACCGTGAAGTGAAGCGGAATTGCCGGAATTGACCGTGAAATGCATGGAATTGACCGTGAAGTGACTGTGAAATGCATGCAAAATGACCGTGAAGTGAAGGGAATTGACCGTGAAATGAATGGAAATGACCGTGAAGTGAAGCGGAATCACCGGAATTGACCGTGAAATGCATGGAAATGACCGTGAAGTAAGGAAATTGACCATGAAATGCATAGAAATGATCGTAAAGTGAAGGGAATTGACCGTGAAATGAATTGAATTGACCGTGAAATGAAGGGGAATTGCCGGAATTGACCATGAAATGCATGGAATTTACCGTAAAATGAAGGGAATTAATCATGAAATGAATTGAATTAACCGCGAAGTGGAGGGAATTGATTGTGAAATGAATTGAATTGACCGTGAAGTGAAGGGGAATCACCGGAATTGACCATGAAATGCATGGAATTGACCGGGAAATGCACTGAAATGATCGTGAAGTGAAGGGAATTGACCGTGAAATGAATTGAATTGACCATGAAGTGAAGGGGAATCGCCGGAATTGACCGTAAAATGCATGAAATTGACCGTGAAGTGAAGGGAATTAATCGCGAAATGCATAGAATTCATCGTGAAGTGAAGGGAATTGACCTTGAAATGAATTGAGTTGACCGTAAAGTGAAGGAGAATTGCTGGAATTGACCGTGAAATGCATGGAATTGACCATGAAGTGATTGAAATTGACTGCGAAGTGAATGAAATTGACTGCGAAGTTAATGAAATTTACCGCGAAGTGAATGAATGAATGAAATTGACCGCGAACTGATTGAAATTGATCGCGAAGTGAATGAAATGAATTTTCGACTATCGACCTGATGGAATCTTGGAAAATAACTTATTTGGCTAAAGTAGCTTCTCCTATCTCAAAATAATATATGGTATATCAAGTAACTAAATTTGGTTTAGAAGATATTCTTGTTAAATGAATAAAGAAATAAATGAAAGTAAAGAGAGAATTTTTTTTTTTTTATATGCTTAGATATACATATTTATATAAATATGTATTAGAGAAAAATGTAGGTAGAGTAAAGTTCTCCATGTAAAAAAAAAAAAGAAAAAAAAAAGAAAAAAAAAGAAAAGAAAAGAAAGAAAAGAAGATGCATAGACTGCCATGGCTTTATGGTTATGGCTATGGATAAAATCTGTAGCCACCGACCCAGTCGACCCAACCTGGTCAAACCCGACTAGCTGGCTTTTTTTTTTTTTTTTTTTCCTTTTGTAATTCCCACCGCCTTTTGTGGGTCCCTATTACGAGGTATGTGTTATATCCAAACCGTCCATCTATTTGGTGAACTTTTATTAAGTCTCGAGACGAATAATAAGACAGATCTAGCTATCAAGTGGACCACTGGAAACCTATGGAAGATAATAGAAATCAGAGCATTACCTCTGTAGTCTAAAACAGTCAGAATATGCAGCCATGAAGATCAAATCTCCCTAGCCTGACTATGAGAGAGAGAAGCGTTGTTAGCATGGAGGACGTCAGGGAAGGATCCATCAAACGGGAACTCGGAAAATCCCGATCATACCTTGCAGGTGGGTTTTATTTCAGTCCGTTGTCGCTGGGAATGGAGGGAAGGGAGACGTTCTCTATGCAGAAATAAGGACGCCGAATGCATTTGTATTGTGAACGGCTAAAGAAAAATCAGTGTCCCGCGGACTACCATTACCGTTTCAGTTTGACAGACGGGTGGTCAGAGGATTACATTCAAGTACCTGCATTTAGCAGGATATGGCGTCTGAATTACCGCCAATTCCCACCAACTGCAGCTTTGGTTTAATTACTTTTGAATACCACCAAAAATCAAACACATGTGAAAAGTCATAATTACCCACTGCAGGCCGATTACTGTTATTCGGGAAAACTAAACAGGCCCTAAATGGCAGTGGAGGATTGAACGTCTACCATTGAAACCCTTTTAGGGGTTATAAAAGTTTTGGATCATTATGAAATTTGTTTTTCCTCTTCATCCAGGTCATTATGACTTTATGAATAGATTGGATGGAAAATAAATGTTATTATCAGCCCCAATAAAATTTTAACAGTGGAGATGGGATGGAAAATAAATGTTATGGTCGGCCCTAAAAAATTTTAACAGTGAAAATCAATCTCCCTATGGCTCTTTGTAGTGTTGTCCAGTTGATCTTTGGATATACTTTTTTTTTTCTTTTTGATAATGCTTCGAAATGATCTCGAAATATGGATGAACGTTGTGGATATAATAAATACATAACTGTGGGACCATGTAACTTTTATATCTTTTGAGCCGTTCCTGCAGCTCGGAGTTCGAGGAGTGTCAGCGCTCGTATTCGAGCACCAGGCGATCCGCTTCCGGAAGGAAAAGCAGACCCATTTTCGACCGAGAAATGGGGCCGTACAATTGGGGCTTATTCTTGGGAGGTAAAAGCAAGTTGGCTTAAAAAGGTTGGTGGCCATATATGAGTCGTACGGTAGGAAAATTTTCAGTTGGGAATCCAAGGTTGTACGGAAACCAAAAAACTATTCAAAGTTCCTGAAATCCCTTTGATTTTTGTCGTGAGATAATACGGTCGAGCCGGAAGAACCGGAACATGGTAGACCATCATTCCTGAGTACACACCCGACGGTCATGCACCAATCAGGTCCGTTCATCTACTTGGCCATAGCACGGATGACTTATTTTTCAAATTACACCTATTAGACAATACTACTCCTCTTATTGATGGCCCTTACTTTTACAGACGTAGTTAAGGGCTATTATTCAGTCGAAGAGAAATGATGGTTTTGTAAGTTTGGATTTTTCAAAATAGGCCATCCATGGTAGGGCACTGTAGATAGATTGACCCGATTGATACATCACCCTGCCACGTGTACCATGCAGAGAGGGGCCAAAGTCCACGACTGACCACTAAGCTGTTACCCGGACTCACCTGATTTGGCTCCCATGAAGAGACGGCTCTACCATATTCCGATTCTATCGGATCCACCATATCGTTTCCTTTTTTGGTCGGTAGGATTAACATCATTATCAAAATGCAAGTGGGCCACACCATCACCATATGATGCCCTGAGAGATATATCTTTCGTTAGCCTTCTGGGTTTTAATATGCGGCGGAATCAAGTAGCACCATTTGCAGGTAGGATTCTGTTCCTTTTATACGACACTTGCCAGTCGCCACGTGCATTGCATATGGTTTTGTGGGGAGCGGATTGGCTACTCCCCCTGCCATCAGCCAATGGCTGATGGTCGGTGCTCTGTGGACCCTACCACGATGTATGTGTTTCATCCATGCCGTTCATCTATTTTTCTAGATCATTTTATTGTAAGAGAACAAAAATGATATATATCTAAATCTCAAGTGGATCACATAACAGGAAGCAGTGTTGAATGAACGTTGACCATTAAAAACTTTTTGGGGCCATTAAAGTTTTGGATCAAGCTAATATTTCTTTTTCCCTTTCATCTGGGTCTTTATGACCTAATCAACAGATTGGATGTCAAATAAACAGTACAGTGGGCCTTTGGACGATTTTAATGGTGGATATCTAGTCATTATTGTTTTGCTGTGGTGTGTTCCACCCGAGATTTTTGTCCCTCTCATTTTGGGTTTAAGTCTTAAAATGATCTTTAAACATGGATTAAAGGAATGGATGAAACACATACATCATGATGGGGCCCACAGAGCACCGAACATCAGCCATTGGTGATTGCAGGGGGAGTAGCCAATCCGTTTGCTCCTTCGAAATTCCGTACATCTGATCTTCCACTTGGAACGAAGGATGGTGAGTTGGGGCGCGGATTAGCTACTGACAGGTTGAGTAGCGAGACTCGATACTGAAGTGACGTAACCAAGTTACGTGGCCCTCACCATGATGTATGTTTTGTATCCACACCTTCCATCCATTTGGAGAGATTATTTTAGGGCAATATCGAAGAACTAGTTAAATCCAAAGCTCCAGTGGACCTCAGCACAGAAAACAGTGGGATAATGACGCCACCGTTAAAAACTTCTAAAGGCCACAAAAGTCTTAGATCAAGCTGATATTTGTGTTTTTCCTTATTTCATATCTTTTTTTTTTTTTTTTTTTAAAAACTTTTTGAACAGGTTGGATTTCAAATAAACATGATGGTGGGCCTTAGGATAGTTTCAACGGTGGGAATCACTCTCCCCACTGTTTTCTGTGGTGGGGTCCACTACAGCTTTTTATCTGCCTCATTCTTTGGCTCATGCCCTAAAACGATATCTCAAAATGGATGGACGGTGTGGATACAACACATACATTATAGTGGAGCCCACATAACTTGGTGACGTCACTTCAGTTGCCGACTCACTAGTCAACCTGTCAGTTTCTAATCCACGTCCGGTGAGTCGAGGCCGTTCATCTAGTGGATCCTACCATTGATGGTGTTCATCGCATTATCGTCCTCCCTATTAATAGCTCTTCAAAGTAGATTAGGTATAATTTATACAAATACACATGGTGTATACACGGAGATTTCAAAAGATTTTTTAACAAACAATAGCTGTATCGTATTAGACAATGCCATGTTAATGTATATACGGCCGATATAAAAAAACAATAGTAATTAAAGATACCATTAAAGGACATATGGCAAAGAAAGAAACAAAGAAATTGAAGCAGTGACGAACGGTTATGGCAACAGATATGAATAGTAGAGTAATTCTGCAAGAAATTGTCTTATATCAACTTTATCAAACTAAACATTAGATTTCAATTATCATTTTCAATTACCAATCAATTTACATTCTATGGTATAATTCTTTACTTTTCTTATCAAGCCAATTACATTTTTTAGTCTAATCCTTTACTTTTAGATTGTTGTTTATATTTCGTAGTGTAATCCGTAACGTTAACTGAGTACTGGTAAATTTTAACTGTAATTTAAGTCTATGATTGCATGCTGGATTCAGATCTTCACTCGGATAAGTGTTTTATAGCGTTCCTCGCGACCGACTGTAAGAATCCCTTTCTCATTTTCATTTATCTGTATCGGAAATTCCTTTCGTACGGAAGGCAAATGTGCAACCCATCGTCAAAGGATGAACCCCACCCTCTGAATATCGCCTGATCATTTTTACACATTGAGCAAATGGTTGAATAGGCGACCGATCTCACCAGATCTCGGTCATACAATACGTGTCTGCCTATCTTGCCGCTTGGGGTCATAGTTGTTCGGTTTGAATAGAGCCGCAATTTCAATTCTAACACGCCCGCAAGTACGAAGCAGAAAATAGAACCACGTAACAATTTTTGGCACACCTGCTGGGACTTTGTCTCTAACTAACTGGCGTAATATTGTCAATTATGAATAGAAAAAGTGATTGCATTGCTGGGATCGATCCCTCTACGTCAACCGCACCACCTCTAGTCAAGGAAGTGCCAATTCCAGCAGCTCATGAGGCGTTGAATCTAAACAATAGTCCAATGCCTGCTACTGGGGGATTAGGGATGAGTATCGACTTCTCAAACTATTCTTCCAGACGAGATTGCCGTCGTACTTTGAGATTTACAACTGAGCATTCATCTTGTACAAGAATATGGAAGGGCCCAAGGAGAGCATTCCGTATTCAAGCTAAAAATACTAATCGATATATGGTCAACTAGATTGAGGCCATGCATCAATTGATGACTATGATGGCTGAGCAAATGCCATCGGTAATGCAATATAATGCTGAAGAAAGTTCTATCGGCAATACAGCTCCGCTGCCATCCATGCCGCCTCCACAACAAAATCCTCCACCAGTCCTAGTTCAGGAGATGAGGAATGTTTCACCTTATGTGGAAGCTAAGCGACCAGAGCGAGAGACTAGGAACTTTATACCTTCATGTTTACAATAGGCGAGCATGAAACGTGAATATGGCTTGCCAGCCTTGTTGCTGAAATGTCTCTCTTCATTATGAGCGAAACTTGAAAAATCTACTCTGCCAAAAGGAAGAAGTTGGGTAAGGGTATAGATGTCCAAAATTGTTGGACTCATAGGGCCGCATCTGAAGAAGAAGGTGTTTGTGGATGAATTCCAGAATGTTGATGCCGTGGTGAAGAGATGGGGATTGGTGCGTAATCATGCAATGATAATTTGATGCATTCATAAATGTCGATTTCTCTCTAAAAAACCTCATGTTGTGCAGTGATACGGTCGAACCAAATGTGCCATCCTAGCAAGGGTTTTAACTAAGATTGTGAAGTTTTTAGGGCATTGGAAGGATCGGGAATCGATTAAGACTGAATCAAAATGTTCTTGCCAGGGCAGTTTGGGAAGAAACGGTCTATTGATCAGATCTCATTAATTTCGATCTCAATAAAGAAGGTTGTGTCACACCTCGAAATTCGAAATCCAAGTTGGCCAGGCCCGAATCCGACTTCCGAAAGAGTGAGGTTATAATATGACAAGTTTTAATTTCCATCACATAATTTCCATTCAATTCCACAGGTAATCAAAGACCAACTAAAAAAAATAAATGGTAATTCATTTTCATTATTTGAATTGTCTACTATTTTAATCATCCAACTTTAAATAAACTTTCTTACATTGAAAATTCAAATTCCACTAGCCTAATAATAGATACATTGAAATTCAATTAATAACAACAGTAAAAAAGTTTGAATCCTCATGTTGTCCTTCTCGCTCCTCACACTCAAACCCTACAAAACAATATGTTTGGTCATATTGGTTGTGAGCATGACGGCGACTCGTAGGGTTACTTCCATCCTAGGTCAGGATTTACACATTAGTACCATAACACATTTCAATATATTAAGCAGAGATCGATATCAAAAGAACTTCGCAGATCAAATTCAATTTAAGACATACTGCAAAAAACGTAAATCCGAAAAGAGTCAAAATAATTTTCTTTATGTAACTTGAAAGTAATTACCCATGACAATCTTTTAAGAAATATCCTAGGCAGAGCACCACGTGATATCTTTTAGGGAACAACCTTGGCAGAGCACCACGTGATATCTTTTATGAGTCAATCCAGGGCAGAGCATTGTGTGTGTATCTTTTAGTGAATTACCCATGGTAGAGCACCCGTGCCGATCTTTCAGGAGTGACCCAGGGCAGAGCACCTATGTGTGTATCTTTACTGAATATAACTTGCCAATATGAAATGAAAATCTCATAACAATCCATTACTGAATAAGTATGGCATACTATCATGTGGAAATCAACATCAACAATTTGAAAGAAAAATAATAATACTATTTAACAATTTAAATAAATGTATCTACTACTAGCAGACATGGATAAAATATATTCTGATGCAATTTGAATTAGCATTTAATTCACATCATGCTGGGAAATGAAAATACATGCCAAACATATAAATTCTATTCAACCATAACGATGAAATAAAAAGAAACAACACAATATACATACATATATATACACACACCACACACACACACACACCACATATGAGTATATGACATTAATGTGGAGATCACGATTAGGGAGAGATCACCTACCTATTGTGTGAAAATCTGATGCACAGGCTGGTCTTTACGTCACTGGCTAGAAATCTTACCCGACTATGACTCGGATTCACCCGATGAATCAACACAACAACCAAGTGATACTAAGTTAAGCTACAACTCTAAAACATTAGATTTTCCAAAAATTTCATTACCAAATTATATTTGAAGTTAGAGAATTCTCTACTTACTAAAATTGGATCCTGAAAATAGCATGACTCACTGAGTCACAGTGAAGCAATGCAACAAGAAATGGTGTGACAACAATGGTGATCCAAAAAGCATAACTGATCTGGTTGAAGGGAAGAGAGCTTAACTCTGACATTAGGGAAAGGTCTACCCAGCCTCAAGGTCAGGTTGAACTCAACGACTGGTGCTGAAACTCGATGGAGGCAGTTTGACTTGGTGAAGCAACTTAGTTGCAAGTTATAACTTCTTCCTCCTCTTTCTTCTTTTTTCTCTCTCTTTTTTTTTTTTCAAAAACAAAATGGCCCCACAGAGATGCCATGACAAATCCACTTTGTCCATTAGTTTTGCCTGTCAAAGTTAGGGCATGGGCTTAAAAATGAGGTTGATCCAAAGCTAAAGTGGACCACACCAAAGGAAACAGTGGAACTCACCATTGAAAAAAAAAACAGGGTGTTACAGGTTGGGCTGAGGCAATAATACCCATCGAGTGATGATGTTTTATTTAAACCAATTTAATTTAAATGATTTTAAACTCGCAAGTATACGAATCAGATGTAGATACGGTACGTATTACGAGATCGTTCCTACGGGGACTGGTTGTCACAATTCGAATTTTACGATTCTTCTTAACTAATCCAACAAATAGTTGAGCTAGTGATTAAGTAAACTAATGAAAAATAATGTAAAATAATTGAGAATAAGAAGAAAAATTCAATCAAGGAGAATACTAGGACTTTTGAATCCACCCCTAATTATCATAACCCTTGTTTTACTTGTTGATTCACCCTAATTCAGATTGATATAAATTTAATAAATAAAGCACACTCTGTGTCCTTGGTCGGGCACACAGGATGTATAATTCCCTTAAAGCACAAGGATCACATATTTCCATCCATGGTAAGGCATGAATAGATGTAATTCCTATTTCTCTCTCTGTACGAAAACCTGTTCATGGTCAGACACAAGCATACCTAGAATAAGATTCCAAACAACATCCACATCTAGACTTTAGTTAAGCTCATGGATTAGAGAAGTATGGAGTTTTCAATTAGTCACACTAGAGAAAGAAATAAATCAATCACAATTACGGATGAAATCAATAATAAACAAGAGTCATTTAAATTAAGAGCTTCATCTCAGCCCTAGCTAAGAAATTAGAAACTCATAGATTCAATTGGAAAGAAGGAAAAACATAGTTGATAAAAATACATCCCTTTTTAATCTCTCCCTTCTTTCTTCCTCTCTCCTCAGACGTCCTCCAGATCTGGCTGTGGATCTGGATCTACTCTTTTCTTCTTCACTTACGTCCACAATTGGCCGTCCTCCCTCTGTCTTTATAACAACCAAAAGTCGGTCGGTTAGGGCTTCCGCACAAGAGGCGGTGCGTAGACAACTGTGGCCAGAGTTGGTTTCGTAGGAGTTTTCGGAGGAGTTCTTTACGCAGCAAAACGTGTGCAACTACACATAACGCAGCACCGACTTGTGCTTTGGAATTAAAATCGCGGTCGCATATGCAAGATCTGAAACGTTCAGTCGTCTTGGCTACGGCGGTCCCACATTGGAAGCATTTTGGACGATCCAGATGGATGGAACGATCCTCTCCAAGACTGCAAAATGGCCGGCGGCGTCCCGGTTTCGGACGCACTGTAAACAGGGTGCGCTCGACCGTGCGCTGATGTTGTTGGTGAGGTCCACTCCGTTGATATTTTGATAAATCTAAGCCATCCATTGGATGCAAGACGAAATTTCGGTCAAGCATGAATGGTTTTTGTTGTCCGTTAATGCGGCCCACCTGATTTTATGCTCTGCCGTCCGTTAGATGTTGTGGACGCTATTTCCCTGTGTACACGTGCATGAGTCCGAAAATTCTCCATATGTACGGTCGGTTTAGCCTCTTGGAATGAATGAACGGTCTGGATCAGCAATATCTGTGATGATGGTGGCCCACCTGACTTCAACCGCAACTCCTTGTTGCGCAGTAGAAAACGGCAATTTTCTGTTCTAGGAAGGAAGTCGGGTCAGCACCTACTAACCGACTTAGTTGATTCGGTGCACGACTAGTGCACATGTACACTATGCATATGCCACCCAAGGTGGGGTCCACCGCAATGTTTCTGAGAAATCTAATCCGACCATCTGTTTTTTCTCCTCATATAATGGTTGAGACCAAATTTGAGGCATATCCAGAGACCAGGTGGCCCCACTTAAGGAATTAAGGGGCTTATCTATCTGTTGGGCCACTTCCAGAGGTATCCAATGGCTGAAATTTTACGTGTACAGTTAATTTATGGCCCCCAGGCCATGTATGAAGTTTCGAACCGAATGGATGGCTGGAACCATGTGATCTTACATTCTGCACCAATTTTGGGCCTCTTTAACGTGAACGGTTTGATTTTCTTGGATCCCTGGCGTATAAATTCGTCAATCTTGGTCCTCTAGAATCCGTCTCTTGCTTTGGTGACTTCAGTGTGTCAAATCCACGCTTGTAGTATCGTTTTTCAGTCCAAGCTCCTAATTACACCCTACAACAAAAACACGATTAAAATAATCCGTTAAGCATTGTCATGTTGGTAAAATCAGGTAATAATCGGGGTCTGATATGCAATATTCGACCCTCATCACAACCCCCAACCAACATTTTGCTAGTCCCGAGCAAAACATGCAAAAATAATTTCAGAAATAAGAGGGCAATTCCTGTAAACCCAAGTGACTTGTGAACAAATAGTCGAGCTACGAAAATTCTAAGAATCATGAATGGGAGCAGTATGTTCTCCTGGAATCAACCTCATGGTAAACTTTATAATCAAGTTCAAACTATTAATCCACTAATTAGAACATTCTAAACATTGAGTTCCATGAGTGTATAGTGTAATCTCGGCTTATCACTGTTAAGAGATCTAATGGCAATTTCATGATATCATTGGTAATTAACTACAGAATTCATGACAACTGAAACCGACACTTTCCTTACAGATTAACTTTTCATTCTACCAACCTTTGATTTTTTATGAACAGTAATGCCAAGGAGGGGAATCAAATCTTCACCTATAGGGAGCAAACCTATGGTAAAGATTTGTCGTCTAACTTTTTTTTTTTTTTTTCAAATGTCAACCATAAGGGATTGAATCTACACCTATAGGGAGCAAACCTATGGTGAAGATTATTTGACTTACCCTTTCAATTCTTCTTTCTAAACTGATGCTAAAGATTTTTTCAGGCTGGTTCCTTTCATGCTTAGTGATTACCAAGTTAATCATTCAATATCAAACCGGAACCTTAATGTGTAAGTGAGATGTGATATGTGAAATCATGACTCAATCAATGTTTACAACTTCTAATCATGTATTAACAACCCGAACTTAACTGTGAAATCTAACAGTCAACTGAATCCAAGAGTCATAGATTATCAACATCACGTATCCTTTAATTCTAAATCCAAGATGGCCGTCAACATCACTTCAAATTCACAAGAAATTCTAGAAAAATTAAAAATTTTCACAATTTTTGCTTGGTTTCACAATTTTCACAATACTGATTAAGTAACCTCATCTCCCACCCTCAACCTAAAATCTACATTGTCCTCAATGTAAAAGAAATAAGCAGGCAATGCACATGGGACAACGAAAGTAAAAGAAGAGTAATGGAAAGATAGTACCTGGATGAAAGAATCAAGAGGCTTTCCAAAGATATCAGCGTAATAGTGGGTCAACACAAGAGAGAAACCAACAAAAGCAAACTAACCTAATATAAGGCTAGTTTTGCTAGTCCTCAAGTAAAATAAAAATAACAAAAATAAAATCCTACTTACACCACTTTCGCAGGTACTCTCGATTGCATTTAGCGTATGCAACAAGTCTTTAAACCCCTAGGTTGCCCCTAGTGGACGAGTTGTAGTCTCGTGAGGGTTTGCAGTAATGTTACCCACAAACATTGAACTAACTAACTAGGAAAAAGAAATGAAATGAAAGGTTAGGTTGCCTCCCAGGAGCGCTAAGTTTAACATCTTCAGTCAGACAAGCAAGACCATGAATTAATCAATCTTGATAACTTGAGTCTTCCAAATGAATTTCTTCAACATCTTGATCAACCAAATCCTCTAAATACGGTTTCAACCGTTGACCATTTACTTTGAAAATATTTCCGTCCTTTAGATTTTTAATCTCAACTGCTCCATGAGGAAATACTTTTACTACCTGATAAGGACCATACCATCGCGAACGTAGTTTTCCATGAAAGAGGCGTAACCGGGAATTATACAATAATACTTTCTGGTCCAGTTCAAATGTCTTGTGAAGAATTGATTTGTCATGAAAAAATTTTGTCCGATCTTTATAAATTTTTGCATTCTCATATGCCTCATTTCAAATTTCTTCTAACTCATTAAGTTGAAGTTTACAATGCGATCCAGCCTTGTTTAAGTCAAAATTAAAGGTTTTGATGGCCCAATAAGCATGATGTTCTAATTCCACAGGCAAGTGACATGCTTTCCCAAAGACAAGCCTATAGGGGGACATTCCAATCGAGGTTTTGAAAGCTGTACGATACGCCCATAGAGCATCATTTAGACGTTGCGATCAATCCTTATGATCGGAGCGAACTTTTTCTCTAAAATTTGTTTAATCTCCCGATTTGAAACCTCTACTTGACCACTTGTTTGTGGATGGTATGGTGTGGCAACTTGATGGGTGATGAAATATTTCTTCATTAAAGATTCAAATGGTTTATTACAAAAATGAGTACCCCCATCACTTATAATTGCTTGAGGAGTACCAAAACGAGAAAAGATATTTTCTTTCAAGAAACGGACCACAACTTTGTGATCATTCGTTTTACATGGCACTGCTTCAACCCACTTAGAGACATAGTCGACAACCACAAGGATATACATATAACCGAATGACGGGAGAAATGGACCCACGAAGTCAATACCCCAAACATCAAATATTTCAACAATGAGAATATTGGTAAGTGGCATCATGTTCCTGCGGAAAATATTACCCGTACGTTGGCATCTATCACATGTAGAACAAAAGGCATGTGTGTCTCGAAAAAGTGTAGGCCAATAAAATCCACTTTGTAAAACTTTTACAACTGTTTTCTTTGAACCAAAATGACCACCACATGCATGATCATGACAAAAGGAGATTATCCTATGAAACTCACTCTCAGGCACACATCTCCCAATAACCTGGTCAGGACAAATTTTAAATAAGTATGGGTCATCCCAAAAGAAATGTTTAACCTCAGCAAGAAATTTGGATTTATCCTGTTTAGTCCAATGAGAAGGAAGTTGACTTGTAACAAGATAATTTACAATATCCACATACCAAGGTAATTGAGAAATAACTAAAAGTTGTTCATCAGGGAAAGACTCGTTCATTGGCAAAGGATCCACTGTGGACTCTAAAACAAGGCTAGACAAGTGGTCGGCTACCACATTATCAGAACCCTCTTTATCCCGAATTTCAATGTCGAATTCTTGTAGCAAGAGAACCCAATGAATTAATCGAGGTTTAACATCTTTTTTTGAAAGAAGATATTTCAATGCTGCATGATCTGAGAATACTATAACCTTTGATCCTATAAGATACGACCTGAATTTTTTTAGAGCAAATACCACTGCCAACAATTCTTTTTCAGTGGTAGAGTAGTTAAGTTGAGCATCATTTAGAGTCCTACTAGCATAATAAATGACATGAGGCATTTTGTTCAATTGTTGTCCTAAGACGGCTCCAATAGCATAATCCGAAGCATCACACATAAGCTCAAAAGGTAAACTCCAATTAGGTGGTTGGATGATTGGAGCAGAAGTTAACAAATGTTTTAACTCATCAAAAGCTTTCCGACAATTATCATTAAGGACAAATGCAATATCTTTAGCTAATAAATTACATAAGGGTCGAGAAATTTTGCTAAAATCCTTAATGAATCTCCTGTAGAATCCCGCATGCCCTAAGAACGATCTAATCTCCTTCACTGTTCTGGGTGGAGGAAGACTACAAATTAAATCAATCTTGGCTTTATCAACTTCAATGCCTTTACTTGAAATAACATGCCCGAGTAGAGTCCCTTTTTGAATCATAAAATGACACTTTTCCCAATTCAATACCAGGTTCATTTTTGTACATCTTTTCAAGACAAGAGATAGATGGTATAAACATTCATCAAATGAAGATCCAAAAACTGAGAAATCATCCATGAAAACCTCGAGAAAACGCTCAACCATGTCTGAAAAAATACTCATCATGTATTGTTGAAAAGTAGTAGACGCATTACACAATCCAAACGGCATACACCGATAGCCATATGTACCAAAAGGACATGTAAATGTGGTTTTCTCTTGATCCTCAGGAGCAATGAGAATCTGATTATACCCGGAATAACCATCCAGGAAACAATAGTAGCTATGCCCTGCCAATCTCTCAAGCATCTGGTCTATGAAAGGAAGAGGAAAGTGATCCTTCCTGAAAAGGCCTAGCTATATGTCCTAGAGGAGGGGTGAATAGGACAATGCCAAATAAAAACTTATAACAGCGGAATTAAAAGAAAATGATAGCTAAAGTAAATCACAATGCAGGAAAGTGAAACAACCTCAACATTTAGATCTTTAGAGGTTGATACAAATGTTGTTCTAAGGACAACCTTTCACCAAAAACCAGAGTTTATGATAGGACAACCTTATTTCTAGAAAGATCTTTGTATCAAATCTCAAACCAAAGAGGAATAAAGAAATAAATACAAACTGAAATGAAATAAATTGCAATTACAAATGTATTGTTCTAGGGACAGCCATACACCATAAAAATGGCAGGGCAACCTTGCTGGAACAACTTTAAAGGAAATTTAAATTCAAGCTGATAAAGAAATAGCAGAAAATAAATTCTAAACTATTACAAAATTCTCACAAAGCTTGAATTAAATGATTACAACATTCACCACATTCATACATCCCACAAAAGAATAATTAAAGATTAGAAATGTAAATCATTCAACCATAACACTAGGGATTATAGTGGTTCGCCTGTGTGTTTACCAACTGTTAAACAACAGCCACACAAAATGCTACTCCACTCCTAATATCCTCACACAGGGGATATTAGCGTTCACTAACAAAATAGGTTTTCCCAGGTTCACCAAAAACCTTTACAATTGTGTCTTTGTCTGTGGGCTTACACAATAATAAAAAACCCCTCTTCTGAGTTTTCCTGGCTCTCCTCAGATAACCAATACAACAAGCTTTTTCTGGCAAACCTTGAAATAAACTAAAATAGAAAGGAATTTACAATTAAATGTAAAATACCTGATTATCTCCTTAGTTGTAGCAGCCCGGTAGAACCAAGTCAGAGTAGATGATTGAATGTCCAAGTTCAATGTCCAGTACTAAATTACAATGGTTCTAATTCTAATAAATTTTAAATTAAACCAAGTAGGGCTTGCCTTAATTGATTTTGATTCCAAAGAAAGGGAATAGCGATTCCTCTTATCAAATCAGATTGGAATAGCAGAAACAAAATCAATTAAATAAAGCTAAAGAAAAAGAAAATTAAATAAGCACACTTAGCTTAGATGGAGCACAGAAATATCTCTCAGAAGTTCGACGAAGATTGACTTGAATGGATTAATTAATTCAATGATTTCTTCTGAGATTCATGCTTTATTTATAGGTGAGCAGATCGCATCTTCGACTGGTCTAAGGTGCCCTTCGACTAGTCGAAGAAATAACAAATTTGAAAAAAATCGGGCGCGATAAGCTTTGACCGTTCTACGATTGGTCGAAGGCCTCCTTCGACTGGTCGTAGGTCACCTTCAACTGGTCGAAGGTCTCCTTCGACTGGTCGAAGACCTTGTGAATTTATCGCTGGACTTTGTGTCGAAGAATTAAGACCGGTCGAAGAACCAGTTGACACTGTTCCTACGACTGGTCGAAGAAATCCCTGGACTAGTCGAAGCCTAACAGAAAATATTCGATTTTTGTAACAACCTTACGACTTATCAAGGAATTTCTTGGACTGGTCGAAGCAACTCTAAGACTAGTCGAAGAAGGCTTAGGACTAGTCGAAGAACTGACCAAACTTATGTAAAATAAACATTTGATTTATGTATCCAAAGTGACCTACTTATAAGGTCAACCTAAGGTCAGTCAAACCTCAACTATGAAGTAAGGACATTGAAATATTAGGAACTAGTGACCTTGAAGTACGAGTCTTGAAGTCTTGATGTAGCTCAATCTTGAAAGAGTCTTGAATTCTTTATGAATTGCTTTGTACATGTCTTGAGTTCTTTATGAACTGCCTTATATTCTTCTTGAAGTCTTGCAGCTTGAGTCATGTCTTGCGAGTAGTTCTTGCATTCAAGTTTGATCTTTGTACTTGTGAGCTTAGCTTGTTGTGAACTTAGCTTGTACATGAATATTGATCTTTGAGAGAGCTTCACTTATGCAAGATATATAACAGTGATTTTGGCACCACAAATTTGACAACAAACAGGGATATATAATATAGCACTTACACTTCCTTGTGACCAGGTTCAGTTTACGGTAATCAATACAAACTCGCCAACCTATAGTCATGCGGGTTGGCACTAACTCATTATTATCATTTTTCTTTACTGTAATCCCAGACTTTTTGGGAACAACTTGAATGGGGCTGACCCATGTGCTATCTGAAATGGGGTAAATGATACCAACATCTAACAATTTAAGCACCTCTGCCCGAATGACCTCTTTCATATTAGGGTTAAGCCTCCTTTGCATTTCACGCGATGTTTTTACATTTCACGTGATGCTTTTATTCCTTTCTAGTTTATATTTCTTCCTGTTTATCGTTTGTGGGTGAGACTTGAGATTGGATCTGGGTTCACTGCGTTGTTGGCGTGCTGCGCAACACTCCTATTGTGTCCCTCTGAAATCTAGGGCATATATGGTTTTTTTTAAAAAGAAGTGTAACGCCTTGAAAATCGAGGGTCGAGTATAACTTAACTCCCGAGTTCCAACGCATCACTTATGCAACATAAATAATGTTGATTAAATGTTGTCTGTGTTAGAACAATAAACATGAGTGAGATTATACCAAAAATAGTAATTCATACTTCAGATCATTTGTATAAAGGCAAGCGGAAGACTGAACTACATATACATGTATGTAAAGAAACAAAAATCATTTTATTCTCCAGAGTATGAATCTATCTGAGTCACCATATACATATGTTTGTTTTGTGAACAAAATGTCAAAAATAAACTAAGTGATCCCTGCAAATCCCGTCAATCCGGCAGCCTAGTCGAAGCTGCCAGAGTACTGCATATAAGAGAACTCCTCCTGGTCCTCGTCAGGCTCAGCCTCCTGAGTCGTCAGCTCGTCTAAACCTGAGATAGAGTCTGGTTGGTGTGCGCAACACCGTCCCGTAACGTGGGAGTGAGTAGCTAACTCAGTGGAACAATAAAGCATAGGTTAACATGTTATCAATACAGTCAAGCAGTAATGATAAAGCAGTAAAATCAAACACTCCTAACTACTCTTATTAATGCAAGTATGGATGCAGGTATGATGGATGCCCTCACCACACCCTCCCTCGTGCGACACCATCTCACGTTCGCGGCATGCTTTCATCCCTCAGTGTTCCACATCTTCCAGGCACATGCAATGCATGATGAGCATAATTACCGAGTTTTTAATTAGTCCATTTCAAACAACAGTATTGGGAAACTAAGGTACCTCCCTTGTATCATTCCCAAATATGATCCATTCTAGGGTCATCAGTCCTAGTTAATATCAGACGATAGTGTGTTTTCTAGGTCACTGCAAAGGCTGTCAGGGCTGTTACGCACAAAGGTTACACCACTCCCCCATCACCTCTTTAACGATTCATCACTATACAGAAACATGCCTAGTTCATACTCTATATACCGCGGCAAAACCCTAAGGCTCACCGCGATTTCAGAGTATGCTCGAGGTCACTACAAAGGGCTGCTAGGGCTGTTGCTCGCATTCGTTGCACCACTCCCCCATCACCTTATCAATGTAGGCCGACAGCACGAATATAGTGTCCCATACCACCATAATCGGCTCACGAGTCTGGTTGCTCACTGGTCACTATGGGGAGGCATGTGGCCCTAGCGTAGGCCGACAGCTCGACCATGGTGTCCCATACCACCATGCCCGGCTCATGAGTCTTAGCAGATCGAGGTACCATGGTTAACGGGATTCTCACTGGTAAGTTTGGTACCCTAGGTTTAAGCATTAGCGACCAAACATGGTGAACATACATAAGACACAACGGGTTACTTGACGTGCTCGGCTAGCTCGAGCGCATAACAAGTTGAACGATATGAAGCGCAGAAGTACTTCGTGTGGCCAACCACTATCGCCAACCGAAGTATGACTCGGGTTCGTCAAACACATCTTTCGTGGCGACATAAATCTCAGCCACGATCCCAAGTTTGGTACCGGATGTCTGGACTATGGACATAGTCCCAAACTCAATCAATTCTCATCCATAACATGTGGAGTAAAGCATGATAAACAAAGTAATTCAAGCATGCCAGTAGGCATGTCATAAGGCATGTTATAAAGCATGATATAAAGCATGTTGTAAAGCATGTTATAGAGCACTATACAAATAGGGATATAAACACATATACTTCATAAGTGAGTGGTTAGAGTAAACAACCACATGGAGGGAATCATACATGTCTCTAAGGTAGTTGAGAACCCCATCTCAGCACCTACCTAAGGCACTAATATCTAAGCACTTACTCTCACAAGCATTTTCACAAACACTTAGAGTACACTATTTCAACATACATGACGTATGTTAGTAAAATATGCATTAGGGCTATCCTTTCGCCATGCGAGTATTTTATCCGTATATATCATATTCATACAGCAAATAATCATGACAAATACATCTCCAGAATTTATACGTATACGGTGTTTTCTAGAATACACAATTTCAACATACATAGTGTATATAAGCAAACATGTATTATGGCGATTCCTTTCGCCAAACGTATTTTATCTATATACCATATATTCATACAACAAATAATCATGGCAAACACATTTCCAAAATTTGTACGTATACGGTATTTCTACGTATACCTAGAGTATGTAAAATTTCATATTTTACATCTTTAATCGAAACAGAAAACGGAGAGCACTTTGTACATGTGCAATTGCATGCAGATCATAAATCTATCATTATCTGACATTGAAAGCGTTGAAAACCGTAACCTATACACCTAAAGTCCTCACCTTGCACCTTGGAATCTCAACGGATCAGCAAGGTTTGATGGGCTTCCGTATTCGGGAGTTTTATAGCCTAAAGAGTGAAACCGGTTAGCTATTTCATAACCTATAACCTTCACACCCCCAAACAGATCTAGGGTTAGGGTTTCTTACCTTAAACAGAGTCGTATCGCCGGGAAGCGCAAGGAAGGGTGGTGCAGCCCGTGTGGTGATTGGAAACAGTAGGAGGGAATTCTCCCACGACTCTCAAGCTTTCTCTCTCTTTTTCTCTCTTCTTACTTAGGGTTTATTCCAAATTCGTATGGCTGTGAGAGAGGTTGCCCTAAGGTCCTTATATAGCCTAAAAACTCTCTGGAATAGACTTATGTTCAAGGTATACTTATATTATAATCAAATCAGCATTGTTTCAGCTCAACGGAGGGTTTTGGTGGGCCTCCTTGAGCCAAAAGTCGGACTTAAGCTCACCCATCCTGGATCTAGATGAAGTTAAGTTTTCGTTCCATTAGGGTTTCCAGATCACGCGTGGCGAACCAGTTTCAATTCAACGGTTAGCGGACCTCGATCAACAATTCCAAGTACATGTAAATGTTTTAAAAATTTTCTTGATCCGAGGGTGTATTTGGGTCAGATTCTGACGGTCTGGTTGCTTATAAAATGTCCACAAGCGATACGTGCCAGATCACTATTCAAGATATTTATTTTGTAAAGAAAACAAGAGTTTTTACACTCCCTTGCTCCGGACTCGAGCAAACGGCTGTGGGACACTGTCTGGACTTGATTTCCGAGATGGTTGTCAAGCCCAGGGAGGCGGTCATAATTCCTTAAAACTTCGTATTATTCGGACTCCCGATGTGCGGTCTAGACCTAATACGGAGTTTCAATTCGTTCCCGAGAGCAGTCGGGTAATGAGTTTGATCCTAGACTTTAGGGTAACCTAGCGTCAATGATTCTACAAGTTTTGGGTCTTGCAAATCGTATTTAAAGCGATTCCAACGGATTTCATGGCTAATCTAGTTTAGCACTTAGTTAACTTTGTCTAAAGGATTTAATCCTAAGTGATTCCTAGTCGAGGTGGTACTCGAGCCATAGTACAAAAAATTACGAGTCGTTACAAGAAGATTTTAAGTTACATTATCAGGGCTCTTGAGATTTAAAACGGATGTCTTTGATCCTTTTAATGGTCAAATTATCATATGGATATTTAGTTTTCTCCTTTCGAATGTCATAACATGTACAACGAACTTTAAAAGTGATGTCACCCTTTTGTCCGGACTAAGATTATTTGTATATCACCTTTTAAAAGGCTAAACCTTTATTAATATGCCATCATTCACCTCCATACTCTCAACACTTTACTGGAGTAAAAATTTAGAGCCAAAATATCTATTTTATTTTCAAAGTCGATATATGATAAAATAAATAGATTTCAGTAACATTCAAAATAGAAACAGTGTTCTTCTTTCAAATGAAAAATAAAAATAAAATTTTAATATCGATCTCCTACTTTATAACCATCCATTTGAATACGTAGCGCTCCACATCATTTGGTCTCTCTCTTTAGAGTTCAAGATATGAGTATTGATTCTTAATTGATCCACAATAAAACATTGATGCGTGTCAATTTAAACTTTCATTATTATTAAATAAAAACTTTACCTTATATATATATATATATATATTATATATATATATATATATTATATATATATATATATATATATGAATCTTTCCTTTAGTGACCCTTTTGTCTTATATTTTTGTTCTCGAGCCATTGGTAATTATGTTATTTTTTTTCTTATTTCTAGAATTTTTATTGTTATTCTTAAGATTACTACCTCGAGAAGAGTGCACATTTGAAGCATTTCTTGATCATTCTGGCCTAAGTTTATTTTCTTCTTTCATATAGTAATTACAACAGTATTGGTGATTCTATCCTTAACTTCGACTGAGAATTATTTTATGTTCTCTTTCTTGGGTATATTCTTATGAACAAACTTGAAAATTAGACCTAATAATGATATGAAATACTGGATTTTTTAGGAGAAAATCGATCTAACATTCATAACTGTGACAGAAAGTGCATAAGCCCACAATTGATAGAAGACCCCATCAAACCTTAAGCATTAATGAAGAAACACTTCATTACGCTAAACCTTAACATAATTAACATGGCAATCAAATAGATTATCCAAGATGTCGGGCCTAATCTTCAAATCTTAATGCGAAACTTAGTGCATTATTGTAACCCCTTCATTTGGGTCGAGATCGTAACACGTGAGCAGTTCTCAACACATGAGGCTAGTTGAATGCCAATAATACAAGCCCAAACGGTCCAACACCTTTATGGTAAGTTAGACTATTTGATCTCATGCTGTTAACACCATCCACCCTCCCCATTTGACTCCAGCCAGACGGTGAAGTCCTTTGGGTTGAACACCACATGTTTGGAGACAAACATCATCTTATTGATCCTTAACACTCGATAGTAACGTCATGCCCTTGCATCTAAGTAATAGTGGGTGTCTTTTGTCACGACCACTTTGGTGGAACGTGAGGCCAAGGATACCTATTAGTTTCTATAAACTAGAATCATACTCAATCAATTGCCCCTATAATGGATATTCTGGATGTTCCTTAGACAGGGAGTGTATAAATAGGGACATGTAGGTCACTTTCTTTAGTTTGTCTAGCCACTGGCAAAGCTGGAGCCTTAAAGACTAGATGTGCACAATGCCCATATAATTTTCCAATGCCCTTGGACTAGTTTGGTTAAATTAAGCCTAAATGACTAATGGATTATGTGCTTGACCAAAGTGAAGATTACTAATGTGTAAACTGTCACATTAATTTGGTTGGACAATGAAATTAAACATACCCTTTTATAACACGAGTTTCAATTATACTAGTTTATATACCTCTCAAGTTTTTTTTTTTCTTTTAAAATTTTTTTATTTTTAATAATAAGTTATGTATGATTCATGTCCCTTAACCAAATAACAATGTCATAATTAAAAAAAATTACATTATATAGAGGGTTCTACTTATGTGCGACATTGCTGACTTAGCTCATTTGAAAATATTAGAGCATTTTGAATTCTACATGTGTGACCCTTCCAGCCATTCTACAGGTTGTCGTATATGTGAAATACGAATTGGTCATCATTTGGGTTATATGTGTATATTTTCTAGAACAATAGTTCAAGTAGGTCACCAAGTATGTCAGTCATAAAGCATGAAATAAATAAGTTTAAGAACACCAAATGGACAACTCGAATATTCACATAAATGCTTTGTATGGGACTGTAAAAGGAGTTGCTCACTACCATGGAATAAATCCAAGCTATTGAAAGGTGTATGATATACACATCTTGTCATTGTGCCATACATAGTGAGACCCCTCCAACCTACACGAAGGATTCTTTGACAACCACTCAAATAAACCCAACAACAAGGGAGTGTGGCTGCTACCAACTAATACAAGGACCACACGATTATATCTCATTCTTAAAATTGTTAGTTGGAATGAGATGTTGGAAAATATGTAATATAGTAAACAACGGAGGATAGAAGAAAAAGATAATGAGATAACCAGATCTATCGGGTTCAAGGCTCAACTTCTATAGTCAATTTCTCAAGACAGATTTGCCGCCATTTTTCTGGTAATTCCAGCAAGTACTGCAAATGAAGGAAATCTACAAATTGTCTTCAGGATACAATGAGCTCTCAATTTGAATTTCAACACGAAATTTTGCACATTTAAGTGTTGAACAAATATCTAGTTTTAACATTGATATGCTTTTAAAGCATAGAGCCCTATGTCGGTGACCTTCTCCTTGGTCAGTATATAAACTCATTCCCGGTTCGACAAATCGTCGTATGTGTCTCCGCCTAGCCAAATGCGCCCTAACATCCATGGTTGGAGTCACATCTAGAAAACGTCGTTTCATCATTTCCCGCACAAAATTCTTTTCCCATAGAGATCAAAGACATCATAGATATGCAACCGAGTGAAAGGCACAAGCTACTTCTCTCATGGCGGTCGAGCTGGTTCTGGGCAATAAAATAGCGCTTTTTCGTCCATAAAAAATACATTAAGATGTCAGATTTGAGAGTACTGAACAATGAATGACTTTATCTGGCAAATGGAGAGAATACCTTACGGATTATGGTATCTAGGATTTATAGCAATTGAAAGGTTATTGAGTTTTTCCTGAACAGATACTCATGTGCCTTTTTAAGACATTTATACCTATTCACAACAAACAATATTCTTCCATGAAAAGACATAACCTTTTGTCCTATGACAATTATTTTGTATCATTTTATATAAAAACAATTATCCAACAATATAAAACCATTGCCACATGTACTATAAGTCCTAATCATCTTAACTGTTGCCACATGAGTGACATGTGGCATAGGTGCCACATGTATGAACATGTCAGAGTCACTCTCAATCAAGTGGTAGACTGAGTGAAAGATACCTCGTTTCAATACTGAGGTCTTGGTATCGATCCCTAGTGGGGGTGGCTAACAGTGAAGTGTGAACTGACCGTGTTGTGTACTAGCAAGCTAACAAAAAAAAAAACGCTAAGGTTAAAATACTTCAAGGTATACCCTAGTTCAATCCAAGTTGCACCATAGCTTCAATAAGTTTACATGCCAAAAAGACTAAAGCATTTTTTGACTCCTTGCGATTATGCGTACATACACCTAGGCAACCCTACAACCCGTGACGCGAGTGTAGATAGTGCGATGTCCTTGATGAGATCTAAACCCTAATTGCATAAGCAAAAACCTTTTCTCTTATTAATGAGCTATACACTCTTTTTATCGAAAGTTTCATAATCAATATATTTATTTACTTATTAAAAATAAAATTTTATTTTTGAAATTTATTTTTATTAAAAACACAATAATTAGAGGGTTATGCATGAAGGGCCAAAAGGACAGACAAATTCCACACATTGTAGATGGGCCTGACACATGGATGGAAGCCGAATTGATATTCACGGTCATGGATGCATATGTCATCACTAACAGACAACTAACTATGCTAGAAATATTCACATGGATCAAAATAAATAAAGCACCTGTCTTCCCCCCTTAAATGGGAAGTGGATTGGCTGGTGTACCACACACCAGCTATATAGCTGCTGTAGGTACGTGTCGTGCGAAGCTGAGCACTGACGCTCCTCAGCTTCGAGTTCTACGGACGTGGATTGGGTCCTACCACCGCCTGGACGGTAATCCGTTCGGGCAGGGCTCTATTGGGCCTACCATGATGTAAGTGTTTTATCCTTGCCGTTCAACGCCTTTTTTCAGATAATTTTAATACGTGAACTAAAAAATGAGGTGGGTCCAAGGCTTAAGAGGACCACACCAAAGGAACTTACACTGATAATGACACCCACCGTTGAGACCTTTCTAAGGGCCAACGTGATGTTTTTTGTTTTTACCATACAACCTATTCACAAGGTCATGTAAACGTGGATGACGTGAAAACACAAATATCAGCTTCATCCGAAGCTTGTCCGGCTCCTAAGAAGCTTTAATGGTGGACGTTCAATGCCCACTCTGTGGTCCACATAAGCCTTAGATCCACCTCATTTTTTGGTTCATATATTTAAATTATCTAATAAAAGCGTTGAACAGCGTGGATAAAACACTTATATCACAGTGGGCCCACAGAGCCCTGGCCAGACGGATTATCGTTCGGGCGGGGGTAGGACGCAATCCGCGTCCGGGTTCTACTGATGGTTCAAAGGAGATCAAAGTTACGTGCCCCACATTGATGTATTTATTATATATATACCCTTCATCTATTTTTAGAGATCATTTTAGAGCATTATTCAAAAATCGAATTATATCCAAATATAATTTGGACCACACCACAAATAGCATAGGAGAATGATTTTCACCGTCTAAAAATTCGTAGGGCCCACCATAACGTTTACTTTCCATCCTATCTGTTCATAAGGTCACAAAGCCATGAATAAAGAGGAAAAAACAAATATCATATTGATCCAAAACTTCTTTGATCTCTTACTTCTTTTTTTTTTTTTTTTTTGTGGTCCACTTGATAATCATATCTGTCTTAGTTTTTGTCTCAAGCCTTAGACGGGCTCTCCGAATGGGTGGATAGTTTGAATATAGCACGTAACTCATGATCAGACCTCACGTAACTTGCTGACGTAAATACAGAAGCTATATAGTTGGTGTGAGGTGCACCAGCGTTATAATATCCTGCGAAAGCCTTTCGCAGGAAGTTCCTGCCAAAGGATGCTAGTGGGCCGCCACAATGTTTTTGGGAAATATACTCCGTTCATCCGTTCAGCGAGCTAATTTTAGGACAAGTGACCAAAAATGAGTTGGATCCAAAACTAAAGTAGACCACACAAGAGGGAAAATTGGGAAAAGAAATACCTACAGTTGAAACCTTCTTGAGCTACACCTTGATGTTTATATGTCATCCAAACCGTTTATAAAGTCATTACCACGGGGATGAAGTGAAAATATAAAATAAAATAGCCTGAAACAAAGATTTTATGGTCATAAGAATGTTTCAACGGTTCTCACTGAATCTCCACTGTTTCCTCTCGTGTGGCCCACTTGAGTCTCGTATCTACCTCATTTTTTTTATTTTATACTGAAATGAGCTCACAAAACAGATAAACCGAATATATTTTCCACAAACATGGTGGTGTGCCCTACCCAGCATCCTTGCGTAGGAACTTCCTGCGAAATTTCGCAGGACATCCGCGTCCGGTCTGGAGGCATACAGGTCTGCAAACAAGGTGACAGGCGTATAAAAAAGTTGACAAGCCCATTACAAAAATGCAGACCTGTCACTCGAAGCCAAAAGCAAGGTCTCTTTTCCACAATCCCTCTCAAGGATATCAGAACCCGAGTAGTGCTGTCGCCACCATTACAACCGTACGGCAACACCGAGCTTGGAACGGATAGGCTACTCCCCCAGCCACCAGCACCGTGGCTGGTGGTCGGTGATCTGTGGGCCCCACCATGATGTATGTGTTTCATCCATTCTGTTCATCCATTTTTACAGATCATTTTAGGGCTAGATACCAAAAATGAGAGGGATATATATCTCAGGTGGACCACACCACATGAAAATAATATTAATTAGATATCCACCATTAAAATCCTCCTGAGGCCCAATTTACTGTTTATTTGATATCTAATATTTTGATTAGTTCATGAAGCCCAGATGAAGGGAAAAAAACAAAAATCAGCTTGATCCAAAACTTTTATGGCCCTCAAAATGTTTCTAATGTTCGACGCTCATTCAACACTGTTTCCTGTAATGTGGTCCACTTGAGATTGGGATATACCTCATTTTTGGTCTCATACATAAAATGATCTATAAAAATAGTTGGACGACATGGATGAAAAATATACATCATGGTGGGTCCACAGAGCACCGACCACTAGCCATTGGCGGGTGTCAGGGGGAATAGCCAATCCGTTTCCCACTGAGCTCGCTAGTCCCCGGTGATTCTATTGATATGCTGAAAAAAGAAAATAAAAGAAAATAAAAAGAAAAAAAAAGTTTAAAAAAAAACCAACACCTTCACATGCTGATCCATTTAGAGTGGTATGGTGATTGTAGGCGGCGGTCGTCACTACTATTGCTACCGTCTAGAGAAGAAAAGGGGAACGATATGAATGGGGCTTAAAGAGCCTAATCCACACTGACAGATGCACATGGAAAGCTCTGATACCACATGGGTCATTACTCTTGCTCCGGTGGTAGACTCTACAGGAGTTTCAACGCCAGGGTTGAGTACCCATATGTGGTGAAATTCCACCAACGTGAGTGTGTAGGGTGTGTGTGCGTGTGTAAAAATTAATAAAAAAAAAAAAAAAAAAGCTCTAATAGCATATGTTAAAATGTATACACGCTGTAATAAGAATCACATGCATCTGAAAGGGTTGATTGGAGAGACACTTGCGTACTTGAGTTGGCCATTTATGGCATTTAAAAAGCTAGCTAGAGAAGATGTGTGCAACGAAATCGGATTGCGGACTGAGTTAGTACGCTTTGATCGTACTGAGTAAACTCAGTTGGGCATACTGTGAATGAATGTCGGTTATCTACGCCGTCCATCTGTTTTAGCAGTTCATTTCAATGGTCGAGTCCAAAATATAAGTACGCCCAAAGCTTAAGTGTACCACACCAAAGGAAACAGTGGGAGTAATGACTTCCACATTTGAAACCTTGCTAGGCTCCACAGCGATGTTTATTTGACATCCAACCTGTTCATAAAGATCACAAAGACATGGATGAAGGGAGATCACAAATATCAGCTTGATCCATAACTTCTGTGGCCCCTAGAAATTTTCAACGGTATAATTTCAATTCATACTGTTTCGGTGGCGAGGTCCACTTGAGATTTGGATATATTTCATTTTTGGTGTCAAGCCCTCAAATTATCTCTTAAAATGGATGGACGGATTAGATAAAATATTTAAATCACGGTGGACCCTATAGAGTTTACTCGTACTGAGTTACTAATTTTTGGTCCTTTTTTTTTTTGTTAGCTGGTTAGTACAAGCCACAGTCAGTTCACACTTTTTTTTTTATTTTTTATTAGCTTATTAGTACACCCACTATCAGATCACACTTCAGTGTTACCCACCCCCCACTAGAGAATCGATACCAAAACCTCGGTGTTGAAACGAGGTATCTTTCACTCAGTCCACCGCTTGAGCTATGGATCAAATATAAATATTGCACTTATCCACCAGGCCCGCATAGGTCATGGAATGCTCTGTCAGTTCACACTTCAGTGTTAGCCATCCCCACTAAGGAATCGATACCAAGACCTCAGTGTTGAACACTGTGATCGTTGGTGCTTTTCAAGTCCTTAGACGGAGTGAGTGGAGAGGGGCCCACTATTCTTTATAACCTGATCCACGGCCGAGTATCCTTCCCATCATCGAACTCTTGGCGTCCAAACATGCCCACGCCTATCGGACGCGGATTGCGTCCTACCCGGGCTCTGTAGAGCCCACCGTGATTTAACTGTTTCATCCTGCCATCCAATGATTTTTTTTAAAAAATTTTAATACGTGAACCAAAAAATGAGACAGGTCCAAGGCTTGAGTGGACCACAAAGTGGGGATTGAATGTCCACCATTAAAAGCTTATTGGGAGCCAGAGAAGTTTTGGATCAAGCTGATATTTGTGTTTTCACTTCATCCACGTCTACTTGACCTTATAAATAAGCTTTATGGTAAAAAAAAACATCACGTTGGCCCTTAGAAATGTTTCAACGGTGGGTGTCATATCAGTGCAGGTTCCTTTGGTGTGGTCCACTCAAGCCTTGGACCTGCCTTATTTTTTGGTTCACATCATAAAATTTTCAGAAAAAATCGTTGGACGGCTGGATAAAACAGTTACACCACGGTGGGCTCCACAGAGCCCTGCCCGGACGGATTACCGTCCGGGCGGGGGGTAAGACGCAATCCGCGTGGTCCACTCAAGCCTTGGACCTGCCTCATTTTTTGGTTTACATATTAAATTTTTTTGAAAAAATCATTGGACGGCAGGATGAAACAGTTACATCACGGTGGGCTCCACAGATGCCTGCCCGGTAAGGCGGGGGTAGGACGCAATCCGTGTCCCACACCTATCACTGGGAGAGAGATCCCATTTGGATTACTACTTATTCTTGTTATATGGTACTTTGCAGGTCATCGTAAGATTATCTACACCCACCTATGATGGATCCACCTGATACATTTCTTTATGATCCAAACTGTCGATTCCATAACCCCTGTGGCTAATGTTATTTGTGGCTTATTTTTATTTCTTACAAGATGCGTGAACGAAGGGTCGTTAGTGCACAGGAGATATCGGGTATATACGATGCAGTTTACACCTGCAGACTACCATAAAGGCAACATGTCTTCTCGCAGCAACCTCCAAATGGAGTCCCAATTACCTAGGGACCATGCCCTTATATTGACACAAGGCGGCTACTTTTGACTACGCATTTGAACCTTTTGTCCAAATGATGGTAGAGTGTAATGATTTCATTTTCCCACGCGTTTACAATAGGAAATGATTAAACAAACCGGCCTATGTAAGAAAAAAGAGAATTCGATGAAAGAGCCTCCTGTGATTTTCACCTGGCCCACCGTGATTTCCATATGAATTCCTCTTCAACCATTATATAAGTTAAATTCGGAGGGAAAAAAATCAGATTAACTTATGATTTAGGTAGACTATACCAAACAAAATTGTTGATGCAAATAACTGGTGTGCCCTCCTTGATCCTTCACCAACATAGGAGAAGACAATGGAGACCCTGGCTAGAGCTGGGGACCCTCCGATGCCAAAGTTAGGACTAAGATTGTATAGAAAGATTTTAGGGAGAGTTTTTGCATACCTTTCATCCATGAAGTCTTTCATATTTATAGAAAGGAGAGGATCCCATCGTACTAGGATTCTTTTCTTGATATCTTGGAGATTCGGTGTCAATCCAATTTTGGACTCCAGCCGATCCCGAGATCTTCGGGATCGAGGATCCTTTTACTGGATTTTCGGAGAGGTGTTTTATTTTACACCGTCTCTTCCTTGCTCGGATCGGGCCTGGTCGACTCTACTGATGAGCGAGTCTCGGCTAGCTATAAAAGGTAGCGCTATTTGCCCTCTGTTAGATGAGATAAAACTGATCCATAATCAGTGTGCTTTCTTGATCCGATTGCCGACTCTATAACCGTCCTTAAATGGGTCGGTTTTAGAGTCGGTTATGTAGCTTCTGAGCTTTGGGCTTTAATCGGCTTCTTTGGATATTGATGTCTCGTTTATTGAGTCAACTTCGTGCATCTCGTAAATTCTGCCTTATGGCTCTGGACTTTGTAAGCCTCAGTCAAGATTCGTTCCTTGTAATCCAAGCTAAGTCTCTCTTTTAGGCTTTCGATATGCTTGCCTCGGTTCGGCTTATTGCCTCGGGATCCCGAGTGGTGTCAGTAGAGTTGGTCTATTCCATAGTCGAGTCTTTGGACTTGTTCTATTTTTTCCCAGCGGTAAGCCCCCCTACTCCTTGCATCAACTTTGTTGACGCTAAGGAGTAGAGAGTTGTTGAGTCGGCTTGAGTTGAGACTGACTTTATGATGGGGCATTTATTGCCTGCAGGCGTCCTGCATCATCCAGAACATGAGCCGGTGCGTTGATTAAGGCCGCACGAGCGAGAAGCCGCCAAGGAGTCTTTTCATCTTATGAGAGCCAGGCACATGACAGAAGTGGTGCTCGCGTCTTCCGAAGTGCGCCACGTGTCGGGCAGGGGAGTTGAAGCAAACATCGACTCGACTCCCCCTTAAATGTCCTTGCCACATGGTAGGGCTATAAAAAGGGGAGCGTGATGTACTTCTCCCATTTTCGCGCGCACGTTTTCCTCTCATTTTTCACTTTCGTTGTTTTCGCCGCTTTCTGCCATTTCCATCTTCCGTTTCGGACTTCTGCTTCCACGTTCCGCCTTTTTCTCAGTCATTCTCACTGCCTCCGGTGAGTTTTTTAACTCTCTCCCTCCATTTCGCTTTCAATTATAGTGGCGATGCAAGGTTCCTTGAGCCCCTGGGAGGGAACTTCCAGTGATGAAGGTGAAGCGAGGCGTTTCTAAGACGTTTCGGAATCACCTTCGCTGCTGGCAGAGATGGCTGTAGACGCCAATGTAGCTTTCCAGCACTCCGAAAGGGTAGTTGGAACTTCAGCGGAACGCCCTGTTTCGGCGGGTCCATCTCATGGAGGGGCATCGTTGGCAACTGTCCCTGGCAGGCCTAATCCTCCTGGGGAGGAAACGGAGGAAGAGGGTGAGGTGGCCGAAGGAGTCAGTGAGTTGGTTGCTGGCCGAAAATCGACGAATGCTGCTGAGTCGGCAGCCGAGGGAGAGGAGGCCGAAGACGAGCAGAAGGGTCTCGTTCCCTCGGTTTTAACCGAGACCGAGCTGAACAATATTAGGGTTGGGTACCATGTCCCGGACTCGGTCATTCTTCGCCTCCCTCTTCCGAGTGAATTACCTGACCGTCCTCCCACTCGGATGGTCGCGATTTTCTGGGTCGCTTTACAGTACGGCTTGCATTTGCCCCTTCAGGGGATAGCTCGAGATTTACTTTCCCGACTCCAGATAGCACCTGGGCAGATAGTTCCGAACGGGTGGAAGAACTTGTTCAGATGTGCGGTGTTGTGGGCTGAAATGGAGCAGCTCCCACTGACTGTCGACGAGTTCCTTTATCTGTTCCAAGTATGGCCGAACCCGCAATAGCTCGACTGGTACTTTTTGTGTGTTTGGCGGAATAAGGGAGGACCTTTGATAACCGACCCTCATACCTCCAACAAGCATTGGAGAGATAGATGGTTTTGGGCGTGTGGTCACTAAGAGACTGCCGAGCTAGGGCCCATCGAATCTCGCGTTCCTCATACGTTCTCCCAACAAGTTGACTCGGCGTGTGCTCTTTTCTATCTTCTCATACTTTTAAGTCTTTGAGTTTGACTGTGTGTGTTTCGCAGATATCCCCGAGCGAAGGCCGAGTCTCGGAGTCGGCGCTTTAGCTCGGATTAAAGACCTGAAGGCACTGAGTCCGGAGCATCGATCTTAGAAGAGGCTTCTCCAACTAGAGCGCCTTTTTGAATCAAGTTTGGACTCAGCCTTAACAGGTACTCTCTGACTGCTCTCATTTATTCCCTTTGACCTTCGTTTAACTCCCCTTGTGGTTGACGCAGAGATGACTGAGGCTCGGGCCTTCCTTCGTCCGCCTTCCAAAATGAAAGCCCCTCAAAGGTCAGAGTCTTGGCCTCCAAAGAGGCCGAAGAAGGACTCGAAGACTAAGGGGCAAGCTACCCTGGTCATCCCGACCGTAATAGTTCCCAACTCGGAGGAAGGGGCGGGAGTGGCGGATGCGGTGGCTCCTGAGTCCCAATGGGTCACCGAGCCAGGACCTGTTGCCGAGCTAGCTTAGGAACAGAGGAAGGAGCCCTCAGGAGGGGAGATGACTCAATAGGAGACGTCGATCTTCCAACGGGTCGTGAAGGACATGCTTCCTTGGGCCATCTCCCATGAGAGTGAAAAGGACTTCACTGCCCTCTTCGAAGCTCCCCCAAGACGGACTCTCTCCCATATGGCGAAGATGCTCATCGAGGTAAGAGTTGAACTTTGCACTTGCTTTGTCAGTTTCCTCAGGCTTGGCTGACCTTATGTTTTCCTTTTGCAGTTTACCCCTTGTGCACTCAGGGCTTGCTCGGATCTGGCCGATGCATAGAAACAGGCTGGGGAGGCGGAAGCACAACTCGCCACTGCTGTGACTCGACTCAACATAATTACTGGCGACTTAGGGATTGTCAGGAAGGCCGCCGAGGAGGCCAAGGCTGAGAGTGCTTGTTTGGCCTTGCAATTGCAAGAGGCCCAGGAGGAGAGTCGACGGAATCGCCAGGCTCATGCTTCCTCCGAAGAGAAGTTAGCTCGGCGCAAGACAAAGACTAAGGCTGCCCTCGAGCATGCCAAGGTCTAGGCCGTAGAGGCCTTTCTTGAGTCCCGTGAGTACTTGGACGAGCATGATCGCTTGTATCAGGATGGCTATGTCAAGTGCATGGACCTGATGAAATTATCCTTCCTCGAACTTGATCTCTCAGGATTTGACGAGAGTGGCTTTGGGTCTGACAGTCCGGGTGCCGAGACAGCTGGGTCTGCTGGTGCGGTGGCGGCTGATCTTGAGGTTACTTCTGAGGCTGCTCCCGAGGTGGCGTCAGAGGTTGCTCCGAGTGACAGCAGCAGCTGAACCTGAGCCACCTCCTGAGTTAGCTCCTGGTGAACCCTGAAGCTAATTTTGGATTGCAAAGCATGTTGGGCATCGAAGATAATTTTAGATTGCAAATCGTGTCAGGCACTTCGATCACACCAAGCTTCAGGCGCTTCAAGCACGCCAAGCGTCAAGCCGAGTTCGAGAGCATCCGCAACCGAGAGGGGACATCGCTTGTCTCGGCCTACCCTTTTTCGCATTTGTCTTTATCACTTTGTTAATGTAATTTCAAAGTAGGAACTAATGTAATCCGATGTAAAACTCATACTGATAAATGAATATATTTGATTTTCACCTTCATTTGACTCAGTTTACATGTTTTCCACTGTTTGTTTGTATGGTAATCGAATTTAACCAATCACTCAATGGCCTACCTAGGGATAGTAGATTTTTAGATACTCGACGTTCCATGGATGGGGGAGTAGTTACCCAGTTAGATCTTCCAACCGATACGTTCTAGGTCGGATGGTGCTCGAGACAACATAGGGTCCTTCCCAATTGGGTCCCAATGTGCCCGCACCAACTGCCTTTGTGTTCAGGAACGTTTTTCGGTGGACCAGGTCCCCAACTCGGAATCGCCTAACCTTGACTCAGGCATTGTAGAACTGACTACTTGTCGTTGCCGAACTGCCATTTATAGCCGAGCCCTTTCCCTTTGTTCTTCCAAGAGGTCGAGTCCGAGAGCTAGCAATTCTTCGTTGTCTTGTTCATTAAACGAACTGACTCGAGCAGAAGGTAGTCCAATCTCGACTGGAGTGATAACTTCTGATCCGTACGCAAGGGAGAAAGGAGTCTCTCCCGTGGCCGTTTGAGCGGTAGTTCGGTAAGCCCATAGTATTTTACGAAGTTCTTCGGCCCACGCTCCCTTAGCTCGGTCGAGTTTGGTTCAGAGGTGCTGTTTGATGATCTTGTTGACTGCCTTGACCTGTCCATTCGTTTGAGGATGATGAGGGGACGAGTAGACATTTCTTATTCCAAGATTGTCGCACATCTCTCGGTATTGCTTGTTGTCGAACTGCTTCCCGTTGTCAGTAATAATGGTCTAAGGTATCCCAAATCGACAGATGATATTTTTTCAGACAAAATTTGTGATTTTTTGTTTGGTTATCTTGGCTAGTGGTTTGGCTTCGACTTACTTAGTGAAATAATCCATTGCAACAACGACAAACTTGGCCTGACCTTTCCCTAAAGGGAGTGGTCGGATGATATTGATTCTCCACTGCGCGAAGGGCCATGGACCTGCCATAGGGGTCAGTTCCTCAGGTGGCTGTCTCGGGATGACTGTGAATCGTTAGCATTTGTCGCAACTCTGGACGATCTTGTGAGCATCGTGTTGAATGGTCGACCAGTAATACCCTTGCCGCAGAACTTTATGCCGAGCGATCGTCCTCCCGAGTGATTTCCCCAAATCCCTTCATGAATTTCTCGCAGTACGTGGTCAGCCTTGTCATGTCTTAGGAAACGTAACAAAGGAGCAAAAAACCCTTTCTTATATAGTACCCCGTTGAGTATGGTGTACCGGGAGGCTCAGATTTTCAACTGTCGAGCCTCGGCGCCATACTCAGGCAACTTCCCATTGTTGAGATATTGGACGATCGGGTCAAGCCAAGCAGGTTCCAAATCGATCGAGTGTACGGTCGAGCTAAGCGGGTCGTCGATGCCCTGCTTAACGACATACTCGATTGGAATGGATCTGGGTATATCGTCCTCGTCGGCAGAGGCAAGTTTCGCCAATAGGTCGGCTTTAGCATTTTCTGTTTGAGGGATTCGAATGACAGTACATTGTTGGAAACCATCGATCAGTTCTTTGGCTTTCTTCATGTAAGATTTCAGCTGCTCTTTATGTGTTTGATACACGCTAGTAACCTAATTGACGACCAACTGCGAGTCACTGAATACGCTGAGATAAGTAACACTCAAGTTGGCTGTTAGTCGAAGGCCGAGCAATAGGGCTTCGTATTTTGCTGTATTGTTCGAGGCTTGAAATCCAAGTCTTAAGGCATATTGCATGTAGGTTTGATCGAGAGTTTCCAGGACGACTCCTGCCCCGCTTGCCTTAGAGTTGGATGAGCCATCGACAAAAGGCTGCCAATAGGGTGGGTAGGGAGATGACTCGGGAGTGGCAGTCGTCGACTGATCGGCTGGTTCATCTAAAAGCTCGGTAGGTGAATCGGTTTGTGGGGTAACTTCAACTATGAAATCGGTCATAGCCTGTCCTTTAATTGCTACCCTCGGTTGGTATTGAATATCGAATTCGTTGAGCTCAATTACCCACTTCGTTAGGCGGCCGAAAGCTTCTGGTTTCTGGAGAATCTGACGGAGTGGGAGGTCGGTTACGATGATAATGGTGTGCGCTTGAAAGTATGGCTGAAGTTATCGTGAAGACACAACTAATACTAGGGCCACTCTCTCCAGCGGTGGATATCAGGTTTCTACAGGGATTAGTGCTTTACTGACATAATACACCAGCAGTTGCTTCCCTTCATGCTCACGTATCAAGGCCGAGCTCACTGCTGCGTCGGAGACTACCAGATACAGTGCAAGGCTTCCCCAGGCTCGGGCTTTGATAGGAGAGGAGGAGATCCGAGATATAACTTCAACTGCTGAAACACTGTTTCACACTCTTCCGTCCAATCCACTGTTTGCTATCCCTTCAGTTGTTTGAAGAATGAAAGACATTTATCGGTAGCTCGGGAAAGAAGCAGTTGAGTGCGGCTACTCGTCCAGTCAGTCTTTGTATATCTTTAATCATTTTTGGGAATTTCATGTCGAGCAACGCCTTGATTTTCTTTGGATTAGCCTCGATTCCTCGCTGACTGACTAAGAATCCGAGAAATTTACCCGAGCTTACTCCGAAATTTACCCGAGTAGAGACACAAAGACTTATCTTTCAGGTGTGACTGCAGGGACGAACCAATTCGAACGCGTTCGTCTCGACCAAAGGTATCGGGATGAGGTCTTCTACCGATTGACCTCGCTCGTGAGTCTTGGCCCGAGGATCCAGTGTTTCGATCGTGGTTACCTCAGTTGGAGTTTTTAAGGCCGTTGCATAGCAGCGCCTTGCATCCTGTTAATCACCTTTGACGACTCCTACTCCCAACTTAGTCAGGAATTTCATGGAGAGATGATATGTCGACACTATAGCTTGAAGAAGACATAGAGAGGGTCGACCGAAGATGGCGTTGTAGACTGATGATTGGTCGACTATCAGAAAGTAGACTATTACCGTCGCCTAAAGCAGGGAATTTCCGGCAGTGAGTGTCAGTGAGATGACTCCTTCATGAAGGATTTGTCCGCCCGAGAATCCGATCAATGAAGTCCGAACTGGCCGCAATGTCGATCGTTCGACAGCCATTTTATCGAACGCTTGAACGAACAGTACATCTGCAGATGATCCTGTATCGATGAGAGTACGGAACACCTTGCGGTTTGTTATAGTGAGGGTGACGACAAAGGCATCGTCATGTGGATGATGAATACCTCGGGCATCCTCGTCTGTAAACGATATGCAACACTTTTCCTTTTTCCTCTCTTTTGAAGGTCGAGCTAAAATCAGGATCTCGGACTCAGGCCGACTGATGCTCCTTGCGTAATTCTTTCGAGCATTGTTCGAGTCGCCTCTGCCTTGGGGACCACCGACGATAGTTCGAATTTCTTTCGTGGGTCGGTTGTCTCCTGAGGGTTCTTCCGTCATCCCAGTTCTTTCGACATGCTCTCTGAGACGGCCTTCTTGGATGGGTCTCTCGATTTCTTCTTTCAAGTGATAGCAATCACTTGTATTGTGTTCGTGATCGCGATGATAATGACAATATTTATTCTTACTTCGTCAGTTCGGATTGCTTCGGAGTCTATTTGGCCATTTGACGAACCCTTCGCCCTTGATTTCCATCAATACCTACTCCTGTGACTTATTGAGCAGAGTGTACGTTGAGAATTTGTGGTCAGGCCGTTTACCCAATATACGTTCGTCGCGGGACCGATCATCTTTACGCTTCTTTCCATTAGTCGAGTTAACTTCCTTTTTTGCTTACTCTTTGGCCGGGACTTTTGCGTTTTAAGCGGCCTCACGCAGGATTCAGGTTTCTTTGGCGTCCACATATTTATCCGACTGAGCCATGAATTCAGCTAGAGTAGTAGGCGAGTTCTTGTCCAAGGATGCAAGAAACGGCTTATCTCTAACACCTTGCATGATCGAGTTAAGTGCTGTCTCATCCGAATGTTTCTGGACTTGGAGCGATTCGAAGTTGAAGTGCTTGATATAATCCTTTAGTAGCTTTCCCTTGTTTTGAACTATATTGTTCAAATGTGTAGATGGCTTCAACTTTTTCTTCCCACCGATGAAATTGGTGAGGAAGGCATCGCTGAGCTCTGTGAATGAGCTAATGAACTTTGGCTTTAACTGTTTGAACCGAAGCGGAGCTACGTCGGCCAAAGTGAGGGAGAAGGCTCAGCACATCACGGCATCCGAGGCATCGTGCAATTCCATATACGTCCGAAAGTACTCGATATGCTCGGTTGGATCGGTTTTGCCGGTGAAGGGCATGATCTGAGGAAGGCGGAATTGTTGTAGCCGAGCTTGCATAATCTCTTCTGTGAATGGGGATGCCTTTGTCTCAGGTCTCGTCTAATTTACATCGCGGTTTTGCTTCATGTCGGTGATTTCCTCCCGCACTTCCCTCCGAAAATCCTGGAGGTCAGCTTTCCAGGGTTCGTCGCTATCAGTCGTACCCTCAACTGGGGGTCTGCCGCTCCTTCTCCAATCTATTTTGTGTTAAAGATCGTTAGCTGGCAGCGGGGTGGTCACGGAATGAGAGGGTGCAGGCTCAGCCGGACCCTGGTGTTGACTCTGCTAGGGAACAGATCATGGAGCAACGGGCTGAGGATCAACGAATTGTCGTGGGGCATTTGCCCACCATCGTTATGCTGGGGCAGCTGAACTTGCTGGCGATGGATCTATTCTAGCATTTGCTTTATGTAGTTCATATCGGGCCTGAGTTCCTGGACCTCCTTATCTAGCCGTCCGTTTCCCCGGTTCTATTGAGTATGTCTGGTCGAAACGGAGGTCGCCGAATGGGCTGCGGAACCTTGTCAATTATCGGGTCAATTCTGGGCCCCTTGGGCTCCATTCGTACCCGGCAGGCCTTCTGTCATCGGTGGTCCAGTGACAGCGACCTCATTAGGCTCGTTTTGGACGGTTCTCCTTGTTCTTGTCATTGGAGATCTATTGGAGCTTTTCGATAGAGCTAGAAAAATGACTTTTCATATTGCTTCCCACAGACAGCGCCAAACTGTTGATGCAAATAACTGGTGTGCCCTCCTTGGATCCTTTACCTGCAAAGGAGAAGACAATGGAGACCCTGGCTAGAGCCGGGGACCCTCCGATGCCAAAGTTAGGACTAGGATCGTATAGAAGGGTTTTAGGGAGAGTTTTTGCATACCTTTCATCCTTGAAGTCTTTCATATTTATAGGAAGGGGATGATCCCATAGTACTAGGATTCTTTTCCTGATATCTTGGAGATTCGGTGCCAATCCAATTTTGGACTCCAGCTGATCACAAGATCTTCGGGATCGGGGATCCTTTTACTGAATTTTCGGAGAGGTGTTTTATTTTACACCGTCTCTTCCTTGCTCGGATCGGGCCTGACTGACTCTATTGATGAGCGAGTCTCGGCTGGCTATAAAAGGTAGTGCTATTTGCCCTCTGTCGGATGAGATGAAATTGATCCATAATCAGTGTGCTTTCTTGATCCGATTGCCGACTCTATAACCGTCCTTAAATGGGTAGGTTTTAGGGTCGGTTATGTGGCTTCTGAGCTTTGGGCCTTAATCGGCCTCTTTGGATATTGCTGCCTCATTTATTGAGTCAACTTCATGCATCTCGTAAATTCTGCCTTATGGCTCTAGACTTTGTAAGCCTCGGTCAAGATTCGTTCCTTATAATCTGAGCTAAGTCTATCATTTAGGCTTTCGATATGTTTGCCTCGGTCCGACTTATTGCCTCGGGATCCCGAGTGGTGTCAATAGAGTTGGTCCATTCCATAGCCGAGTCTCTGGACTTGTTCCATTTTTCCCCAACAAAAATAATTAAGAGACATGTCCACTCTTGATTTCTAGGGCCATCGCAATGATTATATGAAATCTATTTCAATTAAACACCATACCGAAATTTAGATTTGGGGCCTAAGCATCAAGCCCATCCTTGAGTCAGGTGGGCCAAACTAACGAATATAATTTGGAGGGTGAGTATTGTATGTAAATGATAAATCCAACCTGTTCATCCATTTTTTGAGCACATTTTAGGGCATTCGACTAAAAAAGAGGAGTATCCAAAACTCAACTAGGCCATACATGATAAAACAGTAGGGAGAAGAATTCCCGCCGTTGAAACCTTCTTAGGCTCCACCATGATGTTGCCATCCAAATCGTTTATAAGTTCATTTTCATTGGGATGAAGTGAAAACACTGAAAACATACACCGGTGCAAAACTTTTGTGGCCATATAAATATTTCAACGGTTGGCACTAAATCCCTCCGTTTCCTCTCGTGTAGCCTGTTTAAGTTTTTGATCCACATTAATTTTGGTCGCATTACCTAAAATTACCTGGAAAAATGGATGGATGGGATGGATTTCTCAGAAACTTTTGGGTGCATGGTGGATTTCATATAAACATCGTTGTCGGGCTTACCTTAGGGGTCGTTTGGCACCGTGGATTGAAGGGGTTTCTAATCCCCTGGTTGTTTGACCGCATAAAGTAAATTGGGTTTTCAAATCCAAGGGGTTTCCAATCCCCTCTTTGAGGGGATTTGCAATCCACAGTGAGAGCTTGGATCACATCTAAAATCATTTCAATAGTTGCAGGTGTAACATGTGTGTCACTATACACTATCATTCTATTAGGCACATGGCCCACTAATGATGATCAGCAAAGTCCAAACATTGTCCATGTAAATCAGCATCGTCCAAACATTGTCCAACACCGTCTAAACATTGTCCATATAAATCAACGATTAAAAATCATTGGTTAGTCACTCAAACATGATCTTGTGCCTGTGGCCCATCGGAGACTTGGAATTTCATCATTTTCGGGCAAAGCATATATTTCAGCGGGCTTATCACAACCATTGTATCGAAAATTACATATCTCATTAATTAGAGATATTAAAGTTAATTTAATAATTAAATATAAATCCTCGTAAATATATTACGGATAAGTACTTTTGGATTAAAGTTGATTCATACTCCAGGGTGCCAAACACACTCTAGGATTGCAAATCCAGGGGTTTCTAATCCTGCGGTTCGAAATCCAGGGGGGTTACAAATCCACGCTCCCAAACAGGCCCTTAGCCTCTGACCCATTTGCTTGCACGGCTGCCCATAAAAAATTCAATAGAAATCTATGCAAAGATAATGGGAAGAGGTAGCTTATTGATTTTTATTTATTTATTTATTTCAAAAAGGTGCCGGACTGTTAACTCTATATTAATTAGGTATTTTTTTGTCCAATTAGATAAGTACACACTCTGGCGCCCCAAGTCATCTAGTTTCCACGTGGGATGTATGCATGCCAATCCAACCATCCAAAATGTGGCCCAAACATGTATTTAGGCCCCATTTTGGTTGAAACATAATCTCATCAAACGGACGGTCATGGACTTTCAACTGGTGGCCCACTTATAGATCGTTCTGGTAGTGGTCTGCCACTGAAAACAGGGCCAAGGTTGGTGGCTAGAATCTCTTAAACTGAGATTTCAATCTACAGCATGGCCCACACACCAATGGTCTGGATCACTGAACCATGGCCTTATCCAGATGGAAACCCGACTCACCTTACATTTTGCACGTGTGGCCTTTGGATAAGAGGTCCAACCCATTGATCTTTGTGCTTGATCATGTCCTAAAGGTATCGCAGATTGGATGAGCCTAATCTTTACATTTCTGATCTGCAAACAGACAATCAAGGTCCACATTCAACTGATGAAAGGCCCACATCAGCCGCCAGGATCTTCCTTATTTGAAATTTTCAGTGCTCATCAACTGTGTGACCCAGCAGACCAATGGTCTGGATCACATGGCCCACATGTCTACAAACTAAGAAAAAACCAGTGTATTTCTCATGCCCTGGAATCTAACACATGTCACCATCAGAATGGGCGCGGATTAGGTGTGGCCCTGGTATCACCCAAGACAGTGCAGCCCTTACCATGGGCCCCACGTAGATGTATTTATTGTATATCCACACCGTCCATCCGCTTTGTCAGATAATTTAAGCACATGAGCTCAAAAATAAAGAAGATCCAAATTCAGGTGGACCATACCATCCCATATGAAACAACAGTGATTAAACGCCTTATAATTAAAAGCTTCCTAAGGACCAAAACTTATGTGGTCTATTAATAGTCGACCAGTGTTATTTGGGCAATCACTAGTGGGTGTTTCCAACAAGGTTTAACACCCCTTTTTTTTTTTTTAATAAAAAAAATTATTTTTTCTTTCATTTATAATACCATATAATTTTTGGTATCATCCAAACTCTCAATCATTTTGGATTGATATTTGTCTATCTTATCCTTTGAACAATCTAAGCCATAAATTATAATCAAGCCATTTATATAGTAGAATCAGGGGTGAGTAGACCCACTTATTCTAATAGTAGTTATGTGGACCACCAGATCCGAACCGTTCATCCTCGACTTTGTGGAGGTCCCATATCTTGTAGACCGTTACATCTTGAGCCCTCACTCTTCCGCAAAGACTTTCATTCCTATAATGTGGTCGACCTGATAATTAGATTTCCTTCATTTACGGGCTCATGCACTAAAATGATCAGGCAAAACGGATGAACGGTATGAATATAAAATACATACATGAAGGTGGCCCCACGGTAAGGCCCGCACCTAATACACTCCCCATCAGAATCAGACTGAGGGGTGGGCCTCCATGTGGCACTTGCACACTGTATCCACGTGTGCATGCGCAAACACACCCTGAAGTCTCAACAACCACCCGGATTGCTCCAGGTTGGGCCACCCGAAATCCCCAGTTTAGCTCGATGGGGATTGCGTCCTGGCTCTGCCAGGTCCGGGCCCACATCCATGCGGTCCACCCATTTTGTGAAATCATGTTAGGGTAGGATCCCAAAAATGAAGCAGATCCAAGGCAAGTGTGGTCGACTTGAACCTTGGATCTGCCTCCTTTTGTGCTAAAATGATCGGTCGAAATGGATGGATAGTGAGGGTAAAACACATACATCACGGTGGGCCCCACAGAGCATGGGTTTGGTTGGGTATGTCTCGAGGCTGGAGGGATGGGTCCAGGCCTGTCCTTGGGCCCACAAAACGACTATTGGGCCCAAGCCTCTATAACTAAAGGCTCTGCCCGACTCTGTAAACCACTGGCTCGAGACAGGTTGGATCAGCTGGATGGTTTCACTGTACAGTATCAGTCACAGCCCAAAACACGTCTTATTGGCTCATATCGGTCCGATACAGCAATCGAGCCTTTAAGTCAGATCAGTGTTACTAGGGCTTTAAACCGGTTCGTATGGCACGATACGTTCTGGCTTTGGACGATAGGTTGGATGGGCTCTCCAGCTCGGTCTATTGAGTCTGTTTGGGGCTCGGTTCAAGACCCACTCATCCGAATCTATGTTCATTTAAAAATTCAAAAGCCTATTTTCAAATGCACATCGAGATTTCATTGTGGGATGTTGGAAGATGTGTGCTCATCCATTCTCTGTACGCACTACAAGTAACAGAAATGCACTTATATCTCATCCATTCTCTGTACGCACTACAAGTAACAGAAATGTATATATATATGATAACTAATTAATTTTTTTTTTCTTTTGAAATTATTATTTTATATGGTATTAGAGCCAGAGTGCTCCAGCTGCTTTCAACATTGGAACTAGAGAGCCATTAAGGTGGAGAGACATAACGGAGTCAGTAGGGCCTACCAGTTCACCCCCTATGAACACGGCAGGAACAGGAGGATTACGACCAAGTAGCCTCACGAGCACATTCTCCATTTCTCTTCCCCTCGGGTCCTCATCAAGCTCGTAAACAACTACATTAACTCCCAACCCTCGAAAGAGCTGCTTGATTGAGTGGCACATGCAACAAGAGCTCATGCTGAACATCACGACCGCATTCTTGGACACCAATCTCATCACCCTATCCATCGTGAAACTCTGGTCGAAGGTCTTCTCTCCCTTACCGGATAAGATAGAAATTAAATAAAAGATCCCGTCGACGTCCTCTTTGAAAAAAAAGGATGATTACGACTATCGGTAACGATTCGACTATGGTTTTGTGCAATTTATGAAAAATTGGAAAGATTTGTAGGAGAAACAAAGGCCAAGATAGCTAAGATATGTTTGTGAGCTTGTGGGTGTGGTGGGTGTGATGAATTTGAAGTGTTATGATGGCCTATAAATATTTGTGGGAGGTAGAGAGCATGTGTTTTATTATAAATATTTTAATATATACCCTTATCATTCATTGATGGAGACATGTCCTTGGAGGTGGAAAATATAAAGTTGCATGAAATGGCAATAGTCCATGGTACGGAAATGCCGAAAAAAAGCTTAGGCACTTGAAATGCCCTTGACCTTTTTCTCTTTTTTCTGGTCGGTTGGATTAGCCTATCAGTCTAGTAGCAAGTGGGCCACTGGGATTGGCCCACACGATCAGCATTTGATGCCATCGAAGTTATTCTCGTTTAGCTTTTGGTCACGTGGCGCGATTAAAATATTGCCATGTTTCACAGACGGATCAGACCGTATTAGGAATTATATGATATGCCACCGAACATTTCAACACAAGCAGTGGGGCCCATTTTTCGGTGATCTGAACCGTTGGTCGTTTGATTCTTGCCGTGGATGGACAATGACCTAAATATTTCTTAGATACGGGTCTCGTATTTTTATTCTTAACCGACTGTGTGTAGGGCACAAAGAAATATTATGATGGTCATTAGGCATATTCCATCCACAGGATTATGATTTTGCATACCATGTTGACATATTCAGTCAGTATAGATGAGGCTACTGTTCAGCTACTGAGATCGTTCATCTGATGGGCCCAGTTTAAGGGGAATCATCATAATCACATATGCTCTAAAAGTCTGCTGGATTCGATCCCAGCCATCCAATCGTTGACATTATTTTAGTTGAATGTGGATCGTTGTTGTCTTTATTCTTCTTTTCCATTTCTATTATCAGGTGCAGGCCCAAACATCAGCTTGGTCCACATATCAGGTGGGTCACACCACAGGAACAATACAATGAGGAGGGACGCCAGCCAAAGGTATCTGTGTAAGCCCACCATCTTGTGTTTATTCCATCCAACCCGTTCATCATGTGGGCCTCACCTGAATGACTGGACACTCCGAAAATCAGCCTAACCCAAAACTCGGCTGATCAGCCTAGGCGTGATGTTACATTATTTCCTGTGGTGTGGTCCACCTGAGTATTGGAAAGGCTGATTTTGTATTGTACGGTGAATATGAGAAGATGCACCTTATGGACGGAGTAGATTTTATATTCACAGCACGTGGGCCCCACAGAGTTCCACTGTTTTATTCACTGCGTACAACAAGAGGCCCGCACGTATACACTGAATGTAGACATTTAGTCAATTTTTCCAAACTATCCATCTCAAAGACCTGTGTGGCCCAGCATGATCAGTGGGCCAGCCTGATTTTTGGGTCAGATACGGTTAAAGGGGGCCCACCTTTTGAATGGTCCGAATCTAGATGCATCTGCGGCGATCGCTTTTTCTATCTATTCTGCTGCTCGAATCGCCTCAGCCGTTTTCTTCTTTGAACACTACTACCGTACCACGCCCATGCGTGTACGAGGCAGCTCAATACATGCAACCACGTGTGCTATCTTGGCACGTGATTACAAGATCCAAGCCGTCCATTAGGTGGATCTGATCGTTCGTACCCTGATATGCCGTTCAACTTATTATTTTGTGCAAGATGTTAGAACATGCCGATGACCTAGAATTCTGTACTGTTTTGGCCGCCCATTTGTTTTGTAAAATTTGCCCACCTTATGAAAGGACAGATCTGAAACCCATCAATCCCAACTGTCCATTAGGCGCAGAACACACTCAATGGCTAAGATGCAAAAAATCACACTCATCCTATGATCTAATCCATAAATATGTTGGCCTTCTTTTTATATCCATCCGTTTTCCAAGCCAATGATGGGATGGTTAGGATCACCGGAAATAGTGACTCCTTCCTACCCTATACAATCCATACTGGCTCCCAACGAGTAGATTGCGTAATTTCTCGATGGGACCTACTTTTTTTTTCTCAAAACTATCTTAGCTGTTCATTTTGTAGGCTGGTGGATTGAACGGTCAGAATTTCCAATCCAAAATAAAATTCAAGGATAGCAATGAAATATATGGTTGATCTAATGAACAGTCCGGATTGATTATTAATTTATCCAAGTGTCCTAGTGCAACCAGGAGCACCGTAACTTATAGTGCACTGATAGCACAGGATCATTTTCAAATTTCCATATATCTACCGAAAGAGCATCTGCTGCGGTGGAGAAAGGGACGGAGTCTATCCAATACACGCAATTTTTTTTTTTCGTAATAGGATTCGCATCCAACTCATGAAAAGGGGGAGGGAAATTAAAAACAACGTCATGAGAAGAAAAGGGTAGAAGAAAAGGAATAATTGTAAAAGCCTCCTAGTTTCTAACATTTTTACAAACGCCGCCTCCTATTTGGATGATTGCAAATAGCCTCTTTATTTTTTTTTGGCCACACGCACCCACATACGCCATAGTGGGAACCCTTAGCCTAATGTTGAAACTCTTCTTAGTCTACCACCAGGGAAAGAGTAAGGACCCAGTAGTAGTCTCCTTTGCTTATAGACTTTAAGGGAGCATAGAATTGAAACCCTGAATTTAAAATCTTAGATTTCAATTTTGATTAGCAGCATAGATATTCAAAATCATGAATTTTAGAAATTGTGTTTGGAAGCCTAGATTTTAAGGGTTTGAAATTATTTTGTGGTATATTCATGATGAGCATGATGAATTAAATGAACTCAAATATTGTAAGTAAGACATACATGTGCAACGTAAGTTGATCAGACAACCTATTGTAAGATAGCCTCGGCTTAAAAATAAAGTAATTCCAAGCTTATTGGCATATATAAGTGGGCCACTAATTTTATAATTAAAATAAAATTTTATATTTATTTTTGGTGATTTTCATTTTTTTTTTTACAGTGTGGTCTACATAATGATTGTATAGACATAATTTTTTAGGCAGAGAAGAGAAGGGGGTGTAAGACGGATAGAAGAACATTGTCTCCTCTATGTGATATGAACATTAAATCCAAAAGGTGTAATGGCTCTTTAATCCACAAGAAATAAAGGAAAATTTGAAATATTTTATTAATGTTTGTCTCTAAAATGAGATTAAAATGTGTTAAATAATAAAACAAAAACCCTAATTAAGAGTCCTAATTTGATTAAATTGGAATTTACCCAAAATAGTAAAATTTACTAAAAATAAAAAGTTCTAATTTAATCACACGGGATGATTCCTGGTATGATTAAAAACAATTCATAAGAAAACATCATATACTAAAACTCTAAAACGAAGGCGATACGTCTAATATAAAACTAACTAAAAATAGTAAGTTTTTCATAAAATTGCAATTTTGAATTAAAATGAAGTGTTTTTTTTTTTTTTTCCACAAAACGGAGCAACACAACCTGCTTTTGAGGGTCAGTTGGCCACATATGGCTTGTTCCAGTTAAAATTCATAGGTCGCATGTCCCGTAATGATACCCGGATCAAAAGTTATGGTTGATTTATGGTTCACACTTCGAAGGACAATTTCTCCCTATTCAGAATGAAGTTCTTCTATCCGTACAAACTTGAGGCCCAGTTTTGTCATGCCCTATATAGGATTGGGCTTGGATCTGATGGACTAGGTCCGCTTCCATGCGGACTTGTTTCGGTCCATTTGTGCCAAGAATAGGTTCGCGACCTGCTTTACATCAGTCCCCTTCACTTGAAAAGAGCTCGTCCTCGAGTTATCCATCGGATTTGGCTCATGATACTCGTACAAATATGCCACATTGAACATCCATGAGATCTCCAGGTCCTTAGGAAGATCAACAACATAGGCATTATTATTGATTTTCCTGACTATCGGAACTGGGCCTATCTTCTTATTTCTTAGATTGTTGTATGTTCCAGTCAGAAACCACTCATTGTGTAGGAGAACTAACATGTTGTCACCCACTTCAACTAAATTGGCGTTGATGTTTATTAGTCTCTTCCTTGTACTTGGTGTTGGACGCCTGTAATTTTTTTGAACATCGGCATACATAGTCATGATCCGGTCTGCCATATTTTTCACAACAACACTCATTCCAGTAACTTAAGAAATGGAATCAAGTCGAGTGTATGCTTGGGAACTTGACTGTACATAACCTCGAATGAAGACTTGCCGGTGGACCGATTCTACATGTTGTTGAAGGCAAACTCCGCCTGAGCTAGAGCAAGATCCTACTGTTTAGACTTATATTAGAGATACAATGTATGAGGTTCCTGAGTGTATGATTTACCATTTCTATTTGTCCATACGTCTAGGGGTAGTAAGCACTGCTAAATTGCAATGTGGTGTCAAATCTCCATCATAAAGTTCTCCAAAAGTAATTGAGGAACTTGGTACCATGATACGAGGTAATAGTCTTGGGGACATCATGTAGTCGCACGACCTCTCTAAAGAACAAATTGGCTACATGGGTCCCATCGAGAGTCTGTTTGCACAGGATGAACTTGGCCATCTTAGAGAACCTATCAACCACCATAAATATTGAATCCATACCTCGTTGGGTCCAGGGAAGACCTAGCATGAAATCTATAGACAAGTTCTCTCAAGAGCCATCAGGTATAGGTAAAGCGGTATAAAGGCCTATGTTATGTGATTGCTCCTTAGATGTTTGACATGTTTGACACCTATGCACCGCTTTCCTCACATACTTCTTCAACTGTGGCAAGAAGTAGCACTCCTCCAAAAGAGCTATCGTCTTGTCTTGCCCTAAGTGACCGCCAAGGCCACCATCATCTAACTCCAGAGTGACGCGCTCTTGCAGTGAACCTCGTGGAATGCATAACTAGTTTCCTTTGAAGAGAAAACTATCATAGATATGTAGGTCACTTGGCGGACCCACCCGACATCTGACCCATACATCCTTGAAGTCATAGTCATCTGCATATAATTCTTTAAGGCACTCGAACCCCATGACCTCGTTACTCATGGAAACTAGTAAGGTCGCTCATCTACTAAGTGCATTAACAACCTAGTTCTATAAGAAAGAAATTCATATGGCATGCACACAATTGACGTAGCTTGACTATTAATATATTTGAGGGCCCAATGATTTGTATAGAGGATAAACTCCAACTAGATCAGATAATGTCTCTAATGGTGCAGGGCCTAGACGACTAACTCGCATGTCAACCACTTAGAATGCTACCGGCTTACCCTCTTAAGACAATATGCCTCCAATACCCATATAAGAAACATCATACTCAACCTCGAAAAGCTTGTCAAAGCAAGGGAGTACAAAGACCGAGGGTGGTAGACAATCGTTCCTTAATCTCTGCAAAGCTTTTGTCTGCCTCCTCAGTGCATTGAAACTAACATTTCTTTATGCAATCAGTAATAGAGACCACGATAGTACTAAAGTTCCTCATGAGTTGACAATAAAAAGTCAAACCTGTGAAAACTTTGCACTTCATGAATGCTTTTCGGAATCGACCACTCTCTAATGGATTTTGATTTCTCTTTGTCGACATGGATCCCCATAGATGTCACTACAAAGTCAAAAAATAAGAAGTTATTTGTCATAAAACTACACTTCTTTAAATTAAGTTTATTTTATGTAAGGACCTTAAATACATGCCTAAGATGCTCCACATGATTTGCCTTACCTTGATTGTAAATCAGAATATCATCAAAGTAGATTGCTATGAATCACCCAATAAACGATTTCAGAACTTGGTTCAACAACCTCACAAACGTAGTAGGCACATTCGAGAGTTTAAAGGGCATAACCAGACACTTTTATAGACTATCCTTTGTCTTAAACGCTGTTTTCCACTCGTCACCTAGCCAAATACGGATCTGATAGTAACCGCTCCTCAGATCCATTTGTGAGAATATCATTGCCCATTCCAACATATCTAGCATGTAGTCCAGCTAAGGTATTGGAAACCAATACTTTATAGTTAATTTGTTTATAACTCGATTGTTGATACACATGTGCCAACTCCTATATTTCTTGGGCGTCAACAAAGCTAGCACCACACATGGGTTCATGTTCTCTCTCAGTAGACCCTTGTGGATCAGTTTTTCCACTTACCCTTGTAAGATCTCGTACTCTTTTGAACTCATTCGATAATGAAGGTGATTGGGTAGACTTTCCCTTGGGACAATGTCATATATATGATGTTGTATATGTATGAGAGGGCAACCCATCAGGAAGTTCATCAGGCATGATTTTCTTGAATTCCTGTAACACTAGTTTTAAGTTCTGAGGAATATTTGTGGGCTCTACTTCTTTCCCTCTTATGACCAATGCATATATCTTTCTCATCTCCTTAGATTCTTTCACGAAATCTCATATGGTTAGGAGGGACTACCCCTTTACTTTAGAAGTCTTAGGTTAGTTCTCCATTCTCATAGGAGCAATGATGATCTTTCTACCATATTTTTTGTTCACGGTGCACCTCGTTCGCAAGATGTTGTGCTGTCGTGGATTTACTTCTTTCTTTAGTATGTACAACAACTTCCTCATGATTAGAGACTTGCTATGATCTCTGTGAGTCCATTCGATCGCCTCTTCTTCATCATCCTCGGCGTGCTCAATGTCATTAATTTTTGGATCATCTTCCGCATCTTCTCCTCCTCCATCGTTAATGGCCAGATTAGCCATCTGCCTCTAAGGATAAACATTAAATCAATGACCAGGTTGGCCACATTGATAACGCTTTCCTGGTAGAGGCAGACCGTAGGGGTTAGGGATTCTACTTGGACTGACAATAGTATACGCTGCCCTCTGACGTCTAACTTGGCAACTTCCTGAATCTTGGTTCATGGTTGGAGGGGGTCGAGGGTGCCCCCATAGGTTCCTTCCTTAAGATTGTGCTGCATCTTGTGAATGTTCAAAAGTAGATACCTTATTTGGGGCATAGTTTTCGTATATTGGGATGCTCTGTTTTTTCTTTGCTCGGGTGGCCAATTTAATTTCTTCGTTCATCGTATAAACAGGTTGCATCTGGATCTAGTCTTGGATTGTCATACATAAACTATCGATGAATCTAGCAACGCGTTACGACTCAGTCTCAGCCAGATCATTTCTTGCAAACATGTGATAGAATTTCTTTGCATAATCCCTCACAGATAGGCTACCCTACCGGCAATTATGGTATTGTTGGAACAATACCTAATCATAGTCGCTCAGTAAGAATCGTGTCCACATCAATTTCTTCATCCGTTGCCACGTGCGAATTAGTGTTTTCATCTTCATGGTTCGAGTAAGTTAGAGTTGTTTCCACCAAGCCGAGGATCCACCCTTTAACTTGTAGGCCACAAGCTTTCGTGTAGTCAAAGAATTAATCAACATTAAAAAGGCAATCGAGGAAGTCCTCGATGTGAAGTTGGCCATTGAAGCCAGGGAGATTGACCTTCATTTTAAAATTCCTATTTTAATTCGGCCTGACGTCCCTTCATTCTTCTTGCTGGAGAATCATATCATCAATCTTCTCATTGCTAGATCCACTATCTTTAAGTGTTGGCCCATCACGAACATGTGTTTGCCCTGAGACCTTCGTCAAATGGTCGATTCTCCTGTTAGAAAGCTCCAAACGTCGTTGCTGTCAAAGGATAATCCCCTGGAGCACCGCCCATGGAATTGTTGCCCGAACCTTGGTTAGATGCCATTGAGCCAAGGAAAAGACTCTCTCTAATGCCAGCTAACGCAGGGAAGGGGTGTAAGACGAATAGAGGAAAAACATAGTCTCCTCTACGTGATATGAACCTTAAATTCACAAGGTATAATGGCTCTTGAATCCAGAAGAAATAAAGGAAAATTTAAAATATTTTATTGTGTTTGTCTTTAAAACAAGATTACAATGCTTTGAATAATAAAATACAATAATGCTTTGAATAATAAAATACAAACCTTAATTATGAATCTTAATTCGACTAAATTGGAATTTATCAAAAATAGTAAAATTTACTAAAAATAAAAAGTTCTAATTTAATCATACGAGATGATTCCTGGCATGATTAGAAGAAATTTTTAAGAAGACATCATATACTAAAACTCTAAAATGAAGGAGATGTGTCAAATCTAAAACTTATTAAAAATAGTAAGTTTTTCATAAAACTACAATTTTAAAGTAGAAGGAAGAATTTTCTCATAAAATGAAGCCGTGCAAGTTGCTTACGAGGATTGGTTGGCCGGGATGGCCTGTTCCAATCAAAATTCATAGATAGTGCATACCGTAACGATACCCGAATCAAAAGTTATGGCCAATTTATGGTTCGCACTTTGAAGGGCAATTTCTCCCTATCTAGAATGAAGTTCTTCGATCTGAACGCACCTGAGGCTAGTTACGTCATGCTCTACATAGGACTGGGCCTGGATATGACGAACTAAGTTAGCTTCTGTGCAGGTTTCTTTCGATCCATCTGTGTTATACATCAATTTTTATGACACCCCATTATCATATTGTAATGTAAGTAAAAACTTCCAATGGTGTGAATGAATATGAATACTTTAAGAGAGGAGGTGATAGAGGTGATGGTAATTATATGGGAACTCAGTTTTACAAGATAAGGTTCTCCCTTAGAATTGAAAAAGATGAAAATCCTCAATTTTAAACCACTATAAAATTAAAATCTTGAATCTTCAGGGATGCCAAATGACCCCATTTTAAAAATTCTAGATTTCAATTTCCAATTGTCCAAAATTTGGGATTGTAGAGGTGCCAAATGACCCCTTGAAGGAACATGCACCAATAGACAAAAAACCCTCTTGTTAGATCCCCCCCTGTGAGGCCAATGTATGAATGACATCTAACCCCAACCTATCGGCCAGGGTCCCTCCACCATAAATATTAGATGCTAAATTTTAGATTGATCCAATCATAAAGTGGGCCAAATCCACCTAGATACCTTCAGATTACATGGTGGCCCGACTAATGGTTGGATTAACTTAGTTTTTAGGGTTTTTACTTTCATGGTGGAGTGATCATGTTAAATGGATTGGCTATCATATACGCATTATGTTGGGCCCACACGTCTACAACTAGTTACCTTTGGGAGGGGTGAAAAGGTAAATTTTCAAACCTAATAGTGCTAAGAGACCACGTAGGACAATTTGCAACCAATCTGTAAATTAGAGGGGAAGAAATTGTAATATTTCAAACTAAGGGGGAGGTACTTATAATTTTAGAAACTAGAGGGGAGGCGTTTACAATTATAAAAAAGTACATTAGATTTGGGTGGCCCTCATCTTTGCACAGTATGCATGGTTTCTTAGTTGATAAGTTGAGGTTGGTTATGTAATCAGGACCGTTGGAAAGAACTGATGGGGTTTTCCTTAATTCATAGGAGAGGTAGTGTAGCATGGACATCTTAAATCTTGTTTCACCGCGCTGCTCGACCAGTCGAGTGGGCTTCTTGACCAGTCGAAGGGAGCCACTCGACAGGTTGAGACCGCTCGACTCAAAGTCCAGCAAGCTGTATTTTTAGGCTCGACCAGTCGAGGGTCAGGCTCGACCGGTCAAAGGGGTCCTTCGACCAGTCGAGGACCTGGCTCAACTAGTTGAGGGTTATGCAGATTCCGCGCGGATTTTGTGTGGACTGCGTAAATTTGAGGCGGTTTCGCAGAGGTGCTGAAGGAGAGTTTCATAAACTATAAATAGGGGTACCTAGGGATATTATAGGGCATGCCAAGGCTTCCTAAAGTAGGCTAAGGCGTTTTCACATCTAAGGTGAGAGAGAGAGAAAAGAGAGAGAGAGAGAGGAAGCTTGTGGAAGGGAGGATTCTACTCGTAGAGGTGATCTACTGCGCAGTCGACGTCTCAGCGCTTCTACGTCCTTGTGATCGGTCAGATCTCTCCATTTTTCATTATTTTCTTATTATTCATCCACTCTTACGTGAGTGAAGAAGGTTTGATCCAAGCGGGGTGTGTTTGTGATCGCTTGTAACGTTCTATTTTATAGTGAATTGTTGCTCTGGACTAGGTAGCATGGTTTTTTTTTTACCTCTTCGAGGGTTTTTCATGTAAAATCTCTTGTGTTGTGTGGTTTGTGCTTTGATTTATTTCATTGCTTTATTATTGTCATAATTCTGGTGTTTTTGGGAGGCGAGATCCAAAGGTTTTTGTGCAATGCTACTAACAAAGTGGTATCAAAGCGTTCAGGTTGGTTGAACGGAGTGGGATCAGTTCTGAATTGTGGAAGGTGGCTCATCAAGGATGATCAGTCTCAATGGTTCTAACTGGACCATATGGAAGGCTAAGATGGAGGACTTGCTTTATTGCAATGACTTGCATGCTCCAATTCTAGGCATATCAGTAAAGACAAAGGATATGTCAGATGATGATTGGAAGAAGTTGGATCGAAAGGTGGTGGGGTTTATTAGACAATGGCTGGACGATTCCGTATTCCACCATGTGTCTAGGGAGACCTGAGCCGCTAGCTTATAGTTGAAATTGCAAGGGTTGTATGAGAGGAAGATAGTCGGCAATATGATTTTTTTGATAAGATGACTTGTGAATCTCAAGTTCAAAGATGGTGGTTCTGTGGTTGAGCACATGAATGAGGTCAGTAACATATTGAACTAGCTCTCCGCTATGAAGATGGTCTTGGACGATGAGCTACAGGCTTTGCTATTGCTTAGCTCATTGCTTGACAGCTGAGAGACATTGGTGGTATCTCTAAGTAACTCCGCGCCAGACAGAAAGGTGTCCATGGAACAGGTAACTAGTTGTCTCTTCAATGAGGAGACAAGGAGGAAGTCTCAGGGGTCTACTTAACAAGAGGCCCTTGTGACACAAGATCGGGGGAGAGGAAATAACAAAAAGGGTAGGAAGGCTCGAGATAAATCAAGAGGCAAGTCGAGTGTCAGGAAGGATGTTGAATGCTGAAATTGTGGCAAGAAGGGTCATTATAATCATGAATGTCATAAGAAGAAGAATGACAAGAAAGGAAAAGGAAAGGAGAAGGAAGATGAATCAGATTCCACTGCGGTCGCTACAAATGGTGACGTTGTAATTATTTTTTTGGAAGATCATGATCTTTGTCTCATGGTTACGAGTCAGGAAGACTTGGGAGCTTCGTTTCAAGCTACTCCATGCATGGATTTCTTCACAAGCTACAAGTCAGGTGACTTTGGGATCGTGAAAATAGGAAATTCTAGCATATTGAAGATCATAGGGGTCAGTGATATTTGTGTGAAGATTGATGTGGGCTACACATTGGTTCTCAGGGATGTGAGACACATTCTAGACCTTCGCCTCAACTTGATGTCGATGGGAAGGTTAGATGATGATGGCTATGAAAGCCAATTTGTTAGTGGGCACTGGAAGCTCATCAAAGGTTCGTTGATTGCAGCCAGAGGGAAGAAGTGTTACACCATTTACAAGGCAAGTGTCAGTGTGTGCAAGGGTGGGTTGAACGCAACGGAGGATTCAACTACTAACATGTGGCGCAGGCGTCTAGGCCACATGAGTGAAAATTGGCTTCAGCTACTAGTGAAGAAGCGACTCCTTCCAGAAGTAACAGGTATATCTCTCAAAACCTGTATTGACTGTTTATCAGGGAAACAACATAGAGTTTCATTTGTTAAATCTACTTCCCATGTTAATAAAATGCATGCATTAGATTTGGTTTATTCTGATGTTTATGGTCCTATGAGGACAAAAACCTTGGGTGGGGCATTATATTTTGTCACTTTTATAAATGATGCATCTAGCAAGGTTTGGGTTTATGCTTTGAAATCCAAGGATGGGGTCTTTGATGTGTTTAAAATATTTCATGCTATGGTCGAGAGAGAGAGAGACATGTAGATCATTAAAGTGCATCTGCACTGACAATGGTGGTGAATATATTGCTGACTTTCATGAGTTTTGTAGTGGTATACAACATGGTGAACAGCATGAACGAATGAATCGCACCTTGTAGAGAGAATCAGATGCATGCTATCCCATGCAAAGTTACCCAAGATGTTCTGGGGAGAAGCAATGCACACGATAGTGTATTTGATAAACAGGTCTCCATCAGCTCCATTGAATGGAGAAGTACCTGAGAAGCTGTGGACTGGACAAGATCCATTGTACAGTCATCTTAGGTTGTTTAGATGCAGGGCATCCATTCACGTACCAAAGGACGGGAGGTCCAAGCTCGATACGAAGATCAACAATGTGTGTTCTTAGGGTACAGTGATGAAAAGTTTGGTTATAGATTGTGGGATCCGACCGAGAAGAAGCTCATCAGGAGCAAAGATGTGGTCTTCTTTGAAGATCAATATACAGAAGACATTTGTAAGCCAGAGAAGACCCAGCCTAGTTCAGGTGAAGTAGAGAACATGGATCCAGTTACTCCTCCTATGGTGCCTGATGATAGGGGAGTACAACAAGGTGCAAATGACAAGGGAGTTCCTACAGAAGATGAATCGGGGGAGCAGCCCCCACTTGATCCACCTGTTGAGCCACATGTGAGGAGGACATCTAGGGACAGACACCCATTCAAGAAGTACTCACCGCATGAGTACATTATGCTCACTGATGGGGGAGAGCCAGAAGATTATTTTGAGGTCCTAGCCGACGAGTATAAATGGGAGTGGTTGAAAGCTATGCAAGAAGAGATGGAATCCTTTCATAAGAACTACACTTATGATATCGTGAAATGGATACTACGGTATCTAAGAGGCTCATCCAGGTTGAACCTATGCTATGGTGACAAAAACCTGTGTTAGAAGGCTACATAGATGTAGATATGGTAGGTGACATAGACTCCAGGAAGTCTACATCGGGGTTCATGTTCACGTTGTAGAGGGAGCGGTCTCTTGGCAGAGCAAGCTACAAAAGTTCATAGCATTGTCGACGGCAGAGGTTGAGTACATTGCGGTCACAGAGGCATGTAAAGAGATGATTTGGATGAAGAGGTTCCTACAGGAACTTAGACTGAAGCAGGAGCAATACGTGGTCTATTGAGATAGTCAAAGTGCTATACACTTGAGTAAGAATCCAAATCAGCACTCCAAGTCGAACCACGTAGAGATTCGGTATCACTGGATCAGGGATACTTTGGAATAGAAGGTGTTACAGCTTGAGAAGGTCCACACGGACGATAATGGGTCAGATATGATGACCAAGGCATTGCTTAATGGCAAGTTTGAAGTTTGTAGAAACTTGACTGGCTTGAAGAAGGCGAATTCCTCCTGAGTCGGAAAGGGGGAGATTTGTAACACCCCGTACTTTTCGGTACTTGGGTGTTACCACTTAACACGAGCATATGTGGGAACACACGTGGCTTATATTGCACATCACTATTTAGCGATTCACAGTCCATGGCGATGATGAACCCTTAAGAGTTGAGTTCAATCGGCCCTGGACTCTAATGGCTTTTAACGTCTGAATTTGGACTAGAACAACCCACAATACATCTGTAAGGTCTAAAGTCAATCCACCTTGGGTTGAGCTTTCACTTATTGGGGTAGGTTTGCGTCTCGTATAATCATCCAACTTGCAACTTAAGCTAACCATCGAGGCTTACGGCAGTACACAAGATCCACAACCTAGATAGGATGGGTAACCGCTTAATTGCATAAGTTAGCCATCGGGTTATAAATGCAATTGTCAAAAGTTCCCTAAGCTAGTACGGGAAACATTGGGTATGCTTAGAACCAATTGTGGAATTATCTGATCATTATATTGGTCATCCAATTCAGAACATGTAATATGTACTAATTATCTGATATGCATAACTTTATATATATATATATATATATATATGTATGTATGTATGTATGTATGTATGTATGTATGTATGTATGTATGTATGTATTATGTAATATAACTAGTTAATAATCATTTATAATAAATAAAATAATACAATGTAAATATATACACTATAAAATGTTATTTATATATTTTATAAATATTTAAAGTTTCAAATTAAAATGATATGTAACTATAATCCATATTATATGCATATACTTACAACATCATTAATATAAATTACAAATTATAGAATTTTTAATACATAAAAATAAATAACATATTTCAAACAATTTAATGACTTATATAAAATTTAAAACCTAACACAAATATGACCATACAAATAATATATATATATATATATATATATATATATATATATATATATATATATATATATATATAAATATATATAAATCTTTGCTTACTGATATTCATATAATTTATCTATATTAACAATTTGTGATAATATAAATTATATATGACAAAATATAAAGGAAATAAAATAATAATAATAACAAAAATAATAAATGTTGAATTAACCCTAATAAAAACATTTAATGTTCTAAAATCATAGAACGGGTGGTCCCAGTCACCTAAATAAATTCTTAAGTACCTTTTAACTATTGATGATCGAATTGGAATCGATCTGACCATCGGATTGTCACAATAGACATTTAAAATCATTGATCGATTCATATGGCCCACCTAAGCCTTGGATCAGCCTGGTCTTTGGTCAAAGACATTAAGTGGGCCTTCCAAAGTAAATGGATGGAGTGGATCTCTTGCAAACATCATAATGAACCCCACACAGAGGTGCATGTGCAACTCAGCCAACGTGCAGGACATGCACCATATCAGCAGGAGTGGTCAAAGCTCCCTTGACCGAAAACTCTCAAAACAGAGATCTCTCTCTCTCTCTCTCTGGGACGGACAGGTGTCTGTTCATTTTGATTGGTGGCCCACCATTTGGCCTCGTTAGGACGATCCAAACCGTCCATCTTGTGCGCAACATGACTCTAACCAAAACCATGTTTTCCATACGCAGTCATGCAAGCATTCATGCACACAAGAACCAACCTAAACAGGACCTAGAAACACAATGTTGCCAAAAACGGAAACTGCTCCTTTCCTTTCTCCAGCTAGCTGGCACGATCCATGTGAGGATCTCTCCTCTAATCCCAATCGTTCGTATCAGGCAATCCTAACCCTTCAAAGCTATTTTTAGGAAAAAAAGAATGAGAGAGAGAGAGAGCAACCGTTTCCTCCTTCCCTTGAACCCACCACCTAAACTCCATTGAAACTTCATCCTCCAGCCTCCACAAGCTCTTGTGGACCAATACCATATGTCCATAAAAAATGGAATGGAGAAAGACCCATTGGTTGGTAATCCGCCATTGACGGCCAAACCGTCTTCTCCACCAAGCTGCACTAGGCTCGGTTTGAGTCTGAGCCTTCCTAGACCTTCAGTAGGAGGGAAGGAGAGAAAGAAAGAAAAGAGAGAAGAAAGAAAAAGAAAAAAAGGGAGAGAACGTGAGAGAAAGAGAGAGGTGCGGCTGCACCGTGCCGCACCGAGATTAGAGGTGGCTATTTGACCTCCTGCTACACCAGCTCGAGTCGGGACGACTCATTCTAGGCATTGATGGAAGAAGACAGTAGAAAGGAAGAAGAAAATAGAGGAGAGAAAGAGAGTTGAGTTGGTGACAGTTGCACCAACCCGACCCAACTATTTCCAGCGCAACCAGGTGCTAGTCTGGTCCGGGGATTCAAAGCAAAAAAATGAGAAGGAAAAAAATAGGGAGAGGGAATCAAAGGAAGAACGAACGAGAGAGAGAGAGAGAGATTGGGAGAGTTGTGTCGCGCAACTCAGCCCGACCGAGCTACGAACTAGGTCGAAAGGTTGGGAATGTTTGGATGGGCCCTGTCTGAGTTAGTAGCTGCTAAACACTCCAGCAACAAAGAAGGAAAGATAGAAGGAGGAAAGGAGTAAAAAAAAAAAAGAGAGAGGAAGAAGAGCGAGACAGGAGAGGGGATTGGTTGTGAGTTGTTGTCGAGTTAACTCGGCTGAAACTGAGTTTGACTCGGACGAGTCAGGGATGGGCCTAGTCCAGACATCACTGGACATTCTAGCAGAGAAGAAAGGAAGAAGGAAAGGAGAAGAAAGAGAGAGAAGGGGAGAGAATGTGAGGTGGTGGGTAAGTGGACCTGAGTCAACTCAACTCGAACCAAGTCGACTAAGGTGAGTCCACATCTTTCCTCCATTTGAAATCCTTTCGGTTGTGATTCTCATTTCTTTTGCCATCCTATCATCATTAGGGTTGTAAATATTATATGTAAATAGCCATTAGTAGGGTATTTATATTAATATTAGTCATTACATACCAAAAACTATCATTATTAAATATTAGAGTTTTATTTTATCAACATTAAATATTATCATTGATGATTAGAGCATACTATTTCATTACAATTACTATTAGTGCCTCGTTAGCTAATATTAAGTGTATTATTAATAATAATGATCGTTTAAAATTATTAGTATTATTAGCATTACAATCGACTATACATCACTAGCCATTATTGGATTAATATTTTTAATTAGTAACATTATTAATCCATTAGAAATTGAATATAAAAATCTAAACATAGATATAAACTCTAAGGATGAAACCCTAAATCTAAGTAATCTAGACCCTAGGTTGGGACTTTAACCATAAATAGTGTGTTAAGCTTGGTCCTAACTGTAGAAGTTTACAATGTATGGTAGGACTTAATTCTAATGACACCCGCGTTCCCTAGCGACACTGGTGGATGATTCAACACATCGGGTGATGATTCTTCCCCTTGAGCTTTCCATTTTCCCCATTAGCTTGAGTGATAGTTTTATTTTAACTTCGAATTGTTAATTGATATCTTGCCTTATGATTACATGTGTTAATTGTTGAAATTGATATGCTAGATAACATGCTTAATAATTATCCTGCGTACTTCCTCATGCTTGTGAATTACTTGTGGATTGCTTCTAAAATTTAAACTGGCACATCAGTGGGAAACCCCCACTTATAAATGTACACGTATACTTAGGATGTAACTTGATTGAATGTGATTGTAACGGACCTTCGATTTGGTGGTTATTAAGTGGTGGTATAAATTAAATGTTGATGTGGGCCTTCCATTCAAGGGTTGTTGTGTCTAAGTGGTTTTCAAGGATGGTCTTTTTCGCTGGTTTTGATACTCGCCCTATGTGGCTTATTTTGATATTTGCCCTATGTGGCTTATTTTGATATTTGCCCTATGTGGCTTTGTTTTGGTATTTTTTCTATATGGGTTTGATGTTTTATATTGTGCAACCATGCGATGGTAACCCTATATATTGTAATATGATTAGCCACTGGTCGACGGGGTTCCATTAAACATCCTAAGGTGGTAATCTCATGAGTCGGGGATGGTGGTATGGGACTTATGCCTGAGCTGTCGGCCTACGTTGGTGACGAGCCCCCATAGTGACCTTGAGCTTATTTAAATTGGCTGATTGTAACTGGACTAATAATGGTTTGACTAATCATGTATACATGATACAGACCAGCATCTATTGCTATCATACATTATGTACGTATTTGTCCAACTAGATGTTTTTCCTAGGTCGATGATTGCATTGGTGACGAGCCCATTGTCCGCACAGATGAACATTGATCAGGGTCGAATATTGCATATCAGACTCAGTAATTGCCTAAATTTACGTACATGATAAGGCTTAATGGAGTGTTTTGATCGTATTTTCATTGCAGGAAGTAATAAAGAGCGTTAGACTGAAAAGAGAATTAAAAGCAAGGATTTCATGATCCAAAGTCACCAGAGCACGGGATGGACTCCAGAGAACCAACAATGAAGATTTTACATGCCTGAGATCTGAGAAAAGCAAGCCAAAGGAGCCCGAAAAGGGTCTAGAATGCAAGATCACATGGTTCCCGCCATCCGATCAGTTCGAAACTTCATACATGGGATGAGGGCCATAAATTAACCGTACATATTAAATTTCATCCATTAAAGATCTCGGGAAGTGGGCCAACGGATAGATCAGCCCATTAAACTCCAATTTGGGGGCCCACCTGACATCTGAAACTGCTTCAACTGAGTATTGACGGGTTAAATAATATGGGAAAAAGGATGGATGGTACAGATTTCTCATAAACATTATAGTGGACCCCACGCTGTGGTGAGTGTACACCATTCACATATAACCGAGTCGTGCACCGGACGGCTGAGGCGGTCAGCGCAAGCGCTGACCGACTCTTCCTCTCTCAAATTCAAAAAAACGGACAGCGCCGTTTCCAGCGTCTGCAACCCGACTTGCTGATCGCAGTTGTGGGCCCCATATATCATCCAGAGCATCAATCCGGACCGTCTATCCGGTCTAAATGAAGGCCCTCTTCAATGCCTAGGTGTCCGAATCGTGAATGATCATCAAGATTGAAATCTAGCCATTCAAACGCAGAATGGACGGTATAATGAGATAGTCTGTGGACCAGACCAAAACGGAGAAAAATCATGTATTTCCGACCGAAATTTCGAGATGAATTCGGTGAACGGATTAGATCTGTCAATGAAAAATCAAAATGGGCTCCACCATTGTCACAGCGGACCGCGTCCCAGTTTTAGCGTCAGCGAACGGCGCGCTGCTGGTCCATTTTACGAACGGCAGTGGGCCCCACACATGGCCCGTACGGCCGATCCGAGCCGTTCATCGTGTAGAGGGCTTCGAGAGCTTCAAAACCATGCTAATTTCCAGTCACATGCGTACACACATGCGTGATACAGAGGCCACAAACAGGCGATCTTGTGACGTTCAAAACTGATTTTGTTGTGATTTCTTCTCTGGGCCGTGTCAATAGGACAGTCAAAACTACCCATTCTTGACTGAAATTTCGTCCTGAATCCAATGGACGGGGTGGATTTTTCAGAAAACACTTCGGTGGGGCCCACCGATCATGGCTGCAAAAATTTGCACTCCATGTCCTGCTACAACTCTGCCACTGACTCCAGCCTTCCAGCAGCTATAAAAGAGGAGTTTTGGACGTGGGAAAGGTATTCAGAAATTGGGGAGCAGATCCAGAGCTCAGTTGGAAGGAAAAGAAGAAATAAGAAAGAAGAAAAGAGAAGAAAGAGAGAGATAGAGAAATTGGTTTGATGTTCTTTTATAAATTTTATTTATCCATCTGTTTAATGGATTTTATGGGTAACTAATCTCTCAGCTAGGGCTGAGATGAAACCTCTAATTTGAACATCCATTGTTCTATGTTGATTTTACTTTAATTAGATTGATTTATTTCTTTCCCTAGTGTGCTTGATTGTTTTAAATTCTATACTTCTCCATCTATGAACTTTGATCAGAGTCTATGCATGGATGTGGTCTGGATGCTTATGCTAGGTACTTGTGTCTGATTATGAACAGGTTCCTATAGAGGAAGAGACAGGGTGCTTTAATGAACGGTATATTCCATGTGCCCGACAAAGGACATGGGATATGTTATTCATGGCATTGCTTGAAGGAATTAGACAATCTGTATGCCCGATTAAGGATACAGATTGTGCTTTCTCTAGATAAGTTAGATCAATCTAAATTAAGGTGAATTAACAGACAAAACAAAGGTTAGGATAATTAGGGGTGGATTCGAAAGTCCTAGTGCTCTCTCTGATTGAATTTTCTTCCCTGTTCTCAATTATTTTTCATAGATTTGTGTTAGTAAATTGCTCCATTATTTGTTGAATTAGTTAAGGAGAATCACAGATTTGAAGTGTGGCGATCAGTCCTCGTGGGATTCGACCTCGATCTTACCGAGTTTATTACTACATCATAACCCTATACTTGGGGAGTGAACAAGCATCCCCGGGGCGATGATTCCATTCACACATCCATGCATCTAATAAAACCTGCATAATGTATTGTTTTGTATGCTTTGTTTTATAATTATGCTTACCTAATGTGGCGGTGTGTATTGTTGAGGGGAATTCACACCGAGTTGGCCACTTATCCATCAAATATATAACTGTACAGGTAACACAGGTGGCTTAAATGATTTTCAGGTTCATATTGATGAAAGCCGGGTACAAGTGCTAGGGATGCACGACTGTATTGCTAAGAGGAGCTGCGCGGTCTTGCGGCTCATATTTATATGCTTTCTGTTATTTTTCATGTATCAAATCATATAAATCCTGTGCTTGTTAATTTCAGAGACATTGGTTTGTATAAGTCATTATGGGAAACCTCTTGTACATTCTAAATAAAATACAAATTTTCCTTTATGTTGACTTGTCCATTTTACGCTCATCTTCTTACTCTGAATGCTATAAAAAAAAATTATATATGGGATTCGACTTTTTATAAGTTAACACTCGGGTTTTTGAGAAACGGGTCGCATACTCAGGTCCTGAAAACATGGGATGTTACAAGATTTGATGGGATTTTCCTCCTCAGTTCAGAGGAGAGGTAGTGCAGCACAGACATCTTAAATCTTATTTCACCATGCTGCTCGACTAGTCGAGTGGGCTTCTCGACCGGTCGAAGGGAGCTGCTCGACCAGTCGAGACTCGTTAGACTCAAAGTCCAACAAGATGTATTTTTTGGGCTTGACTAGTCGAGGGTCAGGCTCGACTGGTCGAAGGGGTTCTTCGACTAGTTGAGGGTTACGCAGATTCTGCGCGGATTTTGTGCGGACTGCGTAAATTTGAGGCGGTTTGGCAGAGGTGCGGAAGGGGAGTTTCATAAACTATAAATAGGGGTCCCTAGGGCTATTATAGGGCATGCTAAGGCTTCTTAAAGCAAGCTAAGGCGTTTTTACGTCCAAGGTGAGAGAGAGAGAAAAGAGAGAGAGGAAGCTTGTGGAAGAGGTGATCTACTGTGCAGTCAACGTCTCAGTGTTTCTACGTCCTCGTGATCGGTGAGATCTCTCCATTTTTCATTATTATCTTATTGTTCATCCACTCCTACGTGAGTGAAGAAGGTTTGATCCAAGCAGGGTGTGCTTGTGGTCGGTTGTAATGTTCTACTTCATAGTGAATTGTTGCTCTGGACTAGGTCCCGTGGTTTTTTTTTTTTTTACCTCTTCGAGGGTTTTCCACATAAAATCTCTTATGTCGTGTGGTTTATGTTTTGATTTATTTCATTGCTTTATTATATGCCATAATTCTGGTGTTTTTGGGAGGTGAGATCTTAAGGTTTTTGTGCAACGCTCCCAACAAGACCAACAAAAGAAAAATACAACAATGGTGTACATAGTGGTCCTTAGGATGGTCCAATGTTCTTTTGCTGACATTCTCCATCGACCATTGGAAAGAACAAATCAATGGCCTTGACTTTCCAACGATGGGCCCTACTTGTCTTCCAACGATGGGCCCCACTTGTCAGGATGAAAACATATGTGGACATACCGTACAAATCTTCTCTAAGATAAGCAAATGGGTGCCTATTATATGATATCTTGTTTGAAGGGTTCCAATTGGCCGTCAAGCCATTGATATGGTGGGCCCCACCTATGATGCTTCTAAATATTCACTCCAATTTGTTGACTCTAACAACTGAATCTGTGGCCTACAAATAGTCAGCCAAGAAAGGATATGGCCAATGGGCTAAGATTGTTGATTTTTTATTTTTATTTATTTATTTATTTTTGTCTTATGCCGATCAAGTATCTCAATGGTTGGTAAAGTTATAGTCCATGCACATGTGATGTCTTAGCCATTGAAATGGTGGCTCCCACCTTGAAGGTCATCAGGTGCAAAAATCAGGCAATTCCATTCATCAAGTGGGGTCATGCAATTGAAAACAATAAACTAACTAGCGGATTGAATCAATGTGACCCACATGATGAATCGATTGTTTAACTTTTATGCCCAATGATCTTCAAGTGGGGCCCACCTACTGATGGATCACATATCATAGTAAGTGACATTATAGCTCACTTGGATACGACCCAAGTTTTGAAGTAATAATATTTATATTCTATTACATGGTTATATCTATAATTGAATCAATATACTAATGTGGGCCTCCTAATGAATCGAATGGCTAACTTTCGTGCCTAATGATCTTCGAATAAATAACATATTTACCCTATTGTTCAGGAGATTTTGTTCGTCCATTGCCCATCCTTCACCATTTGATTAGATGTGTGAGAAGATCATGGAATAATAAAGGGAATGATCACCATCCCTCCACCATTCGATTGGATGGCTAAAGATCTGACACAGGAAAGGACATGATGAGGTCGATCACTGTCTTCTTCAGGGATAACTAATATGAATCCACGGAGCTCTTTGGATTCCCCATAGAGTTTTCTCAAATCCACGAGAGATAAAATAGAAATAAATTCTAATAAATTCAAAAATAAGTTGATTGATGATAAAAAAAAAATGAAACTACAATCCTTTAAATAGTGAACTCGAACCTAGGATAAAGTTTTAGACTCAAACTCCCTAAAAATGTGACTTACTATAAATAGTAAACTTACTATTTATAGACAGTCATGAGTCCTATTAGACTTCATGGTTTTCGGCCAAAAACAGTAAGTGTCCAATTTGGCCTAACTACATTATTCTCCGAATTTTCTAGGCCCTTTTCATATTGGGCACGACTCCTGAAACTCAAAGTATCTAGAGTTATGATCAAATTAAAACTTGCTATTTATAGTAAAAATGAAAACAAAATGGACTTTTGACCGTCAATTTGATGGAATCTCACAAATCCGGCATGGTTGGCTAAATTAGCTTCTCCTACCCTAAAATCATATATGATATGTAGAAAAACTCATTTCGATTTGCGAGATACAACTATTTTAATGTTCTGACGGTCCTGATCACTTTCGCCTTTGATCGGGCCTTCTTTGGTCCATCTTGGCCATGAAAGTGTTCGCGAACCGCTCTACATTAGTCCCCTCTACTTCAAAAGAACTCATCCTCGAGTTCTCGTCCCGCTTCGGTCCATGATACTTGGTCAGGTCCGCGACGTTAGAAGCGCGCGAGATCTCCATGTCATTCGGAAGATCAACAACATAAGCGTTGTCATTGATCTTTCGAAGGATTGATACCGGTCTAATCTTTTTATTCTTCAACTTGTAGGTCCCGGTCGAAAATCTCTCCTTGTATAAATGGACCATAACATGGTTTCCCACCTCGAATACCTTTTGTTGCCGATGCTTGTTGGCTTGCTCATTATACTTGTCGTTCGAGGCACGAAACTTGGCTTGCACATCCGCATGAATGCCCACGATTCAGTCTGCCATATGTTTTGCTGCAATGCTCATGTTGGGGAGCTTAGGTAAAGGGACTGAGTCAAGTGTGTGGTGGGGCACTCGACCATAAACATTCTGGAATGAAGACTTCCCTATCGAGCGGTTCACCATGTTGTTGGATGCAAACTCCGCTTGAGATAAAGGACAAATCCCATACTTCGGTTTGTCCCCCGAAATACACCGAACGAAGTTTTCTAACGTGTGATTCACAACTTCAGTCGGCCCATCGGTCTGTGGGTGGTAGGAACTATTGAATCTAAGGTGGGTTCCATCTATTATAAATAGAAAAGAAAGAAAAAGAGTTGAAGGTTCTTGTCTTCTTCCTGATGACCAGATGACTTACATTTTTTTATACAAGCTCTATGGCCCTACTTTAGTTGCCTGTAGGGTGATATGAGCCGTCCATCAATTCTGTCGAATCTTACCATGCCATGAGTCCTCAAATGAGGTGGATTTAATACCTAAGTGGGCCACACGAATAGATGGTTTTAATTTGATCTTGAATCATTGTGTATTTTGTCACAACATGAGGATTTAAGTGAAGATTGGACAGTTGGATGACTTAATATATCTACGAGGAGTGCTCTGAATGGTCAGATAATTGATTATGTGCCTAGTAGCACGTGTAAATTGCGCTTGTGTACGTACTCGTGCATAAAATTTGTAGGACGTTACACCAATCTAATCAAGTTCCTTCACCAAGGATTACAAAAAGTTAAGGAAGTCGACCATTATGAAGTGGAAACAAATTGAGCATCATAAGGGGTAAGGCACCTTTAGTTAGAACCCTATGAAATTGACGGACGTTATAAGCACTTTGAGGAATAACTCAGGGCCATGAGAAGTGAGCTCTAAAAGCAACATGGAGTGGATCTCCTATCCACCAAATTCAGGGACCTTTGTCATATTCTAGGTGCCAGGATACCACAAAATTTTGAGGTACCAAATTCAAATGTTATGATGGAACAAGCTACCTCGCTACTCACTTAAAAGACTTCTATGTTGAGCTTGATGTTGTGGGACGTGACGATGGGCATTAATTCGCCTATTCCAAAAATCCCTAAAAGGGGATGCACTCGATTGGTCTACATCACTTGAATAGCATTGGATGAGAACCTGGGAATAACTTTCTCAGGTATTTGTAGATTGCTTCACATATAATTCGAACGTAACACTCCAAAGGGCAGATCTTACAATCCTTAGGAATATAAATGACAAACCTCTGTTAGCTTATGGTGGATGATGGTGGGTTATGGCCGCCATAATGAAAATGCCTATTGACGATAAAGAATAAATCTCCATGATTGTTCATTAGGTCAACCTGAACATATTAGGATACCAGATCTTGTACCCATGTGTCAACTTTGCTCACTCGATTTGAGTAAGGAAGCAAGTAGAGGTCGGATTTAGAGCCTGATTGATCTCTCTTTGACCGCACCAGCCCACCCTATGCGAAAAACCATATGCGAAGAAAAATCTAGTGGGTATAGGATAGGGAATATGAATACATCAGACCCTCATTCGAATAAAGTTGACAATCTTATTGCCTCTGTCCAAGGCGTACCTTTTGCCCTTCAACAAGGACAACAACAACTACAGCCTCAACAATAACCCAAATGGAACTTGCGATACTTGAACCAAAATTGGCAAATGGGTAACGCCTTGAATTTTCAAAGCTCGATAATTTTGGGTGTTAATAAAGTAATAATTTTATGCTTTAAAATTGCACATTTTTTTCATCAGATCACATCCAGTTACCTTCACGAAGGTACACATTCACAATAACAAAATCATTTGTGCTTATTCTTTCATTAAGACAAAAAATTCAGCTAGCTGTCTAATGCCCTTTCAAATGGGAGCTTATTACATTGTTCAAAGCGTGTAGTGGAAAAAAAACTAAACATAAAGCTATCTCCTTCTTTATTCAGAATAATCTTCTGCAGGGAGATCGTCATCCGTATATTCAATCTGTACATCACCTGCATCATCTGTATGGTTGGAGAGGGTCAATGCTCTACTCATAGTGATGGTTATCCTTTAAGATTAACAATAATTCAAGAGATTCATAAGAATAATGTGAGGGTTCTGATACGTCTCATACTCCACCACTATGAGTGATATCAGTATGCGTAACAAATATATATATAATATATATATATATATATATATATATATATATATATATATATATATATATATATATATATATATATATATCAATGGATGCCTAAAAAATTGTGTGCAGTCCATCATATATAGTAATCATTACAATGTGGAATATGTTTGATAGAAAATCCGACTCGCCCTGCATCCTATACTACAAAGTTTCGTCGGCGTGTCCAATGCTACTATGGATTTACATGAATACCTCGAGATGGCATAACACATGGATCAGATGAATTATGTGACATGATTTGTTCATGGAGCGACTATTTGCGACATCCAATTCGGAAGTGATGTAACACGCGTTGTGAATTACTAACATCAATTTGTGTACCACCACCCAAAATCCATGAAATTACGCGTCGATTAAGAGGGTCACTACCTAGAGCGCATTACATCCATGATAAAATATATGAACCACTATATATGAGGCCTATAACACATCACTTGCATCAATAAAAAAATAACTCGAACTATGAGGGTTTTGGAATTTCCAGACACATGCCTAAGCCATAAAGGGATATAGCACAAGGCTAACTTAATAAAGGAGAAAAGTAGCATTAAGCTATCTCAATAAAAGAGAAGAGTAGCAAATACGTTAACTGTTCAGTCCCCAAGTATAGGGTTGCAATGTAGTAATAATCTCGGTAAAACCGAGGTCGAATCCATAGGGACTGAACCTTGTATGTAATCTGAAAGTAAATTGAACTAGAACTGGGCGAAGATGTAATCTAAATCAGAAAATTTTAAGGGAATAATGGTGAAATCTTAAACTAAAACTTATAAAATTCAAAGGTGGAAAACTAGGGTGCCAAGGATCCACTTGTAAAGATCAGGGAGATCTATGCTTGATTCATGAACACAACTGGATTTAGACTCCTATCTTCATCCAGTTGAAAGATATTTCATTAAAAACCAATATGAACTTCCTTTGATCCAGTTTTCAAGAGAAGATAGGTATGAGAATTAGAATTGATTCCATCATAAAACCATGCCCATGAGACAAAGCAAACAACAGAATTTAGCCAATCCACATCCAATCTAAGAGATATATGAATGTTAGGAAGGATTCCATCATCCAACCATGTCCAAGGGGCGATGGTGAACAACAGGGCTTCCTAACTTCATAATCATAATAATGAAAAGAACATGCTCAAAGCTATCACAAATCCATTGTAATTTAAGTCACAATAAACCATTAAAAACTAAAAGCATTATTTATAATCAAACTAAAATCAAAGTAATTCAAATTAAACATGAATCCAAACCATAGAAACCACCCCATCACGCGACAAGCTTCACCTCTTAGCCCTAGCTAAGAGGTTTAGTTTATCATAGTCATGATCAAACTAAAACTCAGAAAAATATCAAAGAAAACAAGAAAAACTAAAGAAGGGGAAGAAGAAAACTCAGCCGGCCTGTGCTCCACGCTCTCTCTCTTTCCTCCTTGCGTCTTCACGTCCCTAGATGCCTTCCCACGTTCTTCTCCCTTTCTTTTATAAGAGCATGGGGTCGGTGCTGGATGGTGGGAGTCTGTGGGAGCTTGCGTACGTAGCCTTTACGCATCTAGAAACCGCAAACTGCAAGAGAGTCTTGTGTTTTGATATGTTTTTAGGACACTGAATGCCTTAGTTCGAAAATCTGACTTCATGGGAAGGGTCAAGACCCCCTTCTCCATCATTTGAACGGTCTCGATCATCGATCCGACCCTACCCTTGATCATATAACTGGCCCACAGCGGCCGGACGTTCGAATGCATGTAACATGCAGACGTTCTTGTGCTATGAAGCTCGGTGGGCCCCATAGTGATGTTTTCGGTGAAATCCACCTCATTCATTGAATTCCTAGGGAAAAACTAGTCGGGAAGGGGTATTTTTGCTCAAGTTTGGAGTGGCCCATTGTATCAACTCACCTCGCCGTTCATCTTGCGTTTTCAGTCGATCCACGTGTGTACGTGTGCATGGGACCAAAAAGTCACCAGGGGTACGGTCAAATTCTTCTCTGGATGCAATGGACGGTCCGGATCAAGCATTTGGATTATGATGGTGGGCCAACATACGACACAACGTACTTATGTATGGACCTTACAGAGACGGGGGAAGTTTTTGGTTGGGTCAAACTGCATTTGACCTGACCCTAAATCTGTGCGCGGCTGGAGTGCGTGCGCTACATACGTATGCCATTCGAGGTGAGGTCCACAGTACTTGTTCTGAGAAATCTGCTCTGTTCATCCGTTTACTCATCTAAATTAGGGGTTGAGACCAAAATAGAAACATATCCAGATCTCAGGTAGGCCCCAGATTAGGGATTTGGGGGCTATCTGTCCGTTGGGCCACTTCCAGAAGGATCCTCTAGCTGAAATTTGACGTGTATGGTTAATTTAGGGTCCTCAGGCCAAATATAAAGTTTCGAGCTGAATGGATGGTGGGAACCCTGTGATCTTGTATTCTGGGTGGTTTTCAAGCCTCTTGGACTTCAATTACTTGATTTTCTCGGGTCTTTGGCATGTAAATTCCTCGATCTTAGTCCCCTGGGGTCCGTCCCTTGCCTTGGTGACTTCGGAGTGTTAAATCCATACTTTTAGTACCATTTTTCAGTCTAAGCTCATAAATTCACCTTGCAACAAAAACATGATTAAAATAGGACGTTAAGCATTGTTATGCATGTAAATTTAGGTAATAACTGGGTCTAATATGCAATATTTGACCCTCAACATAATCCCCAACCAACATTTTGCTAGTCCCTAGCAAAGTATGCGAAAAATAATTTATGAATTATGGGACAATTCCTATAAACTTGAGTGATTTTTGAATAACAATCCAGTCAATAGAATTCTAAGATTTATGAATGTTGGGCATTACTTTCTCCTAGACTCAAGTGTACGGTAAACTTCATAGTCAAGTTCAAAGTATTAATCCATTGATTAGAACATTCTTAAATATCGAGTTCCATATGTATAGTGAAACCTAAGCTTATCACAATCAAAGACTCAATTCTTTATTTTCATGATAATATTGATAATCACAAAAGCATTTAGGATAACCATAACCTAAACCAAAACTTACCTTATAGTTCAACTTTGCATTCTTCCAGCTTTGGTGAAGACCATTCGCCCAACCCTTTCCGAAGACAATTATTTTTTAGCTAGGTATTATATTTTTTTCTTTGAACATGATGGACAAATTCCCCAGGCTGGTTCCTTCCATGCTTAGTGATTACCAGGTTAATAATTCAATATTGAACTGAAACCTTAATGTGTAAGCTAGATATGACATGTGAATTCATGACTCAATCAATGTTTAAAACTTCTAATCATAGATTTGAACTTAACTGTTAAAATCTAAAGATAGCTGAATCCAAGAGTCACAAATTACCAACATTACGTATCTTATACTTCTAAAATCAAGATGGCCGTCAAAATCACTGCGAATTCACAAAAATTTTCAAAAAATTTTTAAAAATTTTCACAAGTTTTTACTTAAGACCAAGAAAATACTGATTAGGTAACGTAATCTCCCATCTCCAACCTAAAATCTACATTGTCCTCAATGTAAAAGATATATGCATGCAATGCATGAGAGACAACGAAAGTAAAGGAGAAGTGATGGAAAGATACTACCTGATGACGGAGTTAAGCGGCTTTTTCTCAAAGAGATTTCAGCATGAAGGCAGCTCGGCACAGGAGTTAATCCAACGAAAGTAAACTATCCTAAAATAACTGGAAAACAAACTATCCTAACGGCATAAAGCCGACTATCTTAGAATGACAAAAAGTAAACTACCCTAATCGTAGGAAAGCAAAAAACCTACCTATACCTCCATCAGACTAGGAGATCAATCCTGGTAAACAGGATCATTCAGAGGCATGGACATGTCCTCTGAATCAAATTTCTCAACTAATGGTTTTAATCGATGTCCATTTACTTTAAACTCATTGCCATTGTCTAGATTCCGAATCTCGACAGCCCCATGAGGATAAACATTAATAACAGTGAAAGGGCTGGTCCAACGAGATTGGACCTTACTCGGAAAGAGATGTAACCGAGAATCATACAAAAGGACTTTCTGACCTGGCGTGAATGATTTTCGATGGATATGTTGGTCATGAAACGTCTTCATCCCGTCCTTGTAAATTCTCGAGTTCTCGTACGTATCGTTCTAGATTTCTTCAAGTTCATTCAACTGAAGTTTGCGCAGCGAGCCAGCATTGTCCAGGTTGAAATTTAAATGTTTGATTGCCCAGTAAGCTCTATGTTCCAATTCCACAGGCAAGTGGCAAGCTTTCCCATAGACAAGTCTAAAGGGAGACATTCCAATAGGGGTCTTAAATGCAGTACGGTAAGCCTATAAGGTATCGGTCAATCGGATTGACCAATCCTTACGATCGGGGTTAACCGTTTTCTCCAAAATGTGTTTGATCTCCCTTTTGGAAATCTCAGCTTGCCCACTTGTCTGTGGGTGGTATGGGGTGCTCACCTTATGAGAGATACCATATTTCTTCATTAAACTCTCGAAGGGTCTATTACAAAAGTGTGAGCCCCCATCACTAATGATGGCTCAAGGCATTCTGAACCGGGAAAGAAAGTTCTCTTTTAAGAATTTAATGGCCGTGCGATCGTCATTGTTCTGGCACGAAATCGTTTCAACTCATTTAGTGACATAGTCTACGACGAGCAAAATATATAGGTTTCCAAAGGATTAGGGGAATGGTCCCATGAAATCGATGCCCCATTAGTCAAATACTTTTATGATAAGAATGAGGTTCAAGGGCATCATTTCCCAATTTCTAACAATGCTCACAAGATTTGCAAAACTCATGAGTGTCCCTAAACATAGTGGGCCAGTAAAAGCCACACTGTAGAATCTTGGCCGTGATTTTTTACAGAAAAGTGACCACCACAAGCCTGTGAGTGACAGAAGGAGATGACACTCTGATGCTCATCGTCTATGTCATGCCCCAACCCGAAAATCGAATTCACATAAATCCTGATAGCCAAATCCGGTGCCGACAGCCTCCGTAGTACCCTATTCTTAGCTCCCAGTGCCCATATGCCAGGTTCCGATCCTAGGATCCTACAAGGAGAATTTTCAACATGAATTTGTCTCATAAGAAGCATAACCACAAGTATACCCAAATCATAAGAACAATATCATCACCACATATCCACTAATATAATCATTTTAATACAATACTGAAAAGGAAATACATGCATAATAAAATCTCCAGAAGCTCTGCCGCACGCTCCTGCCCCAGCTCGACTGCGTCCTATTGTCAACTGCACGCATTTATCGTGCATAAGCTTATAGAAAGCTTAAAGGGTGGTATAAGTGTGTGCACAAGATAAGTGCCAAGTATTCAACATAATGCCTTAATCATACAATATTGGAATTACTGGCATGAATCATACGATATCAGAGTAAGAAGAAATACTGCAAGTCCATAAAAATATCATTAACCTCATCCAGGATATGCGATGAAAAGACAAGCCAATGTCATATACTGAGAAAGTAATGTACATCGGCTATGTAATGCGGAAACATAATGAACCGGATATCATATATCGAGGATGCAATATAATATGCAATTTGGAAGAGTTACTAATACCATTAGCCTTATCTAGGTCATATAAATGTAGAAATATAATAACTCAAAATGCTAAATGCTGCGAATGCAATGCAATATGCGGTGCGAATGAAATGACCAAGCTGGAGTGAAGTCGGGATGATAGTACGTAGTATCGTAGGCTACGGGGTCCATCACATGGGACTTCTATCCAAACTAGTCCCATACCTAAATTTGGATAGATAGACTCAATGTGGTAAACTCCTGGCCTCAGGTTAGTCCTGCGCCCAACCGAAATCCTGGTCATGCGAAGGTATACAACAATTAGTTACATACCACCAGCCCGAGTGGATAGTGAATGAAATGAATACATGAGTATGCAACTCTTACTCAATAAGTCCACATATCAGTACTGTTCATCTCTAAGATCATCACCGGGGTCTAGTACACTCCAAACTGACTGTTGCCCTTGTAGGCCGTGCAACCCAGCGAGTGGAAAAGACCTCACTACCTGCCTGCCAGCAGTATACCAATGCCTACCCGGCTCGTCGATAGCGGACCCATTTAGGAGCTGGTCAGACTCAGCCTAGCTACGCCTACTCCCTCAGGCAGGTAAGGCCACACCCCCTCCCAACCGACCATGACACAGTGGAAGACGCGACCTCCTGGTATTTGGCACTCGAGCGCTCATGTATTCACTCAGTCTCGACATTGGGGCGTCCTCTGGTACCAAGAGGGTTTAGGAATTTTTACCTATGGCCATTTATGGCAGCTCGATGCTAATAACAAATTTTTGGTGTCCCATCTGACCATCCATGATATGCCTATGGAGGCTACGACCTTGATGTCGCTAGGGCATACAGTAATCACAATACACAATGTAAGGTGCGTGAGTCATACAATCCAGTCATGCAACAATCCTACGCATACCGTGCGCTCATGTGAGATAACCTCCGCCTATCAAGGAGTCTTATAACAGCCTGCTCAATGACATGCAATGGTCAACCACATCTCATAACAAACATGCAAATGATGCGTATGGACATGTATCATGATGCTATGCTGTGACATACTCATAAATCGGTATTAATAACCGGTATCGACAATCGACCTTGACAATATGGACATTTAACCAACATTGCCCTCAAGGAATGACCCACATAGAGCCTAACATATAGTGGACCCATGGCCTCACAAGGGGCTTGATATACAATACCATGGGCCTCACTTAAGTGCTTAATACACATCACGATGGCCTTTTACATGGGCTTAACATACATCATAATGGGCTCCATCACCTGGCCCTCAATGCATCACAATGAGCCTCATCACATAAGCCTCATATACATCACATTGAGCCTTAAACACGGGCTGAATACACATCACAATGGGCCTTAAATACGGGCAACATATACATCACATTGGGCCTTAAACACGGGCTGAATACACATCACAATGAGCCTCAAATACGGGCCGCATATACATCACATTGGGCCTCAAACACGGGCTGCATATACATCACATAGGCCGAATACACATCATAATGGGCCTCAACTACAGGTCACATATACATCATATAGGTCTCGACAATCAGCCTAGACAATCGAAATCGGCTTCGACAATCGAAATCGGCCTCAATAATCGGAATCAACACTCGGAATCGGCCTCGATACTCGACCTCGACAATCGGAATCGGCATATACAATCGGCCTCGATACTTGGCCTAGACAATCGTAATCGGTATCGACAATCAGAATCAACATCGATAATCGGCCTCGACAATCGAAATCAAAATCGGCCTCAACAATCGATATCAGCCTCAACAATAGGCCTCGACAATCGAAATCAGAATCGGCCTCAATAATCAGAATCAGCCTTAACAATTGGCCTCGACAATTGGAATCGGAATCGGCCTCGACAATCAGAATCGGCCTATACAATCGGCCTCGACAAATCAGAATCGGCCTAAACCATTGGAATCAGAATCGGCCTTAACAATCAACCTCGATAATCGGAATCGGCCTCAACAATCGGCCTCGAAAATCAGAATCAAAATTGGCCTCAACAATCGGCCTCGACAATCGGAATTGGAACTGGCCTCGACAGTCGGAATCGGCTTATACAATTAGCCTCGACAAATCGGAATCGGCCTCGATACTCAGCTTCGACAATCGGAATCGGCCTCGACAAATCGGAATAAGCCTCGACAAATCGGAATCAGCCTCGACAATTGGAATCGGCCTATACAATCTGCCTCAACAAATCAGAATCGGCCACGATACACGGCGGGATCCATATATGAACGGCCGATCAAATCATAATATAAAGATCGACCCTCGGCCGTGGTTATATCAAATCCGATGGCATGGAGCCATTCGTTTATGGTGAATGGGGCCCACTTATTTGATTTAACCCACTAAGAGAATGATGAGAATAGGCCTAGCAAGGCCTAAGGAAAGGTCACAATGTGGACATTCAACCATCATTGCTCATTAATGTGGACATCTAACCAACATTTCTCCCAAGGAGGGACCCACATAAGGGATTCATACATAACGTATCGGCCACACATACATCACGTTGGGCCCCATTATGGGCCTCTCATATATTGCGTTGGGCATTGTACAAGGGCCTCAAATGCAGTACAATGGGCCACGCCCATGGGCTTCGAATATACCACAATGGGCCTCGCCCATGGGCTTCGAATACATCACAATGGGCTTCACCCATGGGCCTCGAATACATTACAATGGGCTCACCCATGGGCCTCGAATACATCACAATGGGCTTCGCCCATGGGCCTTGAATACATCACAATGGGTTCGCCCATTGGCCTCAAATACATCACAATGGGCTTCGCCCATGGGCCTCAAATACATCACAATGGCCTCGCCCATGGGCCTCATATGTCAAGTGGGCCACATCACATGGGCCGCATTATTTGGGCCGCACCATTGTGCTTCATGTATATCAAATAGGCCGCACCGATGGGCCTCATATGTATCAAATTGGGCCCACCCTTATGTATTTTTAAGATCCGATCAATTCGTAGGTTAACATAGAGATACATGAAGTGAAAACCAAATATCAGCTTGAGTGGAAACCACTGTGGTCCTTAGAAGTTTGAATGGTGGATGGCGCTTTCCTTTATTTAAATGGTGGGGTCCACTTGAACTTTAGATCTGACCCATTCTTTTACCCATGCCATAAAATGATATCTCAAATGGTTGGACAGTTGGACACAACACATGCATCATGGTGGACCCCACCGTCCAAACAGTGGACGGTGTAGATAAAGCATATACATCATTGAGGCCCACACCACAGGGATGAATCACATACATTTGGAGTGGGTCCCACCGTCAAAACAGCTTGGATGTGCACACACATCACGTGGGACTTGCGGAACTCACTGACGTTTAAGAGAGAGAGTAGCTACATAGCTACTGTACGAGCTACATTGCTGCCTCTTAAAGAAAAGAGAGGTGGGTTCCACGTAGGGCCCACCATAACATATATATGAAATATAATATATTAATATTATATTATATACTAACATGCAGCCTTTGCTGCTTTTTAAAAGAAGCAGAGGTGGGTCCCACGTAGGGCCCACCACAACATTTGTATTAAATATATAATATTATATTACATTATAATATAATATATAATATATCATATCATATATTATATTATATTATATTAATATATTAATATTATATTTAATAAATATACAACGTCCAGGCCATGGACGGCCTGGACATACACATACATCATGGGTAGCCCCACACGCGAGGTGGGTCCCACCGTCTAGGGACGGTGGATGCCCCACACGCATCACAGTGTGGCCCATCAAGATGAGTGGATGACGTGAGTGGGTCCCACGGACCCCACTGTCCGTTCACACCTCACAGTTAGCACCCACCCTACCGTCAGTCACACCCTACTGCTAGCCACCCCCACTAACAGTTCACACCTCACAGCTAGCCACTCCCACTGACCGTCCACACCTCACTGTAGAAATGAGGTATCTTTCACTCAGTCTACCACTAGAGCTATGGATCTGGATGTGGATAAATACATCAAGGAGGGCCCTACCCACACGGATGGGGTGGGCCACATCCTAAATGGACGGTTGAGATGTCATATAAACATCATGGTGTGTCCCACATGGATGGGGTCCACCGGTAGATGGCGTGGGTGTAAACATCATGGTGGGCCACACACCTCATCATCATTACCATACAAAGAAGGGAAAGAAAGAAAGAAAGAGAAAAAGGAGAGATTGGATGGTGATGAGGGACCTCGCCATTATGGACCCTCCATGGTTGCAATACATAGATCAAGATGGGTCCCACCATATGTGGGCCTTCAAATCACAAAAATTAAATCATAAAACACCCACCTTTAGATCTCATCTTCCTTCTTCCGCCTATAGGTTCTGGAGCTCCAAGGAAACAATTTCAATGGTTGAGATGGTCTTTGGATAGTGGAGATGGGAGGTAAGAAGGTGGGCCACACACAAAGCTCTTTCTCACAGAAGCTCTTACTTGGATGGTTTGGACTCTCACGGGGTTTGTTGAAAGTGAAGGAATGAGAGAGAGAGAGAGAGATGAGATGTAAAGAGAGAGAGGGATGGGTGAGTGAGTGATGGGTGATGGGTATGTACTTGAAATGTAAGAGAGTGTAAGAGAGAGAGTTGACTTTGGGTTGCTCTTATACTTAACATGAGGTGATTGATGTGCACTTAATTGATGGGACATGTTGTAGAGATTCTCTTGGGATTGCAAATGCGCAGCGTTTTCTCAAACTGAACGCGAACCCACATCTCTTGACCAGGGTATCGCCTCGGTGTGCGAGATGCAGCATCGGAACCGCGGCGATGGCGCGGTCGCTAGGGTACAAGTCTCGGGTTGAGTCGACTCAGGTAGTAGGACTCGGCTTAGGATCGCTCGCAAACATCGGATAAAGGTCAAAGGTTGCCGGAATTCGACCAGGTGGACTGCGGAAGCTTTCGGAACGGTACGAGCTAGGATACGGGTCTCACAGTCTGGTACACATCTCCCCGTATTTGGTCTAGGCAATATTTAAATAAATACGGATCGTTCCAGAAAAAGTTGCGCACCTCTGTGAAAAATTTCTTCTTATCTTGCGTAGTCCAATGTGTCGGTATGAAACCTGTGGCAAGATAATTAGCATATCAGTGAACCAAGGTGAATGGGAGACTCTGAATAATTGTTCATCAGGGAACATGTCATTAATATGTGCCGTCTCAAGGGAATCAGAGGGATTAAGGTGGGAAAGATGGTCAGTCACTACGTTCTCTACTCCCTTTTTATCTTTAATCTCTAAATAAAATTCTCAGAGTAAGAGGATCCATCTTATCAGGCGGCGCTTAGCATCATTCTTAGAAAGAAGGTACTTGAGCACCGCATGATCTGTGTAAATAACGATTTTGGATCTGATCAGGTAAGACTTAAATTTGTCCAAAGAGAACACTATGGCTAAGAGTTCCTTTTCCATAGTCGAGTAGTACACTTGGACAGGATTTAGAGTCTTACTTGCATAATGAATAACGTAGGGCTTCTTTTCTTTTCTCTGGCCTAAAACTGCCCCAAGAGCATAATCAGACACATCGCACATAAGTTCAAAAGGAAGACTCCAATCGAGTGGCTGTATGATAGGTGTAGTAGTTAACATGCCCTTAAGCTTAGTGAAAGCTTCCTGACATTGTTCAGTCCGCTCGTATGGTGCATCCTTTTGAAGTAGATTATATAGAGGATAAGAGATGAGACTAAAGTCCTTTATGAATCGTTTGTAAAACCCAGCGTGTCCTAAGAAATATCACATGTCCAGTATGTTCTTGGGTGGAGGTAGGTTTGAGATAAGATCGATTTTAGCCTTATCTACCTCGATTCCTTTGGACGATACGATATGTCCAAAGAGAATTTCCTTACGAACCATGAAATGACACTTCTCCCAATTAAGCACCAAATTCTTTTCTTCATATCTTTTCAGCTCACATTTGAGACTCTCTAAGCACTCGCTGAAAGATGGACCGAAGATGGAGAAATCGTCCATAAAGACCTCTAGATATTGTCCCACCATATCAGAAAAGATACTCATCATACATCGCTAAAAAGTGGCGGGAGCATTACATAGTCCGAATGACATCCTTTGGTAAGCAAAGGTGCCGTAAGGACATGTAAATGTAGTCTTTTCCTGATCTTTAGGGGCTATCTCTATCTAATTGTACCCCGAATACCCGTCAAGGAAACAGTAATAGGAATGACCAGCTAACCTTTCCAAGATCTGATCAATGAAGGGCAAAGGAAGGTGGTCCTTCCTCGTGACGGTATTCAACTTCCTATAGTCAATGCACATTCTGTAACCAGTAGTAACTCTAGTTGGCATGAGTTCATTATTGGCATTGGCTACGATGGTGATTTTGAACTTCTTAGGAACCACTTGAGTTGGACTCACCCATTGACTATCGGATATAGGGTATATGATACCCACATCTAATAGTTTAAGAACCTCAGCTTTAACCACTTCCTTTATGTTTGGATTTAATCTACGTTGTGATTGCTGAGAGGGCTTCGCATTATCCTTGAGATAAATGCGGTGAGTACAACTAAAGGGTCAATTCCCTTGAGGTCCGCAATCGTCCATCTAAGGGCTCCCTTTTGCTTAAGGAGAGTAGATATGAGCATACTCTCCTGTTCTTTCTCCAGGTGGGCAAAAATCACCACCGGGTATGTCTCATCTTGACCTAAATAAACTATTTTCAAATCAGAGGGCAAGGGTTTTAGGTCAAGCTTCGGTGGCTTGAGGTTAGACGGTAGAGGCCCTTATCAGTCTGGGGCAACTCTTCAAATTGTGGCCTCCACCGGTTAACTTCAAGTATCGGCACAACATCAAGCATGACACACGTCTCCTTAATTATGCCATTTTCAAAATCATGGGAGTGGGCCAGACACGTCTCTAAAGGGTCAGAGGATAAGGTCAAAGGTGTCCTATTTTCTACGAAAGAGTCAATCATGTTAATGTCATGAAATTGTCATCATCTTCTAACCACCTGCCTGTGTTGAAAAAGATGTTTAACTCCAATGTCATATTCCCGAAAGACATACTCATGATACCATTCCTGCAATTGATAATTGTGTTTGAAGTGTTGAGGAATGGGTGACTAAAAATGACGGGAATCTGAGTGCTCATGTTGCTGATGGGTTTAGTATCCAGGATGATAAAATCTACATGGTAGTAGAATCTGTCAACCTGGAACAACACATCCTCAATTATCCCTCTCGGTACACGAACAAAGCTATCAACAAGTTATAATGTGGTTAGAGTGGGTTTTTAATTCATTCAAACCTAACTGTTTGTATACCGAGTAGGGAATCAGATTGATGCTCGCTCCTAAGTCCAGAAGTGCATGCTCAATTTAATAGTTCCCGATTACACATGATATGGTTGGACTACCGGGATCTTTGAATTTCTGCAGCACATCTTACTTTTGGATGACACTCACTTTCTCAGTCAGGAAGATTTTCTTTTGAATATTTTACCGTCTTTAGGTCGTACATAAGTATTTCAGGAATTTGGCATATGAAGATATTTATTTCACGACATCAAGTAGAGGAATGTTGACCTTCACTTGTTTCAACACTTCTAGAATGTCCTAAGAGTTAGAGAAAGATTTTGGTGTAACCAACCGTTGGGGAAATGGAGCAACCGGCTTCCCTTGAGGTTTCGGTTCTAATTCTTGTGGGGCATGGCTAGATCCATCATCTTTGTCCACTTCCGGGTCCTTGGGCTTTTCAGCCCTAACCGGAATGGTTTTGTCAATATCTTCCCACTCTTAAGAGTGGTGATAGATTTAGCTTGCTCCATCTGATTTGAAGAGCTTGGGTCGCTAACTTCATATTGTGGTTTTGGATTGGGAAGACGTTGAGCTGAGAGGCTCCCCTTATTCCCAATCGTATTTTTAGCCTTAAGTCCTTGTATTGCTTTTGTAAGGTCTTGAAAGGCTTGTAGCATGCCCTGATCGAAAAGCTCTTGCATTTGAAAATATATTAGAACCGAGTCCTCTCAAGGTTTCTCTTGTTGTGGAATTTGATTAAAGAAACCTTGAGGGGTAGCAGTTTGTCCATTCCACCAACTGAAGTTTGGATGATTTCTCCAACTAGGATTGTATTAATTGGAGGTAGGTCCATTGAAAGGTCTTTGATAATTGTTTATGTCATTGGATTCCTCATTCAACAACCCTCGAAAAGCAGGTATTGTTGAACAATTTTCAGTTGTGTGAATGTTGCCATCACAAATACTGCAAACAGTTTCATTAACCTTATCCTTCTTTAATTTCATGGCATTGAATTTTCTTATGAGATTAGTCACTTTAGCATTGATATCATTGTCCTCTTTCAAGAGACACATTCCACCCCTCTCCTTAGATTGAGTCGGCCTAGACATGGTGCTTGATTTGGGTGTGTGTCCCAAGATTGTGCGTTTTCAGCAAGTCTATCCAAGTAGTCCTACACATCATCGACATTTTTATTTATGAATTCTCCATTGCGCATCGTCTCAACCAATTGGCCCATGGAAGATGTCAGTCCATCATAGAAAAAGTGTGTAATGCGCCACGTTTTAAAACCGTGTTGTGGTCATGAACTGACAAGATCCTTGAACCTTTCCCAACAATGTTTCATCCTCCTTTTGGGTGAAGTTCATGATTGATTTTCTAAGGCTGTTCGTTTTATGATGTGGAAAATTTTTCTCTATGAACTCCCTTTGTATATCATTCCATATGCCAATAGATCTAGGACGTAGTGAATGCAACCACGTCTTAGCTTTCTCTTTCAAAGAAAAGGAAAAGAGTTTCAGCCTGACTGTGTCCTCAGACAGGTTTGGAAAATATTAAGTGGCTATGATCTCATCAAACTCTTTCAGGTGTAAATATGGATTTTTTGACTCAAGCCCATGAAATTTAGGAAGGAGTTGGATCACCCCTGGCTTGATATCCACGTGTCTCGTATTCTTAGGAAAAACCATGTATGAGGGCATGCTCACCCCCATCGGTTGTAAATAATCTCATAAAGTACGAGGCGGGGGTGCTTGATGCACTTCATTCTCATCATGGATGTCCTCCACCCTAGGTTGGGAGTAGAAGAGGTTGGTTTACAGCCATCACTTCAATTAACTCTGGGGATCTCGAGCGATGTCTAGTCTTGCGATGAATAGTCAACCCTTCAACCAATCCTCCTTCAATCAAGAGACGTCGAGTGTTGTCATGGACCCACTTGGGCATGAAACACTTGCAACCCTAAATTCAGATTCTAAACTTAACCTAAAATAAAGAAAGGAAATAGAAATCTAGAAATAAAAAGAGAGAAGAGTTGGAAGGAAGTTACCAAATCGAAGTCCCTAAGTTAAAAACCTGCAAAACAGACCAAAACAAGTTAGTTTCTAGAAATAGAAAGTCTAAAAATAGCAAGAGATCCTAAAATAGAAAGTAAACTAGTTTCTAAAAAAGGAAAAATTCCTAAAAGAAAATAGAAAATTCTAACAAATTAGGAAAGTTCTAAACCTAAATTAGAAAGTGAGTTAGTTTGTAAAAGAAATCTTAAAATTAGAAAGTTTCTAAAAATAGAAATAAAACCTAATCTAAAAATAGAAGGCAGAGAAACTAGAAAATTAGAAAGAGATTACCAATTTAGAACATCTATGTCAAGATCCTACAAAACAGAAAAGTTAGGTTAGTTTCTAGAAATCAAATAGAAAAACCTAATTCTAGAAAAATCCTAATATTAGCCTAATTCTAAAATTAGCTGATCTCAGAAAAACGTAACCGTCAGTCCCCGGTGACGGCGCCAAAAACTTGTTCACACCCCAAGTATAGGATTGCGATGTAGTAATAATCTCTGTAAGACCGAGGTCGAATCCACAGGGACTGAACCTTGTACGTAATCTGAAAGTAACTTAAACTAGAACTAGGCGAAGATGTAATCTAAATCAAGAAATTTAAAGGGAATAATGGTGAAATCTTAAACTAAAACTTATAATTCAAGGTAACTAGGTGAGGATCGGTAAAGATCTATGATTGATCATGAACACAACTGGATTCGCTCGTGTAAAGCACTTAGTTGACACTTCTGCTTAATATGCTTGATCATAAACATCTATCATATCTTTGCTTATCACTGATTTCATACAAAATCTAATGTTCAATTATCTTCATCCTGTTGGAAGATATTTCATAAAAACCATATGAACTTCCTTTGATCAGTTTTCAGAGAAGATAGGTATGAGAATTAGAATTGATTCCATCACAAAACTATGCCCATGAGACAAAGCAACACACAAATTTAGCCAATCCACATCCAATCTAAGAGATATATGAATGTTAGGAAGGATTCCATCATCCAACCATGTCCAAGGGGCGATGGTGAACAATAGGGCTTCCTAACTTCATAATCATAATAATGAAAAGAACATGGTCAAAGCTATCGCAAATCCATTGTAATTTAAGTCACAATAAACCATTAAAAACTAAAAGCATTCTTTATAATCAAACTGAAATCAAAGTAATTCAACTTAAACATGAATCCAAACCATATAAACCACCCTATCAAGCTACAAGCTTCACCTCTTAGCCCTAGCTAAGAGGTTTAGTTTATCATAGTCATGATCAAACTAAAACTCAGAAAAATATCAAAGAAAACAAGAAAAACTAAAGAAGGGGAAGAAGAAAACTCAGCCGGCCTGTGCTCCACGCTCTCTCTCTTTGCTCCTTGCGTCTTCACGTCCCTAGATATCTTCCCACGTTTTTCTCCCTCTCTTCTATAAGAGCAGGGGGTCGGTTCTAGATGGTGTGAGTTGGTGGGAGCCTGTGTGGGTAGCCTTTACGCATCTAGAAATTGCAAACCGCAAGAGAGTCTTGCGTTTTGATACATTTTTGGGACGATGAATGCCTCAGTTCGAAAATCTGACTTCATGGGAAGGGTCAAGACCCCCTTCTCCATCATTTGAATGGTCTGGATCATCAATCCGACCTTGCCCTTGATCATATAACTGGCCCACAGCGGCCGAATGTTCGAACGCACGTAACTTGTGGACGTTCTTGCACTGCGAAGTTCGGTGGGCCCCATAGTGATGTTTTCGGTGAAATCCACCTCGTTCATTGAATTTCTTGCGAAAAACTTGTCGGGAAGGGGTATTTTTGCTCAAGTTTGGAGTGGCCCATTGTATCAACTCACCTCGCCGTTCATCCTGTATTTTTTGTCGATCCACATGTGTACGTGTGCATGGGACCAAAGGTCACTAGGGGTACAATCAAAATTCTTCTCTGGACGTAATGGACGGTCTGAATCAAGCATTTAGATCATGATGGTGGGCCAACACACGACCCAACGTCCTTACGTGCGGACGTTGCAAAGACGGGGGAAGTTTTTGGTCGGGTCAAACCCTAAATCCGGTGCGCGGCTGGAGTGCATGCGCTACATGCGCATGCCATTCGAGGTGAGGTCCACGGTACTTGCTCTGAGAAATCTGCTCCATTCATCCATTTCCTTATATAAATTAAGGGGTTGAGACCAAAATTAAAGCATATCCAGATCTCAGGTAGGCCCTAGATCAGGGATTTGGGGGCTGATTTGTCCGTTGGTCCACTTCCACAAGGATCCACTGACTGAAATTCGACGTGTATGGTTAATTTAGGGTCCTTAGGCTAGATATAAAGTTTCGAGTCGAACGGATGGTGGGAACCCTGTGATCTTGCATTATGGATGATTTTCAAGCCTCTTGGACTTCAATTACTTGATTTTCTCGGATCTTTAGCGTGTAAATTCCTTGATCTTGGTCCCTTAGGGTCCGTCCCTTGACTTGGTGACTTTGGAGCATTAAATCCATGCTTTTAGTACCTTTTTTTTTTCAGTCCAAGCTCCTAAATTCACCTTGCAACAAAAACATGATTATAATATGACGTTAAACATTGTCATGCACGTAAATTCAGGTAATAATTGTGATCTAGTATGCAATATTTGACCATCAATACTAACTCAACAAGAAAAAGGGGAGGGGGCAAAGGCCAACTCATTATAGAGTGGAAGCACCGTTGCTCTCAAAATTGGCAAAGAGCAAGGCTTGTATCCATCACCCCACATAAATTCATAAAAATCACGCATAATTAAAATCACACCTTAACCATAATTTCAAAAAGAATAAATAATTTATAACGGTCTATCAATCAATTGCATGGAAAATCACAGTAATATGAAAGTATGTAAAAATAAGATTAATAATATCAACTCAAATTAGTGTAAGCTTAAAGGAATTCCTCACTTTAGCCTTAGATCTAAACCTTAGGTAGATCTCAATGTAGGAAAGTTTTTACATAAATAACGACGTCGTTTGAGTAAGAGGAAGACATTATACATGTGGAGAAGGAAGATGGTGATGGGCGTCTAGGTTTTTTTTCTTCTTCTCTCTCTCTCTCCCCTCCTTGGACATTGGGAGGTAGTGTGTGAGTGGAGAAGGGGATGCTGTAACGCCCTGAAAATCGGGGGTCGAGCATAAACTCAACTCCCGAGTTCCAGAACATCACTTATGCAACAAAATGAATGATGATTGAATGTTGACTGTATTCGTGCATTGAACATGAGTGAGATTAAGCCAAAACAGCATATCATACTCCAGAGACAGTTAATTTGCAAGCGGAAGACTGTGATAGATAGATAAAATATATAACTTATGATGAGTCTCCAGAGTGTGATAACATTACCAGGTTAAATAAATACAAGTGCAGTTCTAAAATGTACCAAATGTGAGGAAGTGTAATGCCTCCTATCCCATGTACCATAGCCCCGTCAATACAATATCAAGTCTTCATTGACCTGCCAGAGAGATACAGATAGGAGAATTCCTCCTATCATCATAGAAGTAGTCCGGCTCTACTTCACAAGCATCGCCACCACCTGAAACTCAACAAATCTGGTTGTGTGTACAACACCGTCCCGTAACGTGGGAGTGAGTGATCAACTCAGTGGAACATAAGCATAGGTTAACATGTTATCAATTCAATCAAGCAGTGATGATAAAGCAGTACAAATCAAACAAGTTTAACTACTCTTATTAAATGCGAGAGTGAAATGACATGATGCTGTATGCCCTTGCCAAACCACCCTCAAGCGACATCATCTTACGTTCGCGAATGCTTACTCCCTCAGTGCGCCACATCTACAAAGCACATGCGGTGCGATGATGCTCATGATTACCAAGTTTTTATTAGTCCATTTCAAACAGCAGTATTGGAAAACTAAGGTACCTCCCTTGTATCATTCCCAAACATGATCCATTCTAGGGTCGTCAATCCGAGTTAATGTCATACGACATTATGGTTTGAGAGGCTTAGCGAAGGCATCACAAAGGGCTCGTCACCCGTCAGCACGGATACAGATCTCATCGTATGCGGCTCAATTGCTGACCGTCAGCTCGAGTACAGGTCTCACCGTACTCGGCTCAATCACTAGCCGTCAGCTCGAGTACAGGTCTCACCGTACTCGGCTCCACTCATACTCTAGTTGCCGTGAAAGACTCGTCGCCAATCACAGACCCTTGGAGTATACTCGAAGATACTACGGAGGACTCGTCGCCCGTCAGCACGAGTACAGGTCTCACCGTACTCGGCTCTCGCCGTAAGTATCGACAACTCGAATACAGTGTCCCATACCACCATATTCGGCTCACGAGTTGGTTGCGCAATGGTCACTATGGGGAGGCACATGGCCCCAGCGTAGGCCGACAGCTCGACCACGGTGTCCCATACCACCATGCCCGGCTCATGCGTCTTAGCGGATCGAGTACCATGGTTTAAAGGGGGGTTTCACTGGTAAGTTTGGTACCCTAGGTTCAAGCAGTAGCCTCCAATAGGGTGAACATGCATAAGACAGACCGGGTTACTTGACGAGCTCGATTAGCACGATCGCCCGTTGCTGCACGACATGAAGTGCATAAACAACTTCGTGTGGCCTAGCCACTGCCGACAGGCAACGCACGACTCGAGTTCGTCGAACACATCCCACGTGGCAAATGAATCTCAGTCACGAGTTGTCACGCCCCAAACCTAGAAATCGGATTCGCAGGAATCACGATCGCTGAATTCGGTGCCGACAGCCTCCGTAGTACCCCATTCTCGGTTCCTAGCGCCCATACGCCAGATTCCGATCCTGGGATCCTACAAGGAGGATTTTTTTTTTCCAATGTACATTTAACTCAAAATAGCATAACCACAAGATTACCCAATTCACAAAGGCAACATCATCATCACATATCCACTAATATAATCAGTTGAGTACAATGCTGAAAGGGAAAATACATAATATCAAAAATCAAGCTCCAGAAGACTGTTGTACGCTCCAAGCTCGACACTGCTGCAACCTAACATTACCTGCACGCATCTATCGTGCATAAGCTTATAGAAAGCTTAGAGGGTGGTGTAAGTGTGTGCACAAGGTAAGTGTTAAGTATTCAACACAATGCCATCATCATACAGGACCGAAAATACTAGTAATCCATAAATGGTACAATATCGAAATAAACGGAATCACTAACAGGATCATGAGTTACCAGAGTAAGCAGAAATACTGACAAGAGCAGGAATTATCAGAGTAAACATAAATACTGGCAAGATCATAAATTATACGATAACAGAGTAAGCGGAAATATGGACAAGTCCATGAATAAATCAATATTAGAATACGCAATATAGAATAGCTATGCAGATGATGAGTCATAAAGAGCCAATTATCAAATGCCGAGGGTGTGATGCAGTGTGTAATTCCTGATGAGTCCACGATTAGCGTCAATCGTATCTAGACAATATAAACACAGAAACATGGTACTCAAAATACCATATGCCTTGGATGTAATGCCATATGCGGTGCGAATGGAATGACCATGCCGGAGTGTGAAGTCGGGATGATAGTACGTAGTATCGCAGGCTATGTGGTTCATCACAAGGGACTTCTATCCAAACCAGTCCCATACCTAAATTTGGATAGTCAGACTCAATGTGGTAAACTCCTGATCTCAAGTTAGTCGCGCGCCCAACTGAAATCCTGACCATGCGAAGGTACACGTAACAAATAGTTGCGCACCACCAGTCCGAGTGGATAGTGAATGAATGAATGAATGAGTATGCAAATCCTGCTCAATAAATCCACATATCAGTACGGTTCCTCTCTGGGAAATCACCGGGGTCTATTACACTCCAAACTAGATTGCCGCCCCATCGCGCGCAACAAGGTGAGTGGAAGAGACCTCACTATCCTCCTGCCAATATTGGGCCCGGCTCGTCGATAGCGGACCCATTCCTCGAGCTGGTCAGACTCAGCCTAGCATTGCCCCCTCCTCTCGGGCAGGTAAGGCCGTACCCCCTTCCAACCGACCACGACACAGTAGGAGACGCGGCCTAACGGTATATGGCCCTCATGCGCTCATGCATCCACTCGGTCTAGACGTTGGAGCAACCACTGGAACCAAGAGGGTTTAGGGACTTTCACCCAGGGATATCTATAGCACCCCATGTAGAACAGATTTCCGGTGTCCCATCTGGCCATCCACGATATGCCTGTGGAGGCTACGGCCCTGATGTCGCTAGGGCACACAATGCAAGATGCATGAGCCATACAATCCAATCATGCATCAATCATGCGCATACCGTGCCCTCATGTGAGATAACCTCTGCCTATCAGGAAGTCTCATAACAATCTGCCTAATGACATATGCAATGGTCAACCACATCTCATAACAAACATGCAGATGATGCGTATGGGCATGTATCATGATGTTATACAGTCACATACTCATAATCGGTATCAATAATCAGCCTCGACCATGTGGACATTTAACCAACATTGCCCCCAAGGAATGGCCACATAAAGCCAAACATATAATGGGCCCACGGCCTCACACAAAGGCCTAATATACAACACGATGGGCCTTACTTAAGGGCCACATATACACAACAGGTGGGCCCTGCTCATGGGTCTTAAATACATGTCATTTGGGCCCTACACATGGGTCTCGAATACATCAAATGGTCGTGCATCAGGGGCCTAATACATATCACAATGGGCCTTGCCCATAGGCCATGAATACATCACAGTGGGCCCCATATACGGGTCGTATATACATCATATAGGTCTCGACAATCGGCCTCGGCCTCAACAATCGTAGTGACACTCGAAATCGGCCTCGATACGCGGCCTCGAAAATCAGAATCAGCCTCGATACTTGGCTTCGACAATCGGAATCGGCCTATACAATCGACTTCGACAAATCAGAATTGGCCTCGATAATCAGAATCGGAATCAGCCTCAATCGGCCTTAACAATCGGAGTCAGAATCGACAATCGGCATCGACATTGATAATCGGCCTCGATACTCGGTCTCAACAATCGGAATTGACCTTGATACTCGGTCTTCGACAGATCAGAATCGGCCTCGATACTTAGCCTCAACAATCAGAATCGGCATATACAATCGACCTCGACAAATCGAAATCATCGAAATTGGCCTTGATACTCGAAATCAATCGATAATCGGAATCGACAAACCGGTCACGTCAATCGGAATCGGCAATCGGTCACGACCATCGCACCGATCGACAGTCAGAATCGGCAAAGTGGTCACGTCAATCGGAATCGACAAGCGGTCTAGATAATCAGAATCAGCAAATCGGTCACGACAATCGCACCGATCGATAGTTGGAATCGGTAAATCGGTAACGTCAATCGGAATCGGCAATCGGTCAAGGCAATCAGAATCGATCGATAATCAGCATCGGCAAATTGGTCTCGTCAATCGGAATCGGTCAAGGTAATCAGAGTCAGCAAATCGGTCATGACAATCGCACCGATTGATAGTCGAATTCGGTAAATCGGTCACGTTAATCGGAATCGGCAATCGGTCACGACAATCGGAATCGATCGATAATTAGAATCGGCAAACCGGTCACGTCAATCGAGATCGGTCGATAATCAGAATCGGTAAATTGGTCACGATGTGGACATTTAACCATCACTGCCCATCAACGTGGACATTCAACCAACATTGTTCCCAGTGCGTGGCCCACATAGAGCAGAACATATAGTGGGCCCAAGGCCTCGCACTATGGCCTAATATACATCACCATGGGCCCCAATTACATCACATCGAGCCTCACTCGTGGGCCGCATATACATCATAATGGGCCTTGCCCATGGGCCTCGAATACATCGCAGTGGATCATAACCCATGGGGCCCCAAATACATCTCAATGGGCCTCAATCCATGGGCCCCAAATACATCTCAATGTGTTGGCCCTGCTCATTTCAGATGGGCCCATAAATGGACATCTTGGATAAAAACATGTACATCACGTGGGGGCCACGTGAATGGACGGTGTGAATACGAAATGCATACATCTAGGTGGCCCCCACCCGTCTAGAAATTTGATGGACCACATGGTAGGAAACACATACACATCAGTGGTGGGAGTCCCATGTCCAGCTGAAATCAATGGACTGGATATACATTACATACGTGAGGTGGGCCCTACCGTCCAAAGTGTTGGACAATGTGGATCAAAGCCAAACATCACGGCCATCCCACATAGCATCATCCAGATCTGGACGTGTGGCAACAAAACACATATATCAAGGTAGGGCCTACAGAACTTGCTGCCGCTGATACAGCATCTGCGTGGCACCTGCCGTTTAGGGATGGCAGAGATGATAGGCATACATCATGTTGGGTCTCACAAGCACCGTCCAGAAGGACGGTGCAGATAAAAATACATCAACGTGGGTCCCACATGGGGCCCACCACCTATTTACACTATATATGTATATATCTATATACAACAACGTGGGTCCCACACATGAGACCCACCACATATATAATACACCTATATTATATTATTATTATAATAATATGTATACCCCAAAAAGAGGATAGCAACGTCCAGGCCGTCCAGGGCCTGGATATTGCATCATGGTGGGGTCCACGATCACGTCCAGATGGACGGATGGCCTGGAATACAGGACATACATCACGGTGGGGTCCTTTCTGATGGACTGACGGTGTGGATGATAACACAAATATCAAGGTGGTCCCCTGTCCACGTGGATGGCAAAGATGAAACACGTACATCTTGGTGGGTTCCCCGTCCCACGCTGTGAACGGTGTTGACAAAACACATACATCACTGTGGGTCCCACGTGGGGCCCACCATAATGTTTGTCTTCCATCCAAACCGTTGGTAAGCTCACACAGACCAGGATGAACAAGAAAACAAATTTCATATTGATCCAAACGCCTGGACGCCCAAAAAGGGAGGTCCAAGGGCTGACGTTCAATCTTTATGTTTCCTATGATGTGGGCCACCCGAGCGTTGAATGTGGCTGGTCTTTGGAGGAGGCCCGCTTCAGGAATGGGCCTACAAGATGCATGGTGTGGATGTTGAACACATATCATGATGGGGCCCACGTATTGGACCCTGCTGCTTCCAGCGCCCAAGGATGCTGCTGGGCGTCCTTCCTTGTCAGCAGCGGTAGTAGCCTCTGCTGCTTAAATATTTTATTTATTTATTTATTTTAAAATATGAAATTTTGAGGTTTTTCATTGGTTGGGTTCACATTAGGGGAATCCGACTCAACCGTTGGATTCCAGGGCTCAAGACAGACCCATCAAGCCCAATATTCAATGTATTTCGGTGCATAAAATCCTCAGGGTGGGTTTTCAATGGTCGAGAACACTGTTTGCTTGCTATGGCCCACCAGAAATTCGGATCAGCATCATTTTTTGGTTCAATGCACAAAATGATCTGAGGAACGGAATGGACGGCTTGAATTAACAACATGCATCAAGGTGGAGCGTGTATAAGTGGCCCACCCAAAACCAAGCTAAAGTATATATCTAAAAAAAAATAATCTTTTGGTTGCTGCCAGTTCACCCACTGTTCATGCTTCCGTGAAGACGTCCAGCGTCCCTGGACGCTGGACGGATTGCCAACCTTGTTAATCAAGGTGGGTCCCACGTAGGCTTGGCCCACATTTCATCAAGGTGGGTCCCATATAAACGTGGCCCACTTGATTTGAATCAACCTGATACTTGTGTTTTTTCCACCACCACAAGGTAGGGTCCACGTGACTTGGACGGTTGGATAAGACATACATCAAGGTGGGATCCATCCGAGTGGGCCACACATCACACAAAAATGAAAAAAGAGAGAGAGAAGCACCCACCTTCAAAACTACTCCTCCTTCTTCCGCACTAGGGCAATCTAGCTCCAAGGAAAAAGAATCAATGGTTGAGATTGGATTTTAAAGGTTGGATGATGGGGTATGAAGCTTCATGGTGGGTGAAAAATGGAGGAAAGCTTGGACGTGAGTTGCTCTCATGGAGCTTGGGAGAAATGAGAGAGAAATGAGGAAGAGAGAGAGAGAGGTGATAGGTGAGAGATGTGAGTGATGGATAGGTGTACTTGATGGGTGGAGAGAGAGTGTGTTGACTTTAGGGGGTTGCTTGGGGATGGGTGTTTGTACTTGACATGATGGGATGGAGTACTTGACACTTGACGCGATTGATGGGACATTCTCTTGGGATTGCAACGCGCGGCGTTTCCCTCGAACTGAACGCGGACCCACATCTCCTGCCTCGGGTATCGTCTCGGCACGTAATACATGGCGTTGGAACCGCGGCGACGGCGCGGTCGGCAAGGTATAGGTTTCAGGTCGAGCCGACTTTGGCATGCAAGTCTCGTCTTAGGATCGTGTGCAACGTTGGCTTTAGGTCGAGGATTGCCGAAATTCGACCGGAAGACCGCAAAAGCCTACGAGACGGTACGGTTCAGGATATGGGTCTTACACGAGTTCAATCCCTTTACTGATTGCTTGGGCCATAATCATAGCCACAAACACAATCCATTGCAGATAGATAAAGCAGTAATGGATCAAGATTCAACTCATACAATCAAGATCTGGTATTATCCGTTTAGGGCTGCCAGGGCTGTTGCACGCACTCGTTGCTCCGCTCCCCCATCACCCATGACGGATCATACAACGTAAATATAAATTTAAACATATGCATTACATAGTTAAAATCATAAAGCAGTTGAGCATGTTATGAATCACAACACAAGCATGAGTTTGTACATGTTCAATTCCTAATCACACAACTATCAAAGGAGATCATACACATAGTTAAAAGAGGTTGAGAATCATATCTTAACACCCTTATACTTTACAATTTGCTAACTACTACTCATTCAGACATTTCAAGAAACACTTAAACAACATACATCAACATACACGACATATGTCGATCACATAGGCATTAGGCCAAATCCTTTCACTAGGGAGTTGCCCCAATCATAACACGCGTACACCCACGACGGATAGTCATGGCAAGCAGGAATCCAAGTTCCATATTCATTCAGTCATTTCCACAAACACTTGGGCCACACATTTTAGCATATATAGTGTATATTGGCCGTGGCGTGACTTAGGGCAAATCCTTTCGTCAAAGGGGGTATCGCCAATACATCAATCATGAATCCATGACAACTAGTCATGGCAAGCACGAATGAGAATTCTATACTCATTCAGTCATTTTCACGAACACGTAGAATACACTATTACAACATACATGACGTATGTTAGCAAAAAATGTGTTAGGGCTAACCTTTTTGCCAAGTGAGTATTTATCCATGTATAGCATATCATATATCAAATAATCATGACAATTGCATTTCCAAAAATTACACATATACGGTATTTCTAGAATACACAATTTCAACATACGTAGCATTTACAAGCGACATGTATTACGGCGATTCCTTTCGCCAAACTAGTATTTTATCCATATATTATATAATCATACATTAAATAAACATGTCAAACATTTTTCCAAAAAAAATACGTATACGGTATTTCTACGTATACCTAGCGTATGTGAAATTCCATATTCTACAACGTTAATCGAAACAGGAAACGGAAAGCACTTTGTACATGTGCAATTGCATGCAGATCATGAATCTATCATTATCTGACATTGAAAGCGTTGAAACCATAACCTATACACCTAAAGTCCGCACCTTTTGTCGTAGAATCGTAACGGAGTTGATAGGTTTGCTAAGCTTCCGTATTCGGTAGTTTGGCAACCTAGAGAACGAAATAGGTTAGCTATTTCACAACCTACAACAGTCTAAACCCCAAACACATTAGGGTTAGGGTTTCTTACCTAGAAACGACGCCGGAAACGCCGGAAAAGCGTCAAGAAAGGGATGGTGCAGCCCGTGTGGTGGCAGGGAACGACGACAGGAGATTCTCCCACTTCCCCTCCCTTCCTCTCTCTTTCCCTCTCTCAAAACCCAAATTCGTATGACTGCCATGAGAGAGGGCTTAAGGTCCTTATATATCTCAAAACTCACCGAAATAGACTCTTGTTCAGGGTTACTGCTAATATAGGTATTTCGTCACTTTTTCAGCTCAAAAGAGAGGTTCTGGTGGCCCTCCTTGAGTCAAACGTCAGACTTAAGATCACCACACATGGATCTATGTGGGATTACGTTTTCGACTCGATCGGATTCCCAGATCGCACGTGGCGGACCACTTTCAGTTCACGGTCAGTGGGCCACGATCCGAAATTCCAAGTACATGTAAATGTTCCAGAAATTTTTCCTCCTGATCCGAGGGTGTAAATTTGGTCTGATTCTGACGGTCTGGTTGCTTAATACTGATGCGCAAGCGAATGGTGCCAGATCACTATTCCTGATATTTATTTTGGAATGGGAATAGTGTTTTTCACACTCCCTCGCTCCGATCCAAACGAATGGCCGTGGGACATCGGCTGGACCTGATTTTTGAGATGGTTGTCAAGCCCAGAGGCGGTCCTAGTTCCTTAACTTCGTGTTAATCGGACTTCCGACGTGCGGTCTAGACCTAATACGAAGTTTCATTTCATTCCCGAGAGCAGCAGCCGGAAATGAGTTTGGTTCTAAACTTTAGGGTAACCTAGAGTCACTGATTTGGCAAGTTTTGGGTCTTGCAGATCGTATTTAAAGCGATCCCAACGGATTCATGGCTAATTGAGTTTTGCACTTAGTTAACTTTGTTAAATTTCTAAAGGATTTAATCCTAATTGTTTTCTGGTTGAGATGGTACTTAGGCCTTTGTAGTTTGTATATAAAGTGATCCAATTTTACTACTTAACTAGTTTAAGTTAGTGTCTAGGGCAAAAGTGCTTTGAAAAATTGAAAGCATAAGGTAGTGAAGGGTGGGATTTGTGAAAAAATGGTTTAAAGAGCAATTTTAGACTGTGGGATTGAGTTTTGACAAGTTGATAAGGTCTTAGGATCGACTCATTGCCCTAGGACGTCTAATCCCAGGTTGGCAAAAATCCGGGATGTTACAGATGCACACTCCTTTCATAAAGGAGTGAGCGTGTGGGAGGGGCTGTGTTTCACATCCCACTTGGATTGGGTTTCTCCAATTTGACATTTTCTGACGATCTTTCTTTAAATCTAATTTATCCAGTGTGTCGGGGTCATCGAATAGAGACAGGGTATATGATTTTTTTGCTGATCCGAAATTTAGATTGGCCTATCTTGAAAATTCTCCTAATGGTTGCCAAAACGATCTTGATCTCAATTAACGGTCCACACTTAATGATCAGGGCCTAATTTTGGGAGAAATGTGTAGTCAGGATAGGCAAACGGTTGGACAAATGTTAGTGGTTGATCGATGGTAAAAAAGTCATAAATATGAAATTTCACAATTTGTACTAAAATGAAGGAATTTGATTAAAGCGGTCATCCTTCAACGGTGTAAGATGATATATCGGGGTCTAAATTTTGTATGATAACATAGTCATATGAAGCAAAAGTGTGGTCCAAATTTAACTTGCGATTGACGGTGTAATGTGGGTCGATCGGAAACTCTAGATTTAAAAGAGTTGGTAAGCCTAAAACAGATAACTTCACGGCTAAGTAAAAGCCTACCAAGGTAGGTTATCATATTTCAAACTTAGTCTATTTGATGGAAAATCCAAGTCGTTCATACGAAGGGAAATATCCTACTACGACTACCCATGACCTTTCTTCACTCGATGGACACCAAAATCGATGGTTAAGGGGTTGATTTGTCAATTGGGCCACTTATACAATGATCTAAAGGTTGAAATTCGACATGTATGGTTAATCTATGATAAATAGGCATGGTATAAAATTTCATATGAAGCGGATCATAAGAACTATGTGATCTAGAATTCAAGGGTATAGGGGAATGACATTAACTATTTACGATTTTGCCATCTTATATTTCTTTAACTTCTACCATTCGTAATGTTGGATTACACCATCCAAATGCATTGAAATTTGACAGACATTCTTTATTTTTTTTATTACCTTTCCATCGCCTCATTTTGGGTCTTAATCGCTTACAAATGACCAAGATGCCTTTTTAATAGGCTTATCGCCCTGAGGTTTAAATCAACACATTCATATATCTAATAGAGAAGTCAGTCGGTAGTTGTGGCATATACCTTACGATCTTTGAACTGAGCAGTTCATTCTGATATTTACACAGCCCGTTTGGCGGATCCAAATATGATGGACGGTTAGATAACATGTTAAAAATAGGAAAACTTGATGGTTAGTACTCTAATTATGTATGTAGGTGGTTGTACGGTCGGTTTTGTAAACGGATGAACAAAGGTAGATTTTTGGAGTGATCAGGAGGTAGAACATGTATGTCGTCAGATTCAAGTGACTTGTTCACATGTGTAAGTTCCTCAATATTTAGTCTTGATGGTGGGTTAATATATTCATAGGTAGTGAACAAGATGAACGGATCAACATCTCAATTCGATACGTGTACGAGTGGATGTAAAGATCAAGTAGTTAGTTTACTATGATTAGGTGATCCAAATTCAAAGTGGACGGCCAAATATATTTACCTAGTGGTGAATAGTTAATTGAACGGTTGCTTATAATGAATATGTGGGAATACTTGGACATATGATGATCTTGTCTTAAAATCAACGGTCAGATGACTTGATTTATGATTAAAGATTATTCCCAATGGTTAGATCCAAGTTAGGGAATAGATACAAGCTTAGGATAAGCTAAATTGGTATCGTACACATGTACATGCTAAGTTAAATTTAATAATAACATTCGAGAACTTTTAATATTCAGGTATTGAAAAGTTCGGGGTGTTACAAATTATTTTGGATAGGCGGCCCTTGAGAGGCCTCCTATCATTTTTGTCTTTTCTATGGAAGGGCCTCTTATTAGTTTTATTTGTTTACATGTTAGTTGCTTCGTATAGAGGATTTCCAATGTTTTAGGAACCATAATGAGTGACCTCGATCTACTCTTTATTGGATTTGGCATTGGACGATCAAATCCGGTGGTCGTCTTTGAGAGAAACTGGGGATCCTTTTAATTTGACTTTCATACATTTTTTTAAGCTTTGGAGTTTAAAAAATGTGGTATGATAGAAGCCATGTGGGGCTAAAGTTTCTAGATAACGTAGACAATCAACTAGTGTTTGACTTTATTGGGCTATTAGCCCACCAATTTGGATCGTTAATCATTTCGGTCAAGTTGAGGACCCTTTTGATATGATCCGTATGGAATTTTAAGGCCTTTCAAGTTGGTCAGAGATAATTTTATTAGCATGGTGCATGTTTCGAGTCTTTGAAAGATTTGGATGGTTTGGTAAAGACCAAATTGGTTGGGTCCTTGATATGTTGATTTGATATCCCTTGAAGAGTGACACAAGTAAACAAAAGTGGCACTATACACATATTCGCTGATGATACTCTGAAACAATCAAATTATTGGCTACATCACTGAAATCACACTAAATGGACGGAAAAAATGTTGGCAAGTTGTTGTTTGTGATCCTTAGGTTTGTGCCCCACCTAAGTCTTGGAATTTCCTCATTTTTGACTTAAATATATATTTCAATGGGCTTATTACAATTAACATATATGTACATAAATTTAGGATATGAAAGTTGATCTAGGATACACACATGTTCTTATGAATATATTAAATAATTCCAATGAGTTCCTATTTTTCTAATTTACTCACATCCAAATGGAATATTTTGATTTCAAGTGCATATCATTTCGTCAAAAAAAAATAATAATAAAAAATAAAAATAAATAAAAAAAATCCAAATCATTTACTCTCAATTCATTTACATCTAATTTCATTTCTCATTTACAAGCTCTCAATCAAGACTTTAGAAAGACCAGACTTCATAAAGTACTATATATATTATTAAGGCGCGTATGCATAAAAGGGCAGGAGAGAACCAGAACTCTCTTTTAACAGGAGATGGATTCTTCCACTGTCCCAACTGTAATTGCCATATTAATATTCTATGTAATAATTAACACACCAAAACCACCATATGGATGGATTCTTCCACCAACCCAACAATAATTGCCATATTAATATTTTATGTAATAAATACACACAAACCTCTATAATCACTCTGACCATTGACATAAATTTTTTGTTTGGTCCCTACATGAACGGTCAAAACAATTCAACTTTCGAGGCAACATTGCCAATCTACGGCTGCAAATCCAACAATCATGCTAAAACAATCATCCTAACCATTAGTTGAGACTGGGATATCCACCATAGCAGATGAACATTTCTTATGATCTGCATCTCTGCAAGTTGGACTTTTGGTGCAAGTTGGATAAGAATGAGTTGTGGCTCATACAAAACAAAATCTATGATCCTCACCATCTAGAGCTAGATTTGGGCAACTACTATTTTAGGATAACAACATATAAGAATAGAAATCTGGCATCTGACACACACACACAAAAGTAAAAGATTTTTCCTTAGATTTTATTCATTCTCTCGAAAGTTCGATATTAGTTTTTGGTATCCAGTTATCTAGAGAAATCCAAAAGGCCATGGCCCTGTGTGGCCCATCTCTGTAATTGATCGAATCTTGTCTCTGTGCACCTATTTCTCTCTTTTTCTTCTGCTTTCTATGATGTGAATAACGTCAATATTGAGAATATTTCAGTGGGTTTTTGATGAAATTGTATTTTTGAGCCCTGCAAATGTGCCACGTAGCACGTAGCCCATGAATGTGGCGAATCAAAGCATGGAGGGGCCACCTAGTACATGTGAACGTAACCTGTGAGGAGTAAAGGGGCCGGTTTACGTACTTACATATGGTGTATATATATATATATATATATATATATATATTTTGCATGCATGCGTGCGTGCATGATGACATGTATTCATGGGTGGACTGGAATCCTCTACAACCACTTGTTTTATGCACTACGTAAAATACTCGAGTTCTTGGGGCCCACCATGTTGAAAATGTGAAATCCGTTGTGTTTATTAGGTTCTATCCTTGATGGAAAGGAGATGCTAACCATAGGTTTGTGTGTGAGGCCTCCTTGGTATCTTTCATCAAAGCCGTTAATCAGGTGTAGCTCAGCAGGATTAAGTGGATACATAAAAATTAGCATGACCCAAGAGTCATGCGGGTCACACCGTGTGAACTTAGGTTTTAGTAGAAGTTTTACGTTTTTCCCATTGGTGTGGCCTGTTGGAGTTTTTGATCGGCTGATTATTTGTATCTATGGTTCAAATAAGGGTTATGACCTGATGGACGGAATTGATTTACATGTATCAGATGGTGAGCCCCTTTATGAGCAGCGCATTCAAGCTTCTCCCATGGAGAATTGTTAATTTGCATCAATCGCTAGTTAATATCGAAGAGTACGATACATGGGTCTGGCTTCAATGCTGGCAGGTTGGGCTCATTGACCCATGATCCAGACCGTTGGTTCGTTGCATCGCACTGTGGATGAACTGTGGCCCAAAAGTCTTACCGATTGGATGGTCGTAAGCTTTTTGACTTTGTGCATTGAAATAGATGGTTGAGAAAAAAAATACTACAACGAGGCATGTTAAACTGAAAGAAGTCCAAATATTGGCCATTAGGATTTTCCAAAGTATGAGATTTTTGCGGCGTGGTATATCCACGGTCGTACAGGACAGATCAATGGTCTGGATTACGAAATCATTGGCTCCAATCTTCAGAATTGAAGGATCTTGTCACTCCTCTTTAGAAAGCAAATATCGTGGCTTCAATGAAAAACATTGATGGAACTCTTCAACAGGATGCCGTCAGGGTTTTAAGACTCATCCGAGTCAACTCAGACTCAATCGGGTTTGATACCCCGAGTTACCCCCAGTCACATCTGACTCAGGTGAGTCACGACTCGATGTAGAATGAATGAGTCGATCTGAGTCACTGACTCGATGCAGCTGGGCTGACCAAAAGCGAGCCATGACCGTGGGCTAAGACCCATATCTAACCCAGCATAGCCCAGAAGGAAAAGGAATTGGGCTTGGACATCTACAGGCTGTTGGGCCTAAAGATAGAGTGAGGATGAGGTCCACCCCATTTAATTATCACGCCCAAAGGTCCAACCAAGAATCTTTGGGCTCTCAGAACCAATTGGATACATTTAGATTGGAGGCCCAGCCCAGTAGCACCCTTAGGGAATTTACATGGTTGCTATACTGGGCTGGGCTTTAAATATACTTTGATAACGATCCAAGCCCAGTGGCAATGATCCATGAGTTGGGCTTTAATATCAAGCCAGCCCAATGACAAGGATTAAGTACAATTTTGATAACCAGTAACAACTCGATTCGGTACTTAATAATTAAACAAGAATTTATTTACACTAGTTTTAGGAATAATATAAGTACAAAAATGTGCAATTTGAAGCATTGTGTGGTCAGCTGTCTCTTGGCTGGCTTGGTTGAGATTGTGAATTAAATAACTCCCCCTTTGCACCTTTTTTTTTTTTTTTTTTTTTTTGACCTTTTCATATTTAAAGCTGGATGACTCAACCTAGTGACTCGGTTCTAGTCGTATCGAGTTGACCAAGTAGGTAAATTGACTCGACTAGTCAAGTTGAGTCAAAATAAGTTCAATGCCTTAACAAGTTTTGGAACTGGGGCCTAGTTGAATAGTACTCGATTAAACAGCTTTCAAACATGCTCTGCGTGACCATATTTTTTACATTGGCACGTGGCCAATCAAATCCCACTACATCGGATCACCAAGAATATCCCTAGTGATTTGGTTAGTAGAAAATCTGCTTTCTTGAGTTTAAGAGTGACTTGGCTCAATTTCTAGTTGATTTAAGCTAACTTGGTTGAGTTTCAAGTCGAGTTATTGAGTTTTATAACTAGAGGTGTACACAAGTTGAATCGAGTCGAGCTTGGCATAGCTTGGCACGGCTCGGCCACTAGCCGACCCCAACTCGAACTCACCTTGGATTGGTCCTCGAGCCTGACTGGCCAGCTCAGCTCGGTTCAGTCAGCATCTTGGGATAGTTCGAGCTGAGTTTAAGCCAAGATAGAGCCTTTGTGGCATTTTCTCAAACACATGGAGCACACCTTCAATTTTCGTACGGAATGTAAAACAACATCATCGATTTACAGGTATTTTATCAAACACTCAGTAGACAACATAAAAATCAAGATACATGGGTATTTGTTTCATATCCATACCTTCCTTGCCACCAGCTGACACTTCATCGAGTCATTTAATCAAACACTCGCTGAGCAACATCAATATCAAAATAACGGAGTCACCGAATTGATTCTATCAGAGTTCGATTCAAGTTGGGGTTCGATTCGAGTCGATTCGAGCTTGGGCAAGCTCGAACTCGACTTGAAATTTTTTACGAGCTTAAAAAATCAGCTCGACTCGGCTTGAACTCAATTTCGAATCAAGCTTTTTCGAGTTGAGTCGAGCGAGCTAACCGAGCTAACTCGGCTCATGTACAACTCTATTTATAACCATGGATCCTGCCAATGCCCTACATATAGTGACTCCGCTTGATTTTTTGTTGATTTAAGTTGATTCAGAGTAGCTTCGTTTTATGTTACCAAGTTTAAAACCATGAATCCTCCCATCTCACGTAGCTAACCATGTTGGAGCAAATGTAAGATAAAAACCGGAGTGCATTTGCACCCCATAAAAGGGGTAAAAACCTTAAATGAGTTTATATGATGCCATCCTTGTGATATCATTAGTAACATAATTTAAAATGTCTTTTAACACTTTGTACCTTTTTTCCCTAATAAAAATATTCTCATTTTCATGGGTCATTAGGCATCAGACTCGACTTACCTGTACTAGGGCTTTGAAGGTTGTAACCCTGATATAGTCCAATAAAAATATGTCGTGTGTGCACATCAAATATTTTTTACACTTGGGATGCTGTCTAAGGGAAGCAAATTCAATTTCAAGCCAAGTGACTTATGTCACACCTCGACTTAAATATATAAGTTTTCTATCTTTAATTTTATTTATTTATTATTATTCTTTTTGGTTCTCGATTTAATAGTCTATTAATTAATTCAACAAAATATTCCAACATTTGCATCGCTAGGTATCACAACGTTCATTGGTTCATACATGCATTTTGTCATTTTGTGCAACATCATTTATTGGTCCACATGCACATACCACACATGGCTAATAATGAAAAACATGTCAGCATGTGTACATGCATGAACAATGGATACATGCATACATACATAGATGGTGAGAGGAGAAGGACGTATAGATGAGTGGAGGAGGAATGTCAACTTTTAGGCTAGATATAGATAAAGAGGAATGCGAGCTCGGATCCTGGCATCCCAAGGGTAGCTGAGCCACGCACATATATCTTAGAAGTGGGTGTCTTTTTCCTCATTAGCTGTCCCATGTTGACAATGACGATCCATTCCCTAATTTTTTTAAAATTTTTTTTTCCTTTCTCAAAAAGGCTTTTCTAGATTCGACTGACCCTCTAAAAAGCAGATTTCCTATCTTCTCCCTGACTAGGATTATGCTAGTCGCAGTCGGATGCGATCCAACCGTTCAGATCATTCACCCACTTGTGGATGGAGCATAGCCCAAAAATTGCAGTGATCGGACAATCACAGACATCGGTTGGTATTTCTATCAAATGGATGGTTGAAATAAAATGATAAGACTGTTGTATAAGCTTTGTTCAATCTACTATGGTGGAAGAAGCATAGCCCGAAAATCGCACTTTTCGGATAATTCTATCCGTTCAGTTTGTGTGGCTATAAAATGGATGATTAAAAATAAAATCCACAGATTTCAAACTTAATTGGAAAATTATGATGGCTAAGATTGTCTGATCTGTCTGATTTTTGGGCCATCGGCAATCCAGAGTGGGGCTTACGGTTTGAACGGTTTGGATTGCCGTAAATGTGTGCTAGGTGCGGAGAGGAGCGGTCATCACTTTCATGCAAGTCACTGTATGGAAGTCCCTTTCAAGCTGCACGCGGCAAACATGTACGGTGATTAGGACTGTTGATTCCGTGGACCACCGTATGGATGGGCTACAGGTTAAAATGACAGTATTTGGACAACTATAACCTTCCAGGTATTGTAAGTTATACTGGTTAAATCTGGACCGTTGCTCTAACGGTTCCTTTTGGAGGCCACTTCATGGACATCTACGACCGTCCAATTCCTTTGCCTTTGGGCGTATGGCCCATCCACGTTGTGTCCCACCAGAAAAACGGTTTCGATTACGACCTGTTTTCCAGGCGTACCCTGAGTAGGTAGCGGTTTCTCAGTCTATAAAAGTGGACCCATGGTTCAGTAATCCAAACCATTGGTTTTCTTCACTGGAATGCGGATGTACTCGCCCAGAAAATCGGAATCGGATTGGCTACTACCCCTGCTCCCAGCCAATGGCTGATGGTCGGTGCTTTGTGGGCCCCACCATGATGTATGTGTTTCATCCATGCCGTCCATCTATATTTCTAGATCATTTTATGATATGAGATTAAAAATGAGTTATATACCAATCTCAAGTGGACAACATTACAGGAAACAGTGTTGAATGAACGTCGACCATTAAAAACTTTTTGAGGTCCATAAAGTTTTGGATGAAGCTTATCTTTATTTTTTTACATCTGGGTCTGTATGACCTAATCAACAGATTGGCAGTCAAATAAACAGTACATTGGGTCTTAGGAGGATTTTAATGGTGGATATCCAATCACTATTATTTTCCTGTGGTGTGGTCCACATGAGATTTATATCCCCCCATATTTTTTGTATCAAGCTCTAAAATGATATGTAAAATGGATGAACGGCATGGATGAAACACATACATCATGTGGGGCCCACAGAGCACCGATCACCAGCAACCGGGCTGGTGGCAGGGGGAGTAGCCAATCCGTTGGCCAGAAATCTCCAGGACTGGAAGATCCTAGCCTTGACAACCATTGTCTGCATTCAACTAAGTAAATGTCTGAGATTGGCTTCTATGATCTTCTGATGTTGGAGATTTTTGATGGGTTCTCAGTCGACAGCTTTACCAACCAGACTAATGGTCTGGATCACTGAACCGTTGGCCGACTGGTGCAAACTGGAAAACCCGAGTACAATGTGCATTTCCTCGAGTGGGTCATCAGGGTCACGGAGTTCATGTACCACATCACTTAGTACTGTAGGTTCTGAGGTTCCTCAGCCATTTTCATTCTTTGTGCCGGTCCTCTCATCAATGGTCTTTTACTAGAACGATTCCAAAATGCCAAGTGTCATCCAATCGATATGGACCGTTGATTCTCCCCAATTGTACACATGCCTTCCGTTCATGTCGTCGTCAGCGTCCGACTGATGCGTGCGTCTACATGTGATGCCTGTGCGGGACTCGGATTGCACGTGATTCCTGTGCCCGCGGCTGTGTGGGGCCTACAGAGATGTCCGTGACAAATCCACTCCGTCCATTTGTTTTGAAAGAACACAATAAGACGGAATTATAAAAATCAGGAAGATCCACAACTCATGTGGGCCATACTGCATGCGCGAAACCGTGGTGATTGAACGCGTGGGGTGACAGAAGTTTTGTAACAGGATCATGATGATATTTGTTTCTACAGCTCGAGTGGTAACAACCCTATGAACGGTTTGGATGACGAATAAACACCATTGTCAGATCAAAGAAGGTTTCTATTTTATACCATTGTCAGATCAAAGAAGGTTTCTGTTGGGGAGAAAATATGGTAAGTCCTAATCCCACGGACACTGCCCTAGATTTTTTTGAGATAAACGTTAGGTCCGAGGCAAGGTTATAAAATGGAGAGAATGAGACGAATTAAGTTAGCTCGGCTGACGGGCTAGCATCGTCAGCAAGTGCTGACTGAGGCATAAGAGTTCCATCTCCATAAAGCTAGCTGAGACTCACCTGATCGAGTCGGAATCAGCCGAGCCGAATGAAGGAGAGACGGTATAAATAAAAACACCATCCCGGATATCTCGCAAAAAGATCCCCAATCCCGATGGTCTCGGGATCGGATGGAACCAGAAGCGGGCCAAAATCAAATCTCCACGATATCAGGAGTAGAATCCTTGCACGACAGGATTCTCCCGCATCTATAAATAAAAGACCTTCATTTATTGAAAGGTACGCAACTCAAAATCCTATAACGCCTTCTCTTTAAACCTGCAAAGTTGACTTAAGCATCGGAGGTTCCCTGGGTCAGAACCGAGGTCTTCGTTTTGTTTATCTCTTGTGCAGGTGGATGAGCTCAAAGGAAGGCGCATAATAAATCTGCATCAACAGTTTGACGTCGTCTGTGGGATCGTACAAAAAGTCATTTCCTCATATTTCAATTTGCAAATTAGAACTTTGTTCCTATGGTGATAACTAGAAGGACGGTTCCTATGGTGATGACTAGAAGGACGGTTCAAGAAGAATAACTAAATGAAGTCGTGGTAACAGGGCTAGCGGGCACAAATGTCGTCCCCGGATAATCCGAAACCAACCCAACAACCATCAGGGTTCCGCCCCACAACGAGCAACGTCGGTTGCAAATAACAGTGGAACCGCAATAATGGACGGTTAGATCGGGAGGTTCAAGAGATCCGATCCGACATGAATGTGATGAAGCAGATGTTGGAACAGATGTATCAACGACAAATGCAGTCGCTTCAGAAGGGCAGGTACCACCTATCCCTACACTAGCAGTCGATCCACAACCCTCTGTTCCGCCATCGATCCGTCAACCGAGTCAGCCCCAGGCTTCTCCCGAGCCAGCGCCAGCTCATTCGGCGATGGCCGTATTACCTCCTATCTCCGTCATGAGATAGATCGAAGGAGGCGCAGCCGACTTCCCGTTGAAGGTACGATGGATAGCGGCAAACCTTGGAAAGCTGACATCCAAGACTTTAAAAGGGAAATACGGGAAGAAATGGCAAAAGAGATGGCGAACATGAAACAGGGTCGGAATACACATCCGACCAAATCCGAGGCAAAAGCATCCCCTTTTGTGGACGAAGTAATGCAGGCTCGGTTACCAAAAAAGTTTCGATTACCTCAAATCACTCCTTTCACCGGGAAGACCGACCCGACCGAGCATATTGAATGCTTCAGAACCTACATGGAATTGCACGATGCCTCGGATGCCGTGATGTGTCGAGCCTTTTCTCTTACGCTAACCGACGTAGCTCGACTCTGGTTCAAGCAGCTGAAACCAAAATCCATAAGTTCATTCGTTGAGCTCAACAATGCATTCCTCACCAACTTCATCGGTGGAAAAAAGAAACTGAAGCCCCCTGCACACCTGAATAATATTGTTCAGAAGTAGGGAGAGCTACTGAAAGATTACATCAAGCGCTTCAACTTTGAGTCTCTTCAAGTTCGAAAACATTCAGAAGAAACGACACTCAATGCGCTTATGCAAGGAGTCAAAGACAAACCATTCCTGACATCTCTGGATAAGAACCTGCCAGAAACTCTTGCAGAATTTATGGCTCGGTCAGACAAATATGTAGACGCCGAAGAAACGTGAATCATGCGTGAGACAGCCTAGAACGCAAAATCCTCTGTCAAAGAGTCGGCTAAAAAGGAAGTCGACTCGACTGAAGGAAAGAAGCGTAAGGATGATCAAGCACGTGATGAACGAAAATCGAGCAAACAACCCGACCAATGGTTTTCGCATATACCCCCTTGAATAAAACTCAGGAGCAGGTGCTGATGGAAATTAAAAGTGAATGCTTCGTTAATTGGCTCAACAAGCTCCGGAGTAATCCCAATCGACGGAATATGGATAAGTATTGCCATTATCATCGTGATCATGGGCATAACACAAGTGATTGCTACCACCTAAAGGAAGAAATCAAACGACTTATAAAAGAGGGTCGACTCAAAGAACATGTGGTGAAAGCTGAAACTGCTGAAGAACGTCCGAGCGACAATCGGCCTACAAAAGAAATTCAAACTATTGTCGGTGGTCTCCGAGGCGGAGGAGATTCAAACAACGCTCGGAAAAACCATGCCAGAAGCCTCAGCCGACCCGAGTTCGAGCTTATGATTATAGCTCGACCCCAAAGGAAAAGAAAAGGGAGAAAAACTGCATTTCATTCACAGAGGATGATGTCTAGGGCATCTATCACCCTCACGACGACGCTTTAGTTGTCATCCTTACCATCGCAAATCGAAAAGTATTCCGTATACTCGTCGACACAGGTTCGTCTGCGGATGTATTGTTTGCTCACGCGTTCGACAAAATGGGGGTTGAATGGTCAGCGTTGCGTCCGGTTAGGACCCCATTGAACGAGTTTTCTGGTGGACAGGTACTCCCTGAGGGGATTGCGTCACTGTCGCTAACTGCTGGAAATTTCCCGCATCAGATGACAATTATGGTTGACTTCTTGATCGTCGATCAATCATCGGTTTACAATGCCATACTCGGTCGACCTTCCTTAAGTCTCCTCCAGGCCGTAGTATCTACATACCACATTTCCATGAAATTTCCAACTAAGTCGGGAGTAGGAATCGTCAAAGTAGACCAACAAGACGCGAGACGTTGTTATGTGACAGCTGTAAGAGGTCCCGTCAAGAAAGCTCCAACTGAAATATCGATGATCGAGTCGCTAGATCCCCTGGCCGAGACTCATGAACGAGGGCAACCAGTCGAAGATCTTATCTCGGTACCCTCGGTTGAGATAGATGGTTCCAGAACGGTGCAAATTGGCTCGTCTTTGCGATCACCCCTGAAGGATAAGTTGATAGCACTGCTCCAAAGATACGCTGATGTGTTTGCATGGTGCCATGAAGATATATGCCGGAATCAACCCTTCAGTAATCACTCACCGACTCAATATTGATCCGACCTATCGACCAATTCGACAGAAGCGATGACCACTCGGCCGAAAGGTATACTGTCATCGAAGAAGAGGTCAGCAAGCTCCTCAAGGTAAAATTCATAGAAGAGATACTATCCAGAATAGGTAGCTAATGTCGTACTTGTGAAAAAAGCCAATGAGAAATGGCGAGTCTGTATTAATTATACTGACCTAAATAAAACCTGCCCAAAGGATAGCTTTCCTTTTCCTAGAATAGACCAATTGGTAGATAGTACAGCGGAGCACGAACTTTTTAGCTTCATGGATGTATACTCAGGGTATAATCAAATTGTAATGTATCAATCTGATAAATTAAAAACTACCTTGTCACTGACAAAGGCCTTTACTGTTACCGAGTATGCCATTTGGTTTGAAAAACGCTAGTGCAACTTATTAAAGATTAATGAATAAAATCTTTACTCGGCTGATCGGCCGAACCATAGAAGTATACATTGACGACATGCTCGTCAAAAGTGTGCACGCGGTCGACCATATAGCCAACTTAGAAGAAATGTTCCTTATTTTACACAAATTCCGAATGAAGCTGAATCCGAGCAATGCGCCTTTGGAGTAAGCTCGGGAAAGTTCCTCTGTTTCTTGGTGAGTTAGCGAGGAATAGAGGCGAACCTGAAGAAAATTAAAGCCCTCCTCGACATGGATCTCCAAAAACGATTAAAGACATTCAAAGGCTGGCTGTGAACGAGTAGCGACTCTCAATCGTTTCCTATCCAGAGCTACAGATAAATGTCGCCATTCTTCCTCGGCTCGATTCGATCGAAACCAGTTAGCTCGGCGATCCATACGATTGACTCGGAAGTAGTTAGCTCGGCGATCCATGCGATTGACTCGGAACCTTCCTGGCTCGATCCGATCGTCCATGCAGTGAACCAGTTAGCTCGGCGATCCATGCGATTGACTCGGAACCTTCCTAGCTCGATCCGATCGTCCATGAGGTGAACCAGTTAGCTCGACGATCTATGCGATTGACTCAGAACCTTCCTGGCTCAATCCGATCGTCCAATATCTCAACAAGGGAGAGCTGCCTGAAGATCGAGCCGAGGCGAGACGGTTGAAAATCCGAGCTTCCCGTTATACCATAGTCAACGGAACTTTTTATAAGAAAGGTTATTATGCTCCATTGCTGCGATTTTTGAATTCCAATGAAGCTGACTATGTGCTACGAGAAATTCATGAAGGGATCTGTGGAAACCACTTAGGAAGACGATCACTCGCGCATAAAGTTTTACGTCAGGGATACTACTAGCCGACTATGCAACACAACGCCCGTAAACTCGTTCAGAGATGCGACAAGTGTCAGAGATTCGCGATTATTCCGAGACAACCTCCCGAAGCACTGACGCCATGACAAGTCCTTGGCTTTTCGCACAATGGGAAATCGATATCATAGGATCACTCCCTATGGAAAAAGGCCAGACTAAGTTTGCTGTGGTAGCCGTGAACTATTTTACGAAGTGGGTCGAGACTGAGCCACTAACAAAAATAACTGAACAGAAGATCACTAATTTCATATGGAAAAACATCGTCTATCGGTTTGGGGTACCCCGTACCATTATTACCGATAATGGAAAGCAGTTTGATAATAGGAGCTTTCGCGAGATGTGCGACAACCTCGGGATCAGGAACGTATATTCATCGCCCCACCATCCTTAGACGAACAGACAGGTCAAAGCGGTCAACAAGATCATTAAACAACATCTCCGGACCAAGCTTGACCGAGCCAAAAAAGCATGGGCTGAAGAACTCCCGAAAATACTATAGGCATATTGAACTATAACTCAAATCGCCACAGGAGAAACTCCTTTCTCCCTTTCTTATGGCTCGGAAGTCGTCACTCCCGTCGAGATCGGGTTGCCTTCAGCCTGAGTCAGTTTGTTCAATACGGAAGATAATGGAGAGCTCTTAGCACTCGGGCTCGATCTTGTGGACGAAAAAAGAGAGATGGCTCGGTTACACGTGGAGTCTCGGCAGCGGCAGGTTGCTCGATTCTATAATACCCAAGTTAAGGTCAGACATTTTTGAGTTAGAGACATGGTTCTCCGAAAGACGTTTCCCAATACAAAGGAAGCTAGCTCAGGTACACTAGGACCCAACCGAGAAGGACCCTATATTGTCTCAGGAACCATCTGACCAGGAACATATCGGTTAGAAGACCTAACCGGGCAACTGTTGCCTCATCCATGGAACGCCGAACATCTGAAAATATATTATCCCTAAAGTTGGCATAGCAAAGCGACGAAGAAGACTAAAAAATAACAAGCATGTAAATTAAGTTGAGATGAATAAAATGAAACTGATCATATTCATTTATCAGTATGTTTGTTACATCGGGTTAAATCTTGCTCCAGCATTACATTGATTAGACTAGAAAGGGTTAATGTCAAAAAGAAAGATCGGCCACAATGGGCGAGTCTCTTCTTCGGCTAATACTATTCTCAAGCTTGTGCGAGGTTGCTGTGAGTGCCAAAAATGGAGCTAATGATGGTACCAACCCAAAGATGGAACTAATTATGGTACCAGACAAAAATGAAGCTCGGCTACTGCCCCTCGGCCGGAACAACTCCCGAAGCAGTCCCAGAGGCATCAACTACTACTCCTGAAGCAGTCCTAGAGACATCAGCCACTACTCCCAAAGCAGTCCCAGAGGCACCAGCCTCGCCTCCAGAAGCAGTGTCGGCGGCGGCGTCGGTAGGACTGACATTTGGATCCCCGGAACCCGACCCTTCTCCATCAAATCCCGAGAGATCAAGATCGGGAAAAACACCCTTCATTTCTTCGATACATGCTACGTAACCGCCTTGGAACAGGCGATCTCTCTCTTCCTCGAATTCCTTAGACTCGAGGAATTCTTGTACAGCCCGATCCCTGGACTTCTCGGCCTCCTAGACCTCCTCTTGAGCTTTCTGGATGAGCCCCGCCGCTTTGAGTTTCGTCCGAGCCAGTGTGCCTTCACAAGAAGCATGAGTTGTAAGAATTCTTCGATTCTCTTCCTCGGCCGCAGACAGCAGCAACAATACTCGAGAGACTTCGGCTTGCGCGTCATCAGCAGCTTTCCTGGCGAAAGTTGCCTCTACTTTGGCATCTTCAGTAACTTTCCTAGCAAGAGCCGCCTCACCGGTCAGGACGCTGACCCGAATCTTGGCGATCTCGCGTAGCCCTTCTGCCTCGGCTAATAGATTCTGAAGCCTTTGGGCCGAGGATAACTCCTTGCAAGCCTTGACCAGGCAGGGGGCAAGATGTAAAAGACGAGCATAAAGTCATGATGGATGATTGAAACGAGAAGCAACAAAAGAGTTGAAAGGTAGCGAAAGAAGTATCTTACCTCAAAGAGCACCTTCGCCGCATGACCAACGATTTGCGTCATGGGGGCGTTGTAAAGACTAACAAAGTCTTTTTCGCTCCTGTGAGCTATGACCAAGGGAACCATCCTGACACAACCGCTTAAAAGGGCGACGGTTTCTGTTGAGTCGTCTCCCCTCTGAAAGATTCAGCCCTTGTCTCTTCTCTCTGCCTCGGGACCTCCTCCGCAATAGGTCCTGGCTCAGAAGCCGCTCGAGGTTCAACGGCTACCGCTTCCGCCCTCTCTTCCGGATAAAAAAGTATGACCACAGTAGGGGCAGAGACACTTGCGGATTCCTTCTCATTCGGCACTGTCTTCTGCTTCTTGGATGGCTGAGACACTGATAGAAGGATTGATCGCGGGGGAGCCTTTACTTTGGAAACTGGCTTAAGGGGAGACCGAGCTCCAGTCATGTCTGAAGGAATCGGCCTAAGAAAGGGCCAAGCTTCGGCTAAATCTGAAAGAAGAGTAAAATGAGTCAGACAAAATTCAAGGAAGACATGAAGACGCAGTAAGGGTTACCTGTGACGGCCGAGTCTAAACTTGCAAGATGAAGACGTTTCGGCTGTAGGAGTACCTTCCAGGACCGATCTTCCGGACTAACGTTCTCAAGTCCTTGATCCAAGCTAAAGCACTGGATCCAAGCTTCTATCTCTTCTTCGGAATATCTACTAAACATAAGTCTGTCAGACTCAAAAAAAAAAGAGAAAAAGGAAAAAGGAAATGCCGAGTCACCTGCTTTACCAAGCGCCCGAGGAACACGAGCCTCGTAGAGCCCAGATTCGGTCGTCTCCCAGCGACCACATGCCTAGAACTAGCGTTCTCTCCAATGTTTGTTGGACGTGGGAGGGTCGGTTATTAAAGAGCTGCCCTTGCCCTGCCAAGCGCTCAAGATGTAAAAGCCAGAATAATTCGGGTTTACCCGCACTTGATATAAGTGGAGGAATTCATCGACTGTCAGTGGAGGTTGTTCTAGCTCAGCCCACAACACCGCACACCTGAATAAGTTCCTCCACCCGTTCGGAACTATTTGTCCAGGAGCAATCCGGATACAAGAAAGAAAGTTTCGAACGATGGGCTGAAGGGGCAAACGTAACCCACATTGCATTGAGACTTGAAAAATCGCGACCGCCCTAGCAGGAGGACGGTCGGGTAAATCACTCGGATGAGGAAGGTAAATTATAACCGAGTCCGGGACGTGATATCTGATTTGGATTCTGTCCAAGTCCACCTCAGTCAAAACTGAAGGAATCGGACCACTTAGTTCATTCTCTGATTCCTCTCCTTCGTTGCCCGAGTGAGGGTCTCGCGCCGACTTACCAATAAGGGCCAAGCCAGAGGTTCCTTCGGCAATCCCAGTTTCCTCTTCCTCTTCTTCTTCCAATAAATCCATTGGAAGATTGGGTCTCCGTGGGCGAGTTATCAGAGATGATCCGCCACGCGAAGGACCGACCAACGCGGGACGCTCCGCCGGAGCACCGGTGGCCCTCTCAGATAGGAAACCGACATTGGCATCGACGACAATCTCCGCCAATAAAGAAGGCGATTCCGCAACGTTCTAAAAATGCTGCGCTTCGTCCTCGTCACCAGAATTTTCCTCCCGGGGGCTCTGAGAGCCGTGCATTTTTTCTAATTAAAAGGGGGAGGGAGGAACTCACCGAAGAGAATGCGGAGGACGAGGACAACGAGAACAAAAATGGCAGAAGCGAAGACGAAAATGGTGGAACTCAAAGCTGACAGCGAGAAAGGAGAGGAGGAAGAAGAGAAGAAAAATGAAGAGTAAGTAAAGAGCGGGAAGGGCAGCAGCGAAAATGCGAAACGCGTGCCCTTCCCTTCCTTTTATAGCCTTGCCACGTGACACAGGAAATTAATGGGGAGACGAATCGATGTCTGAATCAACTCCCTTGCTTGACACGTGGCGCACGCCGACTGACGATGGAAACGCCCTCGCCACGCGTCCGACGCTCATAGGTGGAAAAAACGATCTGATAGTTATCCACACGTGCGGTCTCGGGCAATGAACCATCTCTCATTGGGAATGACATAAAAGACATTAAATGCCTAATTATTAACTCGGACTTAGCAGTGAACCGACCTAAAAACTCATTACTCTATAGTGCCATGAGAGACACAAGGAGTAAGGGGGCTTACTGTTGGCGAGAAAATATGCTAAGTCCAGAGACTCGGATATGGAGCGGACCAATCCTACTGACACTGTCCCGAATTTTCGAGGTAAACGTTAGGTCCAAGATAAGGTTATAAAATGGAGAGAATGAGACGAATTAAGTTAGCTCGGCTGACGGGCTAGCATCGTCAGCAAGTGCCGACTGAGGCATAAGAGTTCCATCTACATAAAGCTAGCTGAGACTCACCTGATCGAGTCGGAATCGGCCGAGCCAAATGAAGGAGAGACGATGTAAATAAAAACACCATCCCAGATATCTCACAAAAAGATCCCTGATCCCGATGGTCTCAAGATCGGATGGAGACCAGAAGCGGGCCAAAATCAAATCTCCACGATATCAGGAGTAGAATCCCTGCACGACAGGATTCTCCCGCATCTATAATTAAAGGACCTCCATTTTACTGAAAGGTACGGAACTCAAAATCCTCTAAACGCCTTCTCTTTAAACCTGCAAAACTGACTTAAGCATCGAAGGTTGCCCGGGTTTGAACTGGGGTCTTCGTTGTGTTTATCTCTTGTGTAGGTGACGAGCTCAAAGGAAGGCGCATCATAAATCTTAGGCGCATCATAAATTTGCATCAACAATTTCAATATTAGTAGGATGGAGTAGATTTGTCACGGACATCTCTGTGGGCCCACACAGCCTCGGGTACATGTATATCACTGTGCCCTGTCCGCTCCCTTTTATTAGAGCTGGACACGAGATGACTCAACTTGGGCAATCCGCCCCCTTGTTAAGCTGGACACGAGATGACTCAACTTGGGCAATCCGCTCCCTTGTTATTAGAGTTGGACACGAGATGACTCAACTTGGTTGTTTCGACTCCTCGTTCAGACCGACTCGACCTGAACTGAATGGGTGAGTCGACCTGAAATAAGTATGCTTTGTCCAATCCGAACTCGGACTCAATATCATGACCCGACTCACTCGAATCCTGACTTGTTCATATTCGATTTGATCCGAACCCGACTGACTTAGGTTCGGATATATATGGAAAAGGTTCTATGCAGTTGAGCTCATGGGAACTTCCCATGAGGTCGAGCTGTGTGGGCCCCACCATGATGTATGTTGAACATCAACACCGTGCATTTTGATGGGTCCCCTTTAAATTATGGGATATCCCAAAAATCAGCTGTATATGGAACTCAAGTGGGCCATACCATCAAAAATCATGTGAAGACACGCCTAAAACATATAAAAGCACTTGGTAGGGTCTACCTAAAATTTGGATGGGTCTGAAACTTGGTCTACCCCCTCATCCAAGTGGGACACACATAATGGATGGGCTGGATTTGTGAACCACATCTCAGTGGGCCCAACAAATGATTATGAATGTTTTCATGGAGAGTAACCCCTCTGAACTTTTGTATGTGGTGTGGCCCACACAAGTCACAAATTGACTTGATTTTTAAGCCCTAGGCCCACCATGGAATGGTGCATCTGACTGATGGTGTTGATGTTCGACACGCATCACGGTAGGCCCACACAGCTCGACCTCATGGGAAGTTCCCATGAGCACGACCCCAAAGAACCTTTTCCCTATATATATATATATCCTAATTTTCATCACTCTCTGACCCTACTCGTCGCACATTACTCTTTAACCCTACTCACCGCACACCAATCCGATCCTAAAGTCTCTCTCTCTCTCTCTCTCTCTCTCTCTATAACACCCAAAAAATCGAGGGTCGAGCAGAAGCTCAACTCCCGAGTTTCAACGCATCACTTATGCAACATAAATAATGATGATTAAATGTTGTCTGTATTAACACATTAAATGTGAATGGGATTTCACTAAATCAGCATATCATACTTCAGAGATGATTAAATTAAGCAAGCGGAAGATTGTGATAGATATATAAAGTATATATAAGTGGTTATAAACCCCCAGAGTATGATCATGCCACCAGGCTGAATATATACATGTTTATTCCAAAATACACAAAATGACAAAGTATAATGTCTAACTAGTTCGTATCCCTGTAATCCCGTCGATCAGTACATGGTCTACATAGACTCGCCTGATAGCTGCATATAGGAGAACTTCTCCTCATCGTCGTAGAAGTCAGGCTCCGCTTCATAAGCATCGCCATCATCTATAGGTAAAACAGAGTCTGGTTGTTGTTTTAAAACACCGTCCCAGAGTGGGAGTGAGTGATCAACTCAGTGAGGCTATAGGCAAAGGCTAACATGTTATCAATTCAGTCAAGCAGTAATGATAAAGCAGTACAACATTCATGTCCTAATTAGTACTCTTGTAAATGAAGGAATGATATGCTATAAGGATGCATGCCCTCGCCTGCACTCCCTCAGCGACACCAACTCACGGTCGCACATGCTACTCCCACTATGACTTCATTGTTAAAGCACCTGCAATGCGGTGCATGTACGTGTTAGCCGAGTTCTTGATTAGGTTTATTCATACAGCAGATTCAGGAAGTTAAGGTACCTCCCTTTATATCATATACCCAAATAATGATCCATCTAGGGTTGTCAATCCTAGTTAATCACATACGATAGACAAGTTATAGGGCAACATCACCCCTGATTTAAAAGCAGTGGATAAGTAAGTTCAGGTCACTACGGGAGGCTCGTCACCTCAATGTAGGCCTAGTTTATACTCGAGGTCATTACGGGAAGGCTCGTCACCTTAGCATAGGCCGACAACTCGAATACAGTGTCCCATATCATTATATTCGGCTCACGAGTTTGGATTGCTCACTGGTCACTACGGGGAGGCTCGTCACCCCAGCGTAGGCTGCAGCTAGATCATGGTGTCCCATACCACCATGCCCAGCTCATGAGTCTTAGTGGAACGTGGTACCAAGGTTAAACAGGCTTTACATTGGTAAGCGGTACCTTAAATTCAAGCAGTAGCGTCCATATATGGTAAACACACATTAGGCTAATCGGGTTACTTAACAAGTTCGATTGGTACGAGCGCACGCTAAATTAATCAACATGGAGCACATACGCACTCCTCGTGGCCTAACCACTGTCGATAATCACCGTACGACTCGAATTCATCGAACGTATCTAATGTGGTGAAACTGGTTCGACCACTCGATCAGGAGCCATTAGCGATTGCATGGACTAGGTGGTAGTCCCAGACATACCTAAATGCCATAGGGAATGACATATGTTACTCATATTAACATTTAACGAATAATGCAAACCTAAATCTCATTTGAGCATGTTATTAAACACATTTGACCAATTGACATACATATGCATTTCACCCATAAATCATATAGTAACAATTTACAATACATGAAGGAAATTATTCATATGACTAAGGAGACTAATAATCCTATCTTAATATACTTACTAAGTACAATCCATCAACAAGGTCTCATTCAGACATTTTTACAAGCACTTAGACTACATAATACCACATACATGAACTAATCTAGTTATAGCATATATTATGATAAATCCTTTCATAAAGGAGTTGTCTCACTTACAACGAACATGCATTCTAGTTTAATAGGCATGGCCAGCATAAATCATAATTTCACTTTCATTTAAACACTTCAACAAACACGTAGAATGCATTTTTTATACTCACATATTTCAAACATGTATAGTTTATCAAACAAAACGTCGTAGCTAATATCATATGGCAGTAATCAAGTCAAGCATAAATCATTGCTGACATTGAAAGCCTTGAAAACCATAACATAAACATTTATAGGTTAGCTATTTCACCGGTTTCTCTATTTGGATTCCTAAAACATATAGGTTAGGATTTCTTACCCAAAAATGAAGTTGAACTCGATGGTGTAGCGATATGGGAGAGATGATTCTGCACGTGGAGTTGTGGGAGTGAATCCCAGCAACAATCCACAGATCTCTCACTCTTCTCCTTACTCTTTTCTTCTCTTTTCTCTCTCCTAGGGTTAGAAAATTAGTATGGAATGAGAGAGAGGTGGGTTAAGGTCCTTATATAGGCCCAAAAGTGATGTAAATGGACCAAGGACCATGATATACTTAGGTTATAGCCAAATGGTGTATGTTACAGGCTAACGGAGCACATTCGGAGGTCCATTGCTCACATACACTCTGAAGAAAGTTTTCAGACAATGGATCTATGCCAGGTTAAGGTTTCGGTCCGATCGGGTTTGTGGATCGATCGTGGAGGACCCGTTTCAGTTCAACGGTCATTGTTACTCGATCAGGACCACAAGTATACCAATGGGTGTAGGAAAATTTCTCTGATCCAAGGGTGTAGTTGGGTCAGGATCTGACGGTCTGAAACCTTAAATTTGGCCTGCAAGAAAACGACCCGATTCACTTAAGTTTGAGTTAATTTTCTAAAGATATTCGCGTTTCTGACACACTTCGCTTAGGGCTCTAGTTGTGCGTTTCTAGATACTATTCGGGCTCGATTCTCGCGATGGTTGTCAGGCCCAGTAAGGCGGTTATAAGCATATAGTTTTGCAGTAATCGGACTTTTGACGCGTGGTTTAGGTCCGATATGGAGTTTCAATGTGCTCCCGAGAGCAACTGGGTTTTGAGATTAATACTAGGTTTCTAGGTAATATTGAGTTAGCGATTCTAATGGTTTTCGGTCTTGCAGTTCGTATAGAAAGTGGTTCGAGCTAATTCTCCGATTCATTTATTTTAACAATTAATTAATTTTTGCCTAATTTCTACAAAATTCGATCCTTAGTGATTTCTGCCTGAGGTGATACTCGGGTCTTAGTACGGATTTTTCTGAGATGTTACATATACCCCCCTTAAAGAAAAATTTCATCCTTGAAATTAGTACTTTTTCGTACTCCTCGAGAATCTGATGGTAGTTCTTATGGACCTCGGCTTCTGTTTCCCAAGTAACCTCTTCCTCAGTGTGATGCGTCCATAGTACCTTCACAAGCTGCATAACTTTACTGCGTAGCACCTGTTCCTTCCTGTCTAGGATACGCGTCGGTCGCAGTACATAAGTAGCATCTTCACTAAACTGTACATGCTCTCATTTGATAATGTGGGAAGGGTCAGGAATGTATTTCTTCAGCATTGATACGTGAAATACATTGTGCACGCTTGCGAGTGGTGTGGACAAAGTAAGGTGGTATGCTACTACACCCAATTGGTCTAGTATTTGGAATGGGCTAATGAATCTCGGTGTGAGTTTTTCCTTCTTAATAATCCGAATGACTCCCTTCATTGGAAAAACCTTTACGAATACATGGTCCCCAACGTCAAATTTCAACTGTCGCCGTCTTGTATCAGTGTAACTCTTCTATCTGCTCTGTGTTGTATGAAGTCGACGCTTGATAATGTCGATCTTCTTTGAAGTCGCCTGCACTAACTCTGGGCCAATCAAACTCTTCTCGCCAACCTCTGCTTAGAAATGCAATGCTCGACATAGGCGCCCATACAATGCCTCATAGGGAGTCATGCCAATACTTGCTTGAAAGCTGTTGTTATAAGCGAATTCAACATATGAAAGATAGTCATCCCAACTATCTTTGAAATCGAGCACACACGGCCGCAACATGTCTTCTAAAACCTGATTACCCGTTCCATCTGCCCATCCGTCTGTGGGTGGAACGTGGTACTGAACTTCAGTTTCACACCCATTGCTTCTTATATATGAGTCCAAAAGATAGATGTGAACCACGTCTCTCGATCCGACACGATCTCCATAGGAACTCCATACAGACGTACTATCTCCTTGATTTATAGTCTGGCCAAATCATCTGTTGAGTTTGAGACTCTAATCGGGAGGAAATGAGCCGATTTCGTCAATCGGTCCCCAATCACCCAAATGAAGTCATGTCCCTTCATCATTTTCAGTAACCCTGAAATGAAATCCATAGAGATGAAATCCCATTTCCATTCAACTATAGGCATGGGTTGAAGTAAACCAGGAGGTCGGCGATGTTCGACCTTGACTGTTGGCAGGTGAGACAATGGGACATAAAGTCTGCTATGTGGGCCTTCATGTTGTCCCACCAGTACGAACGTTTTATATCCCGATACATCTTCGTACTACCAGGATGCATCGCCATCTTCGAATTATGAGCGGCTTCAAGAACTTCCTTCCTTAAGTCATGAATGTTTGGGACGCATAGGCGGCCACGATAACGTAAACCCCCATTCGACCCAACTCTCCATTCAGAGTCTTCATCGTCACTAGCCCGCTTTTTCATTTCCACCAACCTTTCATCTTCCCTCTGAGCCACAATGATTCGACCATCGATAAGTGGTCGTACACGAATATGTGCAACACTCTCGATCGGCTCCTCTATAGTAAGTTTCTGCTCAAAGTCTCGCACGAATTCTGCTACGTTCCATTCTTCTATCATCAACGAAGCTGCAGATGCTATCGTCTTTTTGCGACTAAACACGTCTGCCACAAGGTTGGCCTTGCCAGGATGGTAGGAGACCTCAAACTTGAAGTCCTTTAAGGTTTCCATCCATCGTCGTTGCCTCATATTCAGGTCTTTCTGTGTGAATATGTACCTAAGGCTCTTGTGGTCGTAAAAGAGCTCGAACTCCTCTCCATAGAGGTAATGTCTCCAGAGCTTTAATGCAAAGATGACGGCAGCCAATTCCAGGTCGTGTGTAGGGTAGTTCTCTTCGTGTTTCCTTGACTGTCACGATGCATAGGCAATCAATCTGTCCTTCTACATAAGAACACAACCTAAACCAACATGAGAGACATCGGTGTAAATGATATATCTGACCCCCTGCTCTGGTAATACTAGCACAGGTACGGACATCAACTTGTCCTTTAATTCCTGAAAGGCTGCTTCTGCCTTCTCATTCCAAGCAAACTTGAGATCCTTCTGAGTGAGCAGAGATAACGGTTTGACTATCTTGGAAAAGTCCTGAACTGCAGTCACCTTAGTAAAGTCCACAATTATTCCTTCCTTGGACACCACATGTCCCAGGAACTTGACTTCTTCTTTCAAGAAGTCACACTTCTTGTACTGAGCAAACAGCTGGTTCTTCCTGATAGTATCAAAGACTGCTCGCAGGTACTCCTTGTGATCTTTCCGATTGTTGGAGTATATCAGATGTCATCTATAAATACGATGATGAATCATCGGTACAGATATGATCGAACACCCGTTTTATAAGGTCCATGAACACGGCCGGTGCATTTGTGAGTTTAAATGACATCACAAGGAACTCATAGTGTCCAAAGCTAGTTCTGAACGTT
>JAJHSJ010000018.1:12384308-12484704 GCA_021015155.1 Magnolia officinalis | reverse complement strand
CTGGAAACCTGTTGCACTTGGGATGCTGTCCAAGAGGAAGCAATTCGATTTCAAGCCGAGTGACTCACGTCACGCCTTGACTTCTACAAACTGGTAAGTTTTCTATTTTCTTATTTTAATTTTATTTTTATTTTATTTAAATAATTTTTCAGACTCCATATACCAACATTTGGATGACATATAAACATCATGGTCAGCTCCGGAAAGGTTTCAATCGTGCATGTTGTTGTTGCCACTGTTTTGTTGGTGTGGCCCACCTGAGTTCTGCATCTGTCGTATTTTTAGAGTCATGTCCCACTGGTCTTTCAAAACAGATGGACAAAGTAGATTTGTCACCAACATATCTGTAGACCTCACACAGGCACAGAGATATAGCTGTGCCTGGTCACAGGCAATCCGTTCCCCAAACTTACCCACAAATGCCATGCATGGCCCCTCCACGATCTCTTCATGACATCCAATCTGAACCGTCCACCACATGCAACCCCTCGCTTTCTCATTGGCGCCCAGAAACAATGGATCCAAAACTCATGTGGGCTACAGTAAGTAAAGCCATGCCTAGGGCCTCTAAAATCACACGGTGTGAAACAGTTAGGGCCTGTTTGGATTCGCGTTTAGGGTGTATTGTATTATATTCGGGTATTGTTCATGTATACGTTGGGTGATTTTCAAAATACATCCATCAGAAACATGCCATTAACCAATGTTTGGATAAGAGGTATTGTCCTAGCATGTATACAGTTTCTTGTACAGATCAATGTTTGGAAACAACGTATAAGGGCCACACATTATATATACATATAAATATTGGTAGTTTGTGTAGTATGAAGCGTATTTGTAAACTCTCATACATTCTATCCTAGGCGGGGCCTAGTGTTGTTGTTATGATTAATCCTAGCCGTCCATCACGTTTTGATTGAATAATGATGACCGTTCATCCATTGTCCCCAACTTGGATTGACGTGTTTAACGGTATGGATGTCATAAAAAATGGCACTGCGTCCAAAAAATTTCCACATGGCACAGATGGACAAATGCGACTCCAAACACTATTGGACGAGGAGAAACATTCACGAAATTTGACCGTGGGCCCCACCTGGGTTACCAGCCATTTTCAATAATCCCGACCGTTCATCCATTGTCACCCTGTTCGATTGATGTGTTTAACGGCATGGATGTCATCCCAAATGGCTGTTATTGCAGCAGAGGAACAAAATCGCGGCTTAAGGCATATGTTGGAGGGGGGAATCGTTCACTACCAGATTCACCTGTGGGCCCCACTTCAGTTTTAAGCTGTAGAATTTGTTGAAATAGGTGGAGCTCACATTCGATGACCCTGAGATGCAAGAAGAGGTGAAGTGGGTCCGACGTTGAGATCGCCATTCATCCATGCTGACCATCAAATAACAGTGAATATATTTCAGAAAATGGAAATTTAAAAAATAAATTACGAAAAAAAATTCAAAAACATCATCAGTGAATTTGTGATCGGATTATCCATCTCGATCTGAATGTCTCACAAAAACAGACCATGATACAGTCTTCAATCCCAACCATGATGTTAGATTTGCAACGGGCAACCTTGCAGAGACTTATAATGCCTACTATATGTATAGAGGGATCTTCGAAAGGGCAACTTCGGAGTTGGATGGTGACATGAAAGAGGTCAGAGATGATCTATGGAGGAGGTGGTGTAGAAATCATCCGTTCTCCTCATGGAGATAACACTCTGACAGTTTTTTAAATTTGTCAGCACGTGAATACGACGCAATGAAGAGAGTGTACAGATGGTAGCAGAGCCGTCTGATCGTATAATGCCGTCGCAGAGAAGTTTTGGCTCCACGCGGTATTCACGTGCGTGATATTCCATGGTTGGCTACTCCGAACCAAACATTGTTTATGTCACATCAGTTCCATTAATACCATAAAATACACCCGCAACTGCGAATCCGCTTAGGCCCTTAGGAAACGAGATTGTACACTCATCCCAATGGAAACGGATCGGCTACTCCCCTGCCACTAGCCCGATGGCTACTGGTCAATGCTCCGTGGGCCATACTATGAAGTATGTCTTTTATCCATGCCGTTCATCCATTTTTATAGATCATTTTAGGGCTTGACCCCAAAAATGAGAGGCATATAAATCTCAGGTGGACCACACAACAGGAAAATAAAAATAGTGATAGGATATCCACCATTAAAATGCTCCTTAGGCCCACTGTACTGTTTATTTGACATACAATATGTTGATTAGGTCATACAGACCTAGATGAAGGGAGAAAACAAAGATCAGCTTGATCCAAAACTTTTATGGCCCCAAAAAGTTTGTAATGGTCAACGTTCAATCAAATCTGTTTCCCGTAACGTGGCAAACTTGAGATTGGGATATACCTCATTTTTGGGCTCATACCATAAATTTATCTAGAAAAATAGATGGACCGCATGGATGAAACACATACATCATGGTGGGGCCCACGGAACACCGACCACTAGCCATTGGCTACGGATGGATTTGATGGAATATACAACACATGGACCCCACACGCAGTCTGTTAAGCTTTTAATGGTGGGCCTCCCCATCCGAACTGATCCCTGTGGTGTGGTTCACTTGAGCTTTGGACCGGCCACATCTAATGTCACCATGGAGAAACTTAGGGGCCCGCACATGATGAACGGATTGGATGTCATACAAACATTACCTTGGGATCCACATGAAGCTTTGTAGTCGATCTGGCATCAGAAATGGATACAATACCATCCAGATAAATGATCAGCCTTTGGATGGTTATGATTTCCTGGATGAAAGAAGCCCCCATCCATCCGAAGTTGTTCTCATAAGACCGGTCCAGATCAATGGACCGTGGGCCCCACTTGTCATTCATCAAGACTCCTTCATTCCTACTCTGTAAAAACCCTTCCTCCTTGCAGCCGCACCATTGCTCTTCCAAAGTGCAACAATGGCTGCTTCTAGAAAATTCCCAAGCAATCACAGAACAAATCTCCTCCTCTTATTCTCCTCCCCTTCTTCTTCTTCCCCTTCTCTCCCAACCGTCCATCCTCAATCGTACCAATTTCGGTCCATCTCATCCACGTGTCATCTAGAAAGCGGCTGGATCGACAAGATCAAAGGCGTCTTCACCGGCCAAAAGCCAACTCCTTCCGAACCCCAACTCCCTTCTTCCCAGGCCTTCACTCTCCTCAGTAAGTGCTCCCACCACCCCGGCGCACGTTAGCCTAGCCATACTGCCTATATCTAACATGCGCCAAAGCCTCTTTTCTTCGCCCCCCTTAAAAACCTCCTGCAATTTTCAAAATCACAGTCCTTATTTTCTTCACCTTTTTTTTTTTTTTTTTCAGAAAAAAGCAATTTTAGATTTTATTTATTTATTTATTATTTTTGGGGTTTTGGGGGTTTTAGGATTTGCAGATGAGCTGAAAAATGCAAGGGCAGCTGGGTCTTTCAAGAAGTTCATCATAGGCCGTAGCAGCGAGGCGACATTCGCCGACGCATTCGAGAAGCAGGAATCGATAATTCGGTACCTCGGAGGCTTCGATCCCACCGGAGAGGTCATTATCTAGAGCCCCACCCATGAGACGGCCACTCGCAAGCCCCACCCAAATGCCAATGTGCACCCATATGGGCTTTTCATTGGGTGGGCCCCACTGTGTATGTGCCACGGCCATGGCCGCTTGGCAGGCGATACTCCTTTCGCAGAGAATGTGCAGCATCTGTCAATTATTTAAACTGCCCATTTGATTACCGAACCAGCCTATTCTCTGGCCACGGTGCATCTGAGGTGGGGCCCACTAGATGGACGAGCCAGATATTATGGGTGTTTGCCACATTCGCACATGGGGAGAGTAGAGTAGCCTGTTTGCATTTCACCCATCTTTAATTTTTTGTATAAAGAAACCATTAGGAAACATCATGTGTTTGTAAAAAAGTTTTTGAAGCCTTTGCATGTATTGATGTGATATTCATAAAAAAATGTATATTGATGTAATATTCATTAAAAAAATTGTATATTGATGAAGCCCAATTGGGCTGTGATTGGATCAGCTTATTCTTCTTTTGTCCTTGGCCCCCACATGTGGTGCCCATTTATCAAAGTTGTAAAAGTACAGCTGATATATATATATATATATATATATATATATAATATATATATATATATATATATATAAAATCTCCACAATATGCACTAGAGTACAGGGCCATTATGTTTAGGCTTTTAAGATTAAAATCAAGGGTTGGGATTAGTTAATGGAAAAACGCTAGTGTACCCGTGCTCGGTACCTACTGGGGTTACTTTCTCTAATGTTGGGAAACAACTTAATGTGCATGAAATCCATGCTGTCCATCAGATACTGTTTGGCCTTGATCCCAAAAATCAGGCTGATACAACAATCAAGTGGGCCACCCCAAAAAAATTTATATCTAAAACTTATAAATTCATGTCAAATGGCTGCCTGAGTTTTGGAATACTGTGATTTTTGGGCAATTCTTTCATCCTAATGAGCCACAATGGATTCGGTGGCATATAAACACCACAGTAGGCAATACATAAAACTAATGGTGGGTCTTCCATCCCAACTGTTTCATATGTTGTGGCCTACCTGAGTTTTGGATTATCATGATTTTTGGTTTCAATGGCTAATATGAGGCAGCGTACTTTGATGGAAGGAGTCGATCTCATGAAAACTCCACCCATGTGGCTCTCGTTTTGTGGAAGTAACACTGGTATGTAAGTAGGCGAGTTACACTATCGTGGTTCATTAGGTAATATGGGAGCAGATTACCTTCCTTTCCTCCATACTGTGTATCAAACACATGGCACATGTGTATGATGATCGGACCAGGCATCCTATAGGTTCAGCTGTTGATTGGTCCCTGACTAAAATTTTCTATGATCTGAATATCTGAACCATCTAATAAGAGGGGGAGGGGGGATCTTAGTGAGGCATACGTTGGGTATACCATTTTCGTATCAGATGAAGTTAAAAAATGGATTCATAAGAATATAAATTTTTTTAGTACATTCTCATTTCAAGTATAATCTGAATACTGAATGCTTGGCATCTTTTATTAGACGTACGGTGCATAACTTGGGATACGGCTGTATTATGCAAATTCCATGAACTGCTAGATAAAGATTCCTTATTTAGCCAAAAAAAAAATTTCATTGAGGTGAAATCATGAATAGTTTTCAAAAATTCACATGATTTGTATAGAAATCAAGGGAATAAATTTGTTATCAATATCAGTATATGCCACTATCACATCAAGGTGTATTTTCATCTAACTGATCACAAGATACCTTGATTTCATCTACACTACAGTCTACATTTTCCAAACATCCAGATTATGTGCTAGAATTAGGAACAAAACTGTAAATTCCAAAGGATTTTTAGTTGGATTCCGGCTATTGCAGAATATTTAGAGTTCCATAAGTTTTCTATAAAGAATCAGGATTTCAAGTTGTTTTCTAAATCTCCTCAAACACCCTTGGCCCACTTTTTTCAACAATTTCTTTAGTACCCCAAAACTACATCATCAAAACCATCCAAGTATTCAGCTACCCATCTTACCAATGGTCTAGATGGATCCTCAGCCATGAGAAAAGACGATTCCCTGAACAGAAATTTGGTTAGAATTATGATGATAAAAGGAATGTTGGTTGATGATGCAAATGAAGGGAAGCAGATTGGCTCTCCAAAACGGCCCACTAAACTACGGCAGCAAACCAGCTGGAAGAAGGCTCCTCAATTAGTTTGGATGCGAGCTATTTGCTGTTAGACGACATTGATCTGAGTTCGATTCAAGTTGGGGTTTGATCCAAGTCGAGCTCGGGCAAGCTCGAACTCGGCTCGAAATTTTTTCGAGCTCAAAAAATCAGCTCAACTTGGCTCGAACTCAGTTTTGAACTAAGTCAAATTGAGCTTTTTCGAGTCGAGTCGAGTGAGCTAACCGAGCTTACTCGGTTCATGTGTAGCTCTAGCTGTAATGGTGGGAACTATTACACATTATGGGACCTTTGTAAAAAAAATGGCCCATGACAGCTTCAAATTGGCCCTGTAACGGTCCATTATGAGGCTGATATAGGTTTTTTCAGAAAAAAAAAGAAGACCGCAATGGTTGTTACAGGAGCTGTAACGGTAACAATTATTAAATAGTGTTAAAGTCCCTTGATATACAATATGCCATCCTCTAAAGGCTCAAGCTTTTAGAACAAGTGGTTGTTTGACATGGTATCAGAGCGGAAAAGTCATGTGTTTGAATCCCAGGAGCGACAAATATGCTTCCGTAATATGTTCTCCCACAGGGGGCCATTGTTTAAGGTGTGAATGCCCCTCCACCCTTGCCTAGTATGTTCCCATGCGAAGTTCCACCCCGCACGTGCAAGGGAATGTTAAGGTCCATTGATATACATTGATATGCCATCCTCTAAAGGCTCGAGCTTTTAGAGCAAGTGGTTGTTTGACAAATACCTTGGTTCATAATAAGGGCTAGCCTCCAAATTACTCTAATGATGGTTGCAAGTCCCACACAAAACACAGAATTGCACTTAAGGGTTTGGTTGTCATCATTAATTAAATTGTTGCAACATGCACTTTCATCATTCCTTTGATATCTCCAATTGGCCGATCAAAATACACACACACACACACACACACACTGAATTATTGCAATTCAATTCGATTGGGCATCACCCAAGGTTCCCTGGTGCCTAAAGATCTTTAAAAAGTACGTCTTTATGTAGTTAAAATTCAACTTTTCTATCATCAAAGAGATTCAAGCGTTTGCTTGTTTCTCTTTGTAGAGATGATCCTTGATTCAAACTCAAATCTTTTCTGATACTTGGTTGTTTATTGATAACGTGGTCCTGATCGAAAAGACTAGTGACTAACCAAATATTAAATTGGAGATATAGAGGAAGACTCAAGGTTCAATATTAGGCGACCAAGAGAGAATTTGTGATATAACTTCAGGAGTATTCATGGATGCAAGAATTGATGGTGAGGAGATTCCTCAAAGTGATTTGTTTTGTTATCTTGGCTCTATCATTCAAAAGATCGAATGATTGAGAAGGATGTTTCCAGTTGAATTGGCACTAGGCGGCAATGTTGTCGAAATCCTACGAATTACGATTTGCGATTTTAGTCAAATCTTAAGCAAAACGATTTGAATCCCACCTTTGAATACCTTTTTATATGAATCCTACGATTTTATGATTTGAATCCTATGATTTACAATTCAAATCCTGATTTATGATTTAATTTGTACTTGTTCTCTTCTATTTTAAGCTTCACTTGGGTTTCATTTTATGTTTTTAAGTTGGTGGGGCTTTAAGAATCGTTTAGAAAAACTTTAGAAAAACAAAAAAAGAATTGTTTAGAAGAGGCAAATTATTTTATTTTATTCTTTCCAAGAGATTAAATGATATATATTCTCTTAAACGTTAAATCGTAGAGTTCTTTAAAAAAAAAAAAAAAAACACATGATTTCTTACTTCTTAACTGGTCGAAGCACCAAATTGATGTATGAGTTATTTGGAATGTTTTTATGGCATGTTGACTTATATGTATTGTGGAATGATGGTTAGAAATCAAAATATCTTTTTTTCGTGGGTCAACCGAATCAAATGCCGCTTATCTAATGCGATTCTGCATTCAAGAAAGGTAACTAGAGCATAAATTATTAAAGGATCCTTGTATGTTTTTTAAGGAAAATTTCTTAAAAGACAAAAAAAAAAAAAAAACAGAAGGAAAGATAAGAATCCTTTAACACTATCATGACATGATATTACTTGGTGCATATTGATGGTAAAAGGATGATTGCTGAATTTTTTATTTCTAATTTATTTATATTTTTCAAAATTTTAAGAAAATCATAAAAAAAAATAAAAAATCTTATGATTTGCCATTCGATACAATTCAACCCTTATTACGATTTACGATACGATAACGATTATGACAACATTGCTAGGCAAATGAAGTGGAGGTGCACTCTGGGATGTTGTGCGACAATAGTTACCTTTCAAAAAAAAAGTTTTGTTAGGATAATAATGCCAATGGATTAAGATTTTGAGCAAATTTTTTATAAAACAGTTTTCGACCAACTATGTTATATGGGCTATAGTGTTGAATAATTAAGTGGTAATATGAGCATACTACGAGCCCTACACAGATGAGGATGTTGAGATAGATGTGTAGGAAGACTAGGAAGTATAGATTCAAGAATTAGGTCAATCAAAGCAATCCAAAGTAACCCAAGATAGATGATGGAGAGTAATGCAGGGGCATTTTCACACCAGGCTCGAGTGGGGTAGCCTGTGGGATGCGGAGGCACACTCGGGGTGGGCAGCCTGTGTGAAGCGGTACCCATGTGATTTGGAGCCCACAAGTTTGGTTCAGCCGATGTCGTAACCCGTGAGATGTGGAGCCTGGGCTATGAGATAAAGGGATTGATTCGTCATACTCTAACAGTTCGAGCTTTTAGAGCAAGTGGTTAATTATCTCGCATTAAAGTGGTATCAGAGTGGGAGGTTTCGTGTTCGAGACACCTCACCGGGGGTGATTAATGCAGGAGCATTTTCACGTCGGGCTTGAGTGGGGTAGCCTGTGGGATGCGGGGGCACACTCGGGGTGGGCGGCCTGTGTGAGGCGGGTGGCTCATGTGAGGCAATACCCATGTGATTTGGGGCCTACAAGGGGGGTTCGGCCGAGGTTCTAACCCATGAGATGTGGGGCCTGGGCTATGAGATAAAGTGATTGATTCGCCATACTCTAACAGTTCGAGCTTTTAGAGCAAGTGGTTAATTGTCCTGCATCAGAGAGCCAATTGAGATGGTTTGGCCAGGTCCCCAGGAAATTGGAGACAGCTCTCACAAGGGAATTAAGCAGTGTTGAAGGTCCCGAAAGGAGGGCAAGGAGAAGACCTATAAGGACTTTGATTGAGGTGGTGATTGATGAGATAGGATGTGTAGGCTTTTTTCACTTATCTAAGATAGCCTTGGGAACTCCTGGCGAAACAGGATTCGTAAAATTCCAAATATCTAGAAGGCAAAGTTATCATGATGACGGCAACGATTATGGTGTTGGTGATACAAGACCCTAGATTTGGGTATTATTATAAGTTGATGTTCTATTCTTTTTCTTTCCTTTTAGTTTTTATGATCTTGAATCTTCATTCTTTTCATTTGTGTCTTCTACCTTCAAACTGCTGCTTGTGTCAATTATATCAGAAACTACCAGAGTCTCTGATAGTTTTATGTGCGTATATGATATACATTTGCATGTTACAACCAGTTTTGAAATATCACTAGCTCCAAGTTCAAACTCATTGATTGTAATCAAACTATTTAATATACTATTAGATAGTGTTTCATTGTAATCAACCTATGTAATAGTCTATTATATTGCACCTGTGGGATTTTTATGCTCTCACTGCCGGTCCCCAGCCCGGATAAAGAGGAGGGTTGTGTTAGGTTGGCAGCTGGCATTAAACATATGCTATAACTTTCAACATGAATCTGAACAATATGACTAGCTCCAAGTTCAACTGATGTTGAAACTACAAGGTATGTTTTCATATTTAACTCATATATACAGGGTCTCTTATAGTTTTATGTGAATATATAATATATATTTGCATGCTACAACCAGTTTTGAAAGACCACTAGCTCCAATTCAAACTCACTGATTGTAATCAAACTATTTAATAGACTATTAGATAGTATTTGATTGTAATCAACCTATGTAATAGTCTATTATATTGCACCTGTGGGATTTTTATGCTCTCACTGCTGGTCCCCAGCCTGGATAAAGAGGAGGGTTGTGTTAGGTTGGCAGCTGGCGTTAAACATATGATATAGCTTTTCAACATGAATCCGAACAATATGACTAGCTCCCCAGTTCAACTGATGTTGAAACTGCAAGGTATGTTTTCATATTTAACTCATATATTCATTTTCATAAGGCAGAATTGCATTGATTAGTCATCAATTAACTGAAAATAGAAGGACTACAATTCAGATTCCCAGATATAATGTCAGTTTATTAAGAAATATGCTGGTTAGTAATTTGTTTCAAATTTGTTGATTGTTTCTTGATTCATTTATTATTTGCAGAATCTGCAAAGCACCCAAAAACAAAGCGCTGCAAAACATTGTAATTGTACCATTGCTGAAGTTGAGAATGCACTGGCAAAGTTCACATGGGCCAAAGAAGCACAAAAGAAGATTGAGAAGTTAAAGGAAGAAGGGAAACCAATGCCGAAGAGCTTGGCCGAGGTAATCCTCCATCGCATCAGTTAATTTCTGCATTTGAATGAGAATGGAGCATGTTAAAGCCCCTTGATATACACTGATATGACATCCTCTAATGGCTCGAGCTTTTAGAGGAAGTGTCCCTCCACCCTTGCCCAATATATTCTCGTGTAGAGTTCCACCCCGCATGTGCGGGGGAGTGTTAGTCCCTTGATAGGCCATCTTCTAGAGGCTCGAGCTTTTAGAGCAAGTGGTTGTTTGACATGGTATCAAAGCGGAAGGTCAAGTGGTTGTTTGACATGGTATCAAAGCGGAAGGTCAAGTGTTTGAGTCCTGGGAGCAGCAAATATGCCTCCGTAATATATTCTCCCCCGGGGGCCCAGGAAAATCAAGTCTGGCATATCCCCGTCTGTTTATGGTGTGAGTGTCTCTCTACCCTGCACATGCGGGGGAGTGTTAAAGTCCCTTGATATACATTGATTTGCCATCCTCTAATGGCTCAAGCTTTTAGAGCAATTGGTTGTCTGACAGAGTGCTTCATACCTAGATCTATTTTTACAATGAAGATGAAATTTCATTTTTGAAAGGAGGATGATCCTAGGCAATTATTTGCACCTCATTATGGTTCGAATGAGTCGTAATGGACATGTACAACATCCAAATCAACAATTTGAACCATCCAAACAATCCAACTAGGCCTGGTCAGGTTGACCCATTGGCCAACCAGTCCACCCCACGTAAGTTGGGTCGGGTTGAATTTATCAGGTTTCAGGTAGGGCTTAGGTCAGAAACGTAGCCCATTTAACTAAACGTATCGGGCTCGGGTTGACCATGGCCCAACCCAACCCAACCCAACCCAACCTGCCCATACTTATATTATTTATAGAGAATTGATTACCTACAGACAAGGGTATCACAACTTGTGGTATCATACCATCTTTCCTGCCAACATGCCACTTGTGCAGGAAATCAGTACCGTGAAAATAGTTTAGCCCACTTTGAAGGTCACCCTTCTTGAAAATCAGGTTGATCTGCCCACTAGGTGACAACACTTGTATCTTGAATTTGACTGCCCATTGGCCATTGACTCCAATGGTGTGGCCTACAGGATGGGCTGACTTGCCTGATTTTTGTGCCAGTTGATCTTCATGTTTGGAGCCTATTGTTTTCATAGTATTGATGTCCTACACAAGTGGCATGTTCGTAGGAAAGATGGCATGATGCCACAAGTTGCATCACTTGTGATGTAGGACCGATGCATGAACTCAAATATAGTGTGGAATCAATCAACAAAATTAACTTAATAAAAAAACACAAAATTGCTATCATCATTAGAAATACCAAAATCCCAAGAGAAGATCATGCATAATTCTAGCCTAGGTTACCAAGCATCATCCTACAAGACCATTATAAGGACAACTAAGATCTAATGGATGTAGGGACATCCAAATAGCATAGGGTAAAGCCTATTTCAAAGGAGAATATCTAATACTACCTATGGTGAAATTAGGGTTTAGGAAAATTGGGGAAAACTTGGAATTAGGGTTAATGGGGTAAATTGGGTAGAGGGGTTAAAGGATTGAGGTACTAGGATAAGGGAATTAAGGTTTTGGGTTGAGAGAATATAAGGATTTGGGTTTAATTGAAGAATGTGAAGAACTAGAGTTTGGTAATTTTGGGAAAATACAAAAATCTGGGATTTATAGGTTTAGGGTTAGGGTTTCGAAAAGAGAGAGTAGGGTTTTGATGCAAGGGTAGTGGAAAGCCAGAGGGACAATAGTGTGGCCGTAAGGCCAACCTGATGGGTTCACATGTGTGGTCGTGCGGTCACACGTGTGGGCTAGGTTTGTGAGGTTTTGCGTCCTTAGGGTTTGGCTAGTCTATAGATCTATAAGGGATAAGGATCGAAGAATAGTGATGACTTGGGATGGAGAAGATTAAAGAACAAGAAGAATACCTCGATGGTTGATGAAAGGATGAGAATGTGGGGGATGGATGGAGGTCTCGCACATCTGTTGATAAAGATTAGCTTCGCACAAATCTTCCTTCCAATTCACATGGAAGTCACCTTCAAATCATATGAAGATGGGAGAAGGTAGCAAGGAGCTTTCTCTCTTCTTTTTTCTCAACCCCCCCCCCCCCCCCCCCCCCCCCCCTCTCTTTATAGCTTCAAGAACTTTTAAAATTACAATTTCAACAGTCTTATGGAATTTTTGACAAAAACGACCCTAGTCTAATGAAAAATCAACTAAAATCACTTATAAGGTGTCCAAATATAAAGTAATCATAAACTAAATCCTAGAAGATAATAATGTCCAAAATGATATAGACGATCCACAATCAATGGCCCGATCATGCGATCCAACGACCCGATCGTCACGTCCCTCGAATCTAACGGTCCAAATCACTCCCTAAAGTAGCCCATGTGCATTTTCCTAGTGTGGGGTCTTCCAGATGCTCGCACATGCACATGGGGTCTTCAACATGATCATGGGTACTCGCCTAGACACAAAGAAATCGGTGCGGACCACCTCCTCTGATATGTATGCAAAGGTGTACGTGAAGTGATGTCCTCGTCAACTTGGTATGTAGTTGATCAGTTCTCTATTTATATATAAAAAGTAGTATTCACTAACCACGCACTTGCTTTGGTGGTAAAGGTGCATGTAACTTCTCTAGTGCTTAAGTCACATATCCTCCCAATGCAATTCTTTTATAAATGGGTTGGGTTAAGCTAGACCGTGCTTGGGCTTACGAATCTAGTCATGGGTTGGGCCTAGTGGGGCGTAGAGAATGAACTGTGTTGTTTGGTGATTGGATCTTTTTCAATTTATCACTTACATGTAATAATTCATTTTGCAAACCACTCTAGTGAGTAAGCTTTTGGCTTGATGGTCCATGAAGAGTAGGTTGGACCAAATGGATGGTCTAGATTGTGAATAACTCTCTTGTCCAATGCAACTAATTTGCATTATAGTTGGTAGATTGACGGATCACGATGGCAACCAAGAAGCAATAAACAAAAAACCAATCCTTCACAATGTTTGATTATGTCCTGCGAGGGTTGGCAGAGAGTTTTCACTAAGAAAGAAAACTTTTTGTAGTGCAATTGAGAGCCATCTGTAAACAATAATTTAGAGGCTTCTCTAGGGTGATGATCCTGCAGAACAAGGTATTCCGTATCAATGACAGTGGTCATAATGGTCACCATTGTTACCGATACGGGTATCGATTGTAACGGCTGATATGGGGTGTAACAACCGTTATGACCTCCATAATGGTATAAAAAAAAAATTACCCGAAAAATTCTGAAAAAAAAAAAAAATCTAGAAAATTTAAAATAATGTAAACATTCCAAATTTGTATTCATTTTTTTTGTTTCGAACATGTTTATGGTAGCACAACGGTCCACTCTTTAGTGAGAGTATTGTATTGGGTCATCTGGTGAATTTGTGAACATGGTTGTGTCTCTAATGTTTACACATCACTATCAAGCAATTAAAATTAGAAATCGGAAAAAAAAAATGCATATATACTATTTGTTCAATTTTTTGAAAAAATTGCCATCGGAGCTTCTATTTGCCCAAATCGCTTCAATCTACTATTCTAATCCTAAAAACTATAGTAAGAGTGGTCCAAATTTGTCATAGAATGATATAGGAAAGTTTTTTAAATGAGATAAATGGAAAATTTGTATTTATATAGAATAAAGAAGTGGCCGTTTTCCGACCGTTATGGGGGTGACAGTTGTTATGCCCCGTAACGGCCAAAAAACAAATTGTCCGAAAAAACAAATTGTCCCCTTTCACCCCCTATGTCATGTAACAGTCATGACCATTACCTATAGGTATCGGCCTTTACGGCCGTATCGTAACAGATACGGAACACCTTGCTGCAGAATTGGCTGGAAGTTCGGCACTGTGATTGAATGGTCTTAGGGCTATTGGTTTGGGATTTCAGGAATCAGCCTGCTGCTATTGCAGGAACAGGTACTAGGGTCATCTCTGCTGCTATTGAAGAATCGGCTACTCCTTTTGTGTTGTAGTTTTTTAACTACTGGGGATATCTGTTTGAGGACCTTGCTATTGTAGTAGTTGCCTTACGTTAGGCTTGTAGGCTTTGGTTGCCTGCACTTTTACTATTATTTGTGCATTTGTTTCTAAACAAAGGATCATCACTCGTAAAAAAAGAAAAAACTGTAAATGAGGTTTCATATCCGCTTATGCCGTCCTAAAACTGAAATATTTTGTATGATAAAAATAACCTTCAAAAGTTCAGCCTGTGCCATTGTCACCAGTTCGTGCCCACATAACTGTTGGTCCCCTAGATCATCAAGCCAGGCATGTGCCCCCAGGCCCCACCAATTACAGCCAAGTGTACAGTACACCCAAAGATAAAGTAGAAGATAATACAAGACACCCGCATGCATGCAATTGTAATACAATGCAAGGTAATCATATAGGATCTTTCCCCTTTATGGTGCAACAACTTGAGTTGACAGGTTATTGCTGTTACAAAAAAAAAAAAAAAAACATTTGTATTTCAGAATGCAAAGTTTTGTCTCAACTGACTTTCAAAACAAGTTGGGGTGGGCCTGGGGTTGGCTTTATCCTGGATTTTTGAACTGGTTTGGTCTGGCTGGGCTTTCAAAATTTTGATTTTGCTTGACCTGGGCCCAGCCCTATCAACTGTTATCTTTAGAAGTAAATGTGAACTGGTTGGAATAAGTATGCTTTCCTTTGAAGATCTAAAGTGTTGTGAATACTTGAATCTTGACAAAGCAATAGGATTGAAGGGGGCTTTTGACTCCTGTTTATTTTTTGTAGGTGCAAAAGTTGATGGGGTCGACACCTTTGGATCTTGCACGGTCAAATTTGGCAAAGAGTGGGCAAATAAGTAGGAATGCACCCTGCCCATGTGGTTCCAAAAAGAAATATAAATGGTTTGTTGCTGTTACTTTCTCACTCTACTTCAAATTATGGTTTTTTTTGTTCTTCCAAAAATAAACACTTCAGCCTAATTTTACGTGCATATTGTATGATGCTTTCATGTGCGAGAATGATAGAATGAGGTCATCTGAAACAGCCTAGGAGTATTTCTAATTAGTCATAAAATGATGGAAAGGGTTCAAGTCCATGGCTTAGTGGTAGATAGTGCGTTTCAACATTAAGGTCATGGGTTTGAGTCCATGTTACCTTTTGAGGAAAAAAAAATGATGGAAAGCAGATTGACATGGTTCTGTCCATAATAAACTTTGAACTGTCAATAAATATCAAAAGATTGGCAGGAGTTTCTACTGGCATTGTTGAGAGGGCTGCCAAAACCAAGCTCTAACTGTTGTCCTATTTTACTGTATGGTGAGGTGGAGAGCTGGGGCCTGAAACCCTTTAGGTTCGAGCTAGTGTGGCTTGAGGTGGAGTGATTTTCCAATCTGATCAAGGAATGTTGTAGGTCTTTTGAAGTAGAGGCCTTTGTTGGCTTCAGATTGAGCCAAAAGCAAAGGTTTTTTTTTTTTTTTTTTTTTTTAAAAAAAATAATAATAAAGATAACTGTCTCTTTTCATAAATGGCCAAGAATGTACAAAGAGATTTCGGGCGGGCCAACCCAACATAAGACGATCGGTCCGCCTATCGTGAGAAAAGAACAAAAAGTAAGAGACAAAAGGGCTCGAGAAAGGATCAACTCTCTCTCAAATTCCCCAACCCGACCCTGTCCAAAAATAAGAGGCCCTTGGCAATGTTTGGGAGATCTGCTGGCGAAGTAAAGAAAGCCCTAGACTGACTATTGCTCCCCTTCCGAGCAAGGTGGTCAGCAACTGCATTAGCCTCCCTAGGGGTGTGGGAGATAGAAATCTCCGTAGAGTCCATCAACGCTTGAATCCTAGTCCTCCAGTACTGCAAGGGCTAGGAGGGATCCTGGTTGGAGGAGATGGAGGATACAACTGATTTGGAGTCGCTCTTGACCTCCACCTTGGAGAAGCCTTACCCGGCACAAAAAGATAGCCCCTCATAGATCACTCGGATCTCAGCGTGAGTATTGGACCCAAAACCATAGCCAGAGGCGAAAGCAAAAATAAAAGAACCCCAGTTATCTCTACAAACACCCGCACCCCCAGCGGGGCCCGAATTCCCAAGGGTTGAACGAAAAGATCCTGTCGTCGAAAAGGGTGTTGCTGAAAAGCCGGGAAAGTGAGCTAGGAGATCATCTGGTGAAGATTCAGACCTTGGATTTAAAGGCTGAAGAGCTTTCAAGGGATGGAAAAAAATTTTACGTTGAAGTTATTTTAAAACTACTCAAATCGGTTGAAGAGGGAAGAGATCAAATGGAGGCAAAGATCGAGAGCGACCTGGATTAAGGAGGGGTACAAAAATACAAAATTCTTCCACAATGTTGTTAGTGCATAGACCAGAAGCAATAAAGTCGGAAGTGTGGTGGTGGATGATGGAAGAGTTAAAGGGGGAAGAGATCAAATGGAAGCAAAGATCGAGGGCGACCTGACTTAAGGAGGAGGACAAAAATACAATATGTTTCCACAGTATTTCTTGCACATAGGCCAAAAGCAATAAGGTCAGAAGCGTGGTGGTGGATGGAAGAAGAGGGGAAAAGATCAAATGAAGGCAAAGATCAAGGGCGACTTGGCTTAAGGAGGGGACCAAAAATACAAAATTCTTCCACAGTATTGTTAGCGCATGGGCCAGAAGCAATAAGGTCGGAAGCGTGGTGGTGGATGGTAGAAGAGTTAAGAGGGAAGAGATCAAATGGAGGCAAAGATCAAGGGCGACCTGGCTTAAGGAGAGGGACAAAAATACAAAATTCTTTTATAGTATTACTAGCGCACAGGCCAAAAGCAGCAAGGTCGGAAGCATGGTGGTGGATGGCAAAAGAGTTGAAGAGAGAGCAGGTACGCAATAAGGTGGTTAACTACTATAGATCTCTTCTCATCGACAATGGGTGGGCGATACCCACTCTTGATTGGGTCCAACTTGACTCGGTCTGAAACTTTCAATGCACTGACCCCAACTCAATCCGATCCGGGACCGAGTTTAGGTCCTCTGACTCGATCCGATCCGTTGCACTGCTGGCCTGACCCAAACCGAGTCCGACTCAGTCAGGGAAACCGAGTCGAATCAGGTTGGGTACGGTTCGGATCGAATCTTCTGTTTAAAAAAAAAAAAAAATTGCAGTGTAGTCCACTTGATCTTTAGATCTATCTTATTTTTCGGCTAAAGCCTTAAGACGAACCCACCAAATGGATGGACGGTTTGGATATAACACATACCTCATGATGGGACCCATAGAACTTGCTGGCATCAATACACCAGCGTGGTACACCTGCTAGTCCGCTTCACGTACAAAAGTTGAGAGGGATTACGGGTTACCCTCCCATTAAAACATTCACAATCATTTTTTGGGCCCACCGAGGTGTGGTTCACAAATCCAGACCATCCATTATGTGTGTCTCACTTGGATGAGGGGTCATACCAAGTTTCAGATGCATCCAATTTTTAGGTGGGCCCCACCAAGGGCTTTTATATGTTTTAGGAATGTCTTCACATGATTTTAGATGGTATGGCCCACCTGAGTTTCGTATACGGATGATTTTTGGGATATCCCATAATTTAAAGGGGACCCATCAAATGCACGGCGTTGATGTTAGACACGCATCACAGTGGGGCCCACACAGCTCGACCTCATGGGAAGTTCCCGTGTGGTCGGTGCTCTGTGGACCCCACCATGATGTATTTATTTCATCCGTGCCAACCATCTATTTTTCTAGATCATTTTATGGTATTAAACCAAAAATGAGGTATATCCCAATCTCAAGTGGACAACATTACAGGAAACAATGTTGAATGAACATTGTGTAGATCGGATCGGATCCCGTATCGAATCGGTCCGGATTGGCCACTGATCCAAACTTGACTCGATGTACGGTCGGATCTAAGTGGGCCTACTCGATCCGACCCGATCCTGGCCTTTGGTTTGGATTGGATCAGGTCGGATTCTGCCCAGCTCTACTCTTGATGACCTAGAGTTTGAGTGTCTTTCCGACATCAAAGTTGCCTCTCTTGAGTAACCCTTTTCGGAGAACAAAATTAAGGTGTTAGTAGACTCCATGGGGAGGGCCAAGGCGTCGAGACCTAACAGCTTCCCAACGGCTTTCTTCCAAGAATTTTGGGATGTGGTGAAGGGCAATATCCTGGATTTCATGGCGGAGTTTCATGAGAGGGGTCGATTGTCCGACTGAGTTTGGAGCTTCCATAATTGCCATTATTCCAAAGGTGTTAAGGGTGGAGGAAGTATTCTAGGCCGATCAACCTAATTGGGGGGCCATATAAGATCCTCGCAAAAACGTTAGTTTTCATATTCAGAGTAGTCTTAAAACAACATTATTTTCAAGAACTAGGGCACTTTCAATGCAAGCAGGCAGCTTGTAGATAGTGCGTTAATAGCCCACAAGTGCATCGACTCACCACAAGGAAGGTGCGAAAGGCATAGCGTGCAAACTAGATATAGAGAAGGCGTATGATCACGTCAATTGGAAGTTTTTGGACTACTTACTGGGATGGAAGGGATGCAGACTCGAAGTAGAGTGGTTGGATGATAGAGGGTATCTGGTCGGCTAAATTTTTAGTCTTGGTCAACAGATCATCCAAACGTTTCTTCAAGGTCAATATTTAGGCATCACTTGCAAATTCAAGGCAAACACCCCACCTTCCCATCTCTAGTTTGTTGACAACACGATGCTCTTTTGTGAAGCAATCGAAATTATGGTGGACAAGTTATATTATGTTTTGAGGCGGTCTCGAGTCTAAAGATAATATTACAAAAAGAGAGATGCTGGGGGTGGCTATGTTAGAGGAGGAAGTTAAGGGATGGTAGGGATTTTGGGATGCTGATCGGGGGCTTTCCCCTCTACCCATCTTGGGCTCCCCCTTTGCATAGGGAAGTAGGCAAAAGCACTTGTGGGATGCAGTTGTGAAGAGATTTGAAAGGAAGCTTTCAAAGTGAAAAGTTAGTACCTTTGGGTAGCCGAATCACCCTCATTAAAGCAACATTATCAAATCTCTCATTATATTTCACGTCCCTATTCAAATGCTCGAATACGGTTTTGGCTAGGATGGAAAAGTCGAAGCCTGACTTTTGTGTCATGGATCGGATGATAGGAAAAGATTCCATCTTTTGGGGTGGAAAGATGTGTATGGATTGTGTATAGATTGTGGGGACACCCTATGTCTTCAAAAAAAAAAAAGATGTGTATAGATTGTATGAGGGAGGGGCAGGTATAAGGGAGATTTGGAAAAGACGAATTTGGCTCTCTTGGAAAAATGGCTTTAGTGATTTAGGACAGAGGAAGACTCCTTATGGTGCAGGATCATAGCAAAAAATATGGGTGCCAAGGGGGTGGGGCATCAAGGACTCATCTCTCTATGGAGCCTCATTGGTTTGGAAGGGGCTTTAGGCTAAAGCCAATGTTTAGCATGGGGATCGACTTCTATATTGGTAATAGGCGAGTTCAATTTTGGGAAGATGTATGGATCGGGGAATCCTCTCTCCAACAAATGTTCCCTTGAGTAGCATGCCTCTATATAGAGCTGGGCAAAATCCGACCCGATCCGATCCAAACCGAAGGCCAAGATCGGATCGGATCGGATCGAGTAGGCCCGATCAGATCCGACCATACATCGAGTCGAGTTCGGATCAGTGGCCAATCCAGACCAATCCGATCCGGGATCCGATCCGATCTGCACAATGTTCATTCAACACTTTCCTATAATGTTGTCCACTTGAGATTGGGATATACCTCATTTTTTGTTTAATACCATAAGATGATCTAGAAAAACAGATGGATGGCATGGATGAAATAAATATATCATGGTGGGGTCCACAGAGCACCGACCACCAGCCATTGGCTGGTGGCAGGGGGAGTAGCCAATCTGTCCTCTCAGGCCTCTGCTCATGGCTTGAGGTGCATCGAGCATCGAGCTCTGCTAGACTGCCACAAGAAAAGAAAGAAAACAGGGAAATGGTTCTATGCGGTCGAGCTCATGGGAACTTCCATGAAGTTGAGTTGTGTGGGCCCCACCGTGATGCATGTCTAACATCAACACCGTGCATTTAATGGGTCCCCTTTAAATTATGGGATATCCCAAAAATCAGCCGTATACAGAACTCAGGTGGGCCATACCATCTAAAATCATTTGAAGACATTCCTAAAACATATAAAAGCACTTGGTGGGGCCCACCTAAAAATTGGATGCATCTGAAACTTGGTATGACCCCTCATCCAAGTGGGACACACATAATGGATGGTCTAGATTTGTGAACCACACCTCGGTGGGCCCAAAAAATGATTATGAATGTTTTAATGGGAGGGTAACCCGTCTCAACTTTTGTACGTCAAGCGGACTGGCAGGTGTACCACGCTGGTGTATTGACGTCAGCAAGTTCTGTGGGTCCCATCATGAGGTATGTGTTATATCCAAACCGTCCATCCATTTGGCGGGCTCGTCTTAAGGCTTTAGCTGAAAATAAGACAGATCTAAAGATCAAGTGGACCACACTGCAAAAAAAAAAAAAAAAAAAACAGAAGATTCGATCCGAACCGTACTCAACCCGATCTGACTCGGTTTCCTTGACCAAGTCGGACTCGGGTCAGGCTAGCAGTGCAACGGATCGGATCGAGTCAGAGGACCCGGATCGGATTGAATTCGGGTCAGTGCATTGAAAATTTCGGACCGAGTCGAGTTGGACCCAATCTGGTCCGACTCGACTCGATGCCCACCTCTACCTCTATACAGGAAGGAACATCTTGGTATCCAGCTGCTACTCTTAGGAAATGTTGTGGTTTGGTCTCCACCATGCCGAAGGAACATGATGGATGAGGAAGTGGAGGAGCTTGTGAGGCTCCTTGATCGTCTCCACCTTTGTATGCCATGAGAGAAGAAAGGAATAAAACTGTAAATTCCAATGCGATGGTCTATGAAAGATAATTGGGCAACTGAATTCTCTTTCAGTCTGGTTTTGCGTGACAGATCTTCCAGTTTCTCGTGGGTCTTTTCAGCGGTTTATGGCCCGAATACTCCGTCTCTAAGGGGGCAGTTTTGGGCAGAGATGAACTTGGTTGGATCCAAATGGAGTTTTCTATGGTGCGTATATCGGAGGATACTTTAACGTTACGAGATTTCCTTATGAAAAATCGACACAAGAGAATCATACTTGGAGCATGCAGGGTTTTTCGGATTGGATTTGTCGGAATGAGCTGGTTGATTTGCCAATGGGAGGGGTTAGATTTACATGGTCTAACGGCCAAACTAATCCAATTCAATCAAAACTTGATCGTTTCCTAGTATTGGCTGAATGGATTGATCACTACCATTTGTCTTCTCAAAGGTGCCTGCCCAAACCCATATCCGATCACTGCCCAATAATGCTAGAAGTAGGGATGGAAAGTTGGGGTCCAAGACCATTCAGGTTCAAACTAGCTTGGCTCGAAGTTGAAGCCTTCAATGGTGGGAATCCTTTCACATAGCAGGTTAGCGGGTTTTGTTCTATTCCAAAAATCACGTCTCCTCAAAGGTAAAATTGCTTGCTGGAAAGAGGTATTTTTCTGAAACAGGGAAGCAAAGATGGATAGTTTTTGGGAGGAAATTCAAGCCTTGGATCTAAAAGAGGAAGTTGGTGTTTTATATGATATTAAAAGAAATCATAGGGATACCATCCGAAGATATTACAATAACTACTTGAAGGGAGAAGAATAAAATGAAAACAACGATCACGTGCCACATGGCTCAAGGAGGGGGGTAACAATGTCAAGTTTTTCCGTGGTTGTGCCAGCACTAGAGCTTGTGCGAACAGGATAGGGTGAGTAGTGGAGGAAGATGGGATCTGGATCGAAGGTAAGGTGCAAGTTTGTGGAGCTATTGTCTTATTACAAAATTTTGCTTTTAGATCCAAGACCGCAAAGACCGAAGCTAAGATCAGCTCAAGTTCTCATCCTTGTCTAGTGGTGGGGCAAAATTTTTGGAAGAGGTAATTTCAGAGGAGGAGATTAAATCTGGTATTAAAGGTTTGGGTAGGAGCTAGGCCCCAGGACCGGATGGCTTCCCGTTAGTATTCTTCCAAAAATTTTGGGAAACTGTAAGGTCTCGTTTGGTGGCTTTTTGTTGTGAGTTCAACGTGAATGGAAAGCTTGCCTTGGAGATGGGTGCAACATTTTGTAGCACTTATTCCTAAAAAGGAAGGGGCAGAATGCATCAAGGACTTTCGGCCTATAATTCTTATTTCCTCTCCTTACAAGATCCTAGCAATGATTCTGGCAACTAGATTCAGATCTGTGTTGGGTCACTTGATATCTAAAGAGCAGGGGACTTTTGTTGAAGGTTATTTTGGAAAGCTCCCTTATTGTTGATGAAGTTATCAATTCGCAGCACAAGGAAAGTAGTAGGGGATTTGTGTGCAAGCTAGATTTGGAGAAAGCCTATGATCATGTCGAATGGGCATTTTTAGACTACTTGTTGGATCGTATGGATTGTGGAGTAAAGTGGAGGAGTTGGATTGAGATATGTATGGGCTTACCATTGTGAATGGATGTTATCTGTGTTGGAGAGATGAAGAAATATTGAATCATTTATTTATACATTGCCCTTTCTCAAGGGAGTTCTGGTACAGTGTGTTGGGGGGTACTTTGGAATCTGCTGGGTGTTCTCGGAGTCGATAGCTGGCCTTTGTCCAATGGCATGAGGGAGGCTTAGTGGCAGTTTCAAAGAAGAGATGGAGAATGTTCCTCTTGGCTGGTCTGTGGCTATCTAGGTTGAAAGGAATAACATATGTTTACGACATAAATGTGGTTCTTCCCGAAGTGCTTTCTTGAGAGCCCTTGCTAATGTAGTAGATTTTTATTTTTATTTTTATTTTTTTTTCCAGTTAGCTTGTTAGTACACACACTGTCAGTTCACACTTCACTGTTAGCCACCCCCACTAGGGAATCGATACCAAGACCCCAGTGTTGAAACGAGGTATCTTTCACTCATGCTAATGTAGTAGATTGGGTCGGGCTGCGACCTTTGTAATCTTTTCCTCTCTTTTTTCTCTGTTGTTTGTCTATTTCATTTTTTCGGCTCACTATTTTCTAATAAAGTAGTCATCCTTAAAATAAAATTAAAAAAAAAGAAGTTAATGAGACCCACAGGTACCCAACTAGAGCTGGGCATCGAGTCAAGTCGGACCGAGTTAGGGCTGACCCAACTCAATCCGGTTTTGAAATAGGCCTAACCCGAACTCGACCCGACTCGGTACCAAGTCCGGCATGCCTGACCCGATCCGAGTCCGGGTCTGGCCTGGACTAATCCAAACCGAGTCTAACCCAGTCACAAGTACCGAGTTGGCACCGAGTCAGGTCGGGTGCAACGGGTATCCACGTGCTGAAATCACAACTCAAAACCTAGATGTACTTGCTAGCATTGCAACCTCTCCATTAGCTACACGTCATCTCACATCTGAGTTTTTTTTTTTTTTAATATATATATGTACAAGTCGAGTCAGTACCGAGTTGAATTTCGAGTCGAGTCAAGTTACTAGGTGACTCGAACTCGACTCGTTTTCAGTTCGGATTGGATGAAGTCAACTCGGTTCGGATCAACTCGGACGAGTCGGGTTTGCTGAGTCGAGTCGTCCCGTGCCCAGCTCTATACCCAACCCTATTTTAATTGGTCAAGGTCCAATCGTTTGGATCGGTTTAGAAATCATGTCAGTTCAGTTCCACAATTTTGGATCCAGTTTTAAAATGGGTATAGTCGGGGCCGGGTTAATTTTATTAGTAAAAATTATATATTTAATTAATCTAAGCAACGTAATGAGGTTTTCCAAGTCAAACATGTAAGACAGCCCCACACCACGCATGTGTCAAAGGGGCACATGTGTGTGTGATTTATTCCATCCTTTGGGTGGTCCCGACCATGTAAATGCCCTTATCTGACCCCGACCCAACTTGTCCAAAGACCTGATGTACCAATGGGTACTGGACCTGATCAGATCCAGGTCACGGTCCTCAACAAGAAGACCCAGACCCAACAAGACTTGAACCTAATCAGGCCAAGTATGGATGGCCCAACCCATTAGCAACCTGAGTAGCCTGAGGAGCCAAGGAACACAACCCATGTAAAAGGACCTAACAGAAGAAAAAAAAAAAAAAAAAAAGACAACCTCCCCAACCTCCATGTCACATGCAACAACTAAAGAAGTCTCGCCCATCATGTCTTCCATCACAATCCTCAAGAAAGTTTCTGTGATGGGGAGACCAAACCAGCAAGCCTCCCAGGATCGTGAAACACTGGGAGATGGCCCTCTCTCTCAGCAGCAACATTAGCCAGTCTTGGAAAAGCCAAACGAAGAGGAGAGTCACCACACCAAGAAGAAGAAGAAGAGAAGAATCCTTGGAGTTAAAAAGAAAGACCAGAACAGCTGCATGAACAGCTGAAATCATCTAGTGTGAAACAAGTTCTATTAGACTTATCCTTTTTTCAAAGTTTCTTTTACAAGTCACTGATTCTCTTCTGGTATTTGGTCATGTAGGTGTTGTGGGAAGAATGAGGAAAAAAGAATCTAATCAAAGGCAGCAGTCTGATGCAAGGTTAACATGCTTGCAATGGAAAATCTTCTATCGTTGGAGGTGACAGATTCATGCAATGCTAACATGACCATATGGCAAACACCCGAAAGCCTCCTATGAGTTCTCTGCCTCTTAGATTATGCAGCTTTATATTGAAAGCTGAAACAGATTGCGCTTATTGTTCAGGTGAGGGGTTTCCCTTGTTGGATCTTTGCCAGATAGATGAAGTCAAATATGCTTTTGCTAACCAATAAATGGGGAAAATAGGGAAGAAATCTTTGCTTCTCAGGATGCTTTTGTTCAAGCTCGAGTGTAGTAATCATCTTACATGCACACGAATGGAGGGTAATTCCAGTTGTATTCCTCAACACTCATTTTTAAGGTTTTGGTACCCTCAAAATGTAGCTTGGTTAGTAAGAAAAGGACTGGTGCGATATTTGAGAACTGATCGCTTACAGGCAACGGCATGACTTGTCATGCAGGCATATCTTTCTTTACCATCTGAATGGTAGGCCTCATCATAAAGCTCACCTCACACAAATCAAGCCAGTGCACTCATCAGGTGGGCCACACTGTTGGAATCAATGGACAATTGACGGCTGACTCAACATGCAGATGTGGCCCGTCTAATGAGTGGACCGTCCTGATCTTCATGATGAGGCATACTGTATGGATGTCCTACACAAGTAGCATGTTGGCAGGAAAGATAGGCCTGCATGACAAGTGGTCATGCCATCACCTCCTGTAGGTGATGGGCCTTTATGTTATTCTACATTAGTTATTAATATTTCTCAAGTCGTATTTTGCTTGTGCCTAAATCCTTGCATTGATATTGCATTATATTTAGCCGTCCCAGTAGGTGTTCTTTCCTGTGATCACTAGGTTTCCTATATATAATCTGCAATCAGAATGTATGATGATGTGAACCCTTCTTTTCTCATAAGGCTACACAAGCAAAAAATTGCAATGAATTGGGCAATCCAACTATGTACAAAAAATTATGCAAATCACTTTTCCAGATTTTTTAATGATTTTTTACACCATTTTTAAATAGTTAAGGTTATCTGATTACTGTGAATTTTTGGTCTATAGGCCTTTTGTTGGCATCCCCTATGAATGAATAGTTTAGACCACCATAACTGAAAAAAAAAAAAAAACCACTGAGTATGAAAATTTATTGATCCTAGGTGAAATGAATCTCCTCTCCCCAAGGTTAGGATTGTTGATTTGCTGATTTTTGGTCCATGAGCCATTCATGGAAGTTCCCTATGAACAACGGTTTGGATCACCCTGCAAATACGGCAGGTGTATGGTACAGAAGTCGAGCTCTAATAAGATTAGGAAAGGTCTAGCAAACACATCTAGAAAGATCTATATTTTAAAAAAAGAAAAGAAACAGAAAAAAGAGAAGTCCAAAATAAAAGAGGAAGTATCATTCATCCATTCCTGGTTATCGAAATTCCCCTACTTTGCCAAAATATCTAGTTCAGCATTTGCTTCCTTGTATGTGTGGTTGGCTCTTGAACTTACGGATCCGTTGGAGTTTGGAACTGTGATCAACCCATCTTGAGTTCTGATCCGGTAGCAACTTGTTTAACAGCATTTTTATAGTTGGTTCAGAATCTCCCTCACTTGTTAGGGTTTAAATATGCAATTGTTCCCTTCCAACCAAACCTCAAATAGTAAAATGAAATACTGCCAACTAAAGTGTTTTGGAGCGACCTTTTTCAATACCTTAATGATTCTTTTTATTGTGGGTCGGGAGATTTTAGTTTGAAATTCATTTGCAATGGAGGTTGAAATTTTGGTAGCACCTGGGCAAGTGAAGAACAGGTATGGGTTGCTTTCAATCCGTAAGAAGAATTTCAGTTTTGGGGTATTGGGGGCACTTACAGGCAACTGAAGGGCAAGTGAAGGATAGGTGTGGGTTGCTTTTGATCCATAAGAAGAATTTCAGTTTTGGGTTTTGGGAGTTCTTCGAATGTCTGTCCAACCCAAAACCTTCATCGGGGTGTGGAGCTGGGAGTAGAACCACGAGAGCGTGTATGCTGATTTTACATGATCAGAACTCCTGAAATTTTTTGGACCTCGCTTGGATTCCATGATTTCCAATCTGTCATTAGTTAGGCTGATTTGTTTAGGTAGGGAGGTATGGGGATGAAGGTGTTGGTTATCTTATTTCAGCTTGCATTCATTACCATGCAATCATTCCATAATTAAGTTGTTTGACCGTTGCTAATGTTCCAAGGAAACCCATGTTGGTTGTCCTTTTTTAAACATTTCATGTGCGTGCAACGTCCAACACATCCAATAGGTCGGCCCTACCATGAGGATCACTATGAGTAAAAAAAATCAGGCCCACGCAATCATCAGATGGACCACATTTGTATTTTGCTATTTATCAGTGGCTATACATTTTTTTCATTTGGAAGAAGGATACCATATGCTAAGATAAGATGAGAGATGTTTTGACTAATGGCAGTATCCTTTGCAGCACACTTGCAAGTTGCAAACTTGTGTATCATGCGGCTGCAATCTAGGCCCTTTGTTGTCCAGGTGAAAATGCAGGTTGCCAAATGATGAAGACAGGCAAGTCATCAAGTGCGCCACTACGTGTTATCACATACGTGTGGCCCACCATGTTGAGCCAATCAGCCTTTCTTTTGGGCCAAGGTATGTTCGAGGTGGCTCTAACTGTTGATTGCTGAGGATCTAAAACAGTGCCAAACCATGGGTGCTCCAAAATCTCCTTGACTGAGTCATCCCAAACCCTTAAATGAGAGGCGTGCAAATAGCTGTTTACGAAAATGCAGGAACAGTTTGAATTCAACAGGAAAAACAAAGGAATGCCTAGATCTTTCCATAGAAATTTGTGTGTCATCCTCCATCCATCTCCATCAGATCAATGGTGATGATCAATTGAATATGGTCGGTGTTTACTATCCAAATTTCAAAAGAAAACCCAATAATCACAAGACTAATCACCACCGAATAGATCATGTATTTCTTAACAAAACATGACTGTCAACATGATTGCTGATTGAAAGATCAACTGTCAGTAGCCCAACAATCTTGACTTGCCTAAAGCTCTCCTCCCTTCACTTGTTTATCAAAACGTCATCATCTTGAATGGCCAGTGGAAGAGTAGGTACGTTGATCACAAACAGAAAAATACACATTCGGCAGGCATAGTCCTTCAAAATCCACACACACGTCCATCTTTCTTTTTTGTCCTTTTTTCTTTGAAAGATAATTATATTATAAAAGAGAAGGCAAAAGCCAAACAGAAAACAGGAAAAACAGAAAAAGAACAGAAAAGATAAACCAGGGATACCTAAACTAAAAGGCGGCTCCTTGGCCGGGAGAAAAATAAAAGAGCCCAAACTCTAACAAACTGAAAGACGCTACACAATTCCCTTGGGAGGTCTCTCATCACATTGTTGAAGCAATGCTTGTTCCTCTCAAGCCAAATGACCCAGAAGGCTGCAAGGAGACGAGTCTCCCCCTCTTCTTTCCGAGCTACCCACCTTCGCCAACCTCCCAGGATCTGATGTGAAGACCTAGGAGAGTTCTACAGGATAGGACAGTGGAGAAGATGGGAGACAGACTCCGTGTCGTAAAGGCAAAGGCAGCAGGCATTCAGGAGAACTAATCCCCGTTTTTGGAAGGTTGTCGATTGTGAGGATTCGACTCCTTCCCGCTAACAGAGAAGGGGCCCCAAAAGACCCGTGCAGCTCAGGGGAAGGCTCCTAAGGGGAGATGAACTCATAGAAAGACTACACGGATAAGATACTACCTCTTCCCAGCTTCCATGAGGCTGAATTTGGGGAATCAGGGGTTAGATCGAACTTCTACAAGCGAGAGAGAAGCAAGAGTAAGCTGCAATTTCGTAGTCCTTAAGGTCTCTTTGAAAGAGAAGAGTCCACACTCCCAACTCTAGAAAAGGAAAAACAATCAGAGACAAGAATGTTTGGGTGGGGCAAAGACTGGCTAGAATCGAGGAGTCGTCTTTGGGGAGAGAGAGGCCACACCAAGGTTCAGAGCAAAATCTAACCCTTTTTCCATTCCTCATGGCGGAAGAAAGATTTGCAAAGACCAAGACAGCTAGCTTATCCACTTCCTTCCAAAGGGCAGAAGTTTTATACAAAGAAGATTTCTTAATACACTACCCACCCAACTCTACACCATACCTGGCTACAATAACCTTTTTTCCATGAGAAATCTTCCTCAGAAACAAAAATGCCAGTTCCACTTACCTAATAGAGCTGAATTAACTCTATGTTATAACTTAATGCCTGCCACTCCCTCAGAGGACGGTTTGCAAACTTCATCCCACTGAAGGAGAGGAAATTTTAAAGAGGGAGAATCACCTTGCTACAAGAACCTCCTGAGTATATCTATCTTTGGAAACATAGATTTAGGACAACGGAATAAAGACATGAAGTAAAGCAGCATGTTGGACAGGAAGGTTTTGATCATGGTATTTCTACCCCCCAGCAAAAGGAGATTACATTTTTAAGAGGATAATTTACATTCAAATCTTACCAGCACCCTATCCTAAAGGTGCAGAGCAGTCTTCCTCACACATAACGGAAGCCTGAGGTAGGTAGATGGAAAAGATCCCACTCGGCATCCAAAAACTGCCACAGGGGCAATTAGTTCCTCATCCAAAGTGTGGATGATGCCGGAAATTCGCTTTTAGCTTGGTTAATCTTGAAACCGGAAACAATCTCAAACCAGCAGATAGCCGTAACAAGGCATATTATCAATGGTTCGGAGGGTTCATAGAAGATGAGAGTGTCATCTGCAAACTGGAGATTGTTGATCCTAACAGGGAAGTTATAAACTGTGAACCTTCTAAACAACCCAACTTCCTACCCCCTGATTAGCATCTAGTGAAAGCCTTTTATACAGTAATAAAGAAGAAACAAGAGAGAAGATTCCGTCTTAAACCATGAGAGGCCTTAATGAAACCAAAAGAAGACCCATTTATCAAGACTGAAAACTCGGTCGAAGAGACACAACACATGCTCCATCTTCTCCAAGTTTCCCTCAAACCCAACCGAGCTAACATGTAATTCAGGAATTTCCAACCAACACGATCATACGCTTTCTCCAAAGCTAATTTGGAGAGGATGTCTTTCTTCTCGGCCCAATAATAAGAATCAATGCATTCATAAACAAACAGAGAACAATCCAAAATTTGTCTACCAAATACAAAGGCACTCTGTTAGGTGAAAATATCCTTAGGAAGAACCTGCCTAATCCTAGAGCTCAGGATTTTAGCTAAAATTTTGTAGCAACTACTGATCAAATTGATCGGTCTATAATCTTTAAGGCTATTGGCACCTTCCAGCTTAGGAACTAGGGCAATAAAAGAGCAGCCCATCTCCGATGGGATGTAACCAGAAAGGAAGAAATCCTGGATGAAAGCAACAACTTCCTGCTGAACCAAATACCAGAAATGCTGGAAGAAGGCTAACAGATATTTCTCAGGGCCAGGGGCCTTATCCCTAGCTAGATATAAAAACAGTAGCCCGAATTTCTTTCAGATAAGGTTTCTCTAGAGAAGCTGTGTCTTTAAAGGAAATACAAGTAAAAGAGAGATCATCAATGGTTGTCCTATTGAAGCCCTCATCTGAAAGGAGAGAGGAGTAAAATTTACCACAACAAAAAAGGATATACCATTCTTTTCAAAAATAAGAATCCCATATGTATACACCTGTCCTGGTGCATTCACGCGGACCAATAAGATGCCACCATGTGCTGGCATTACATACTAAATAACGGATGAAATCCTACTTGCACACTAAGGACATCTTTTGCCCATATCCTTTGGTGGCACATCACCTTCCAAAAGCAAAAAAGTATAGAGTCGTACACACATTTGAAGATAAGACATTGCAACGAGCGACATGTGGGCCTAAAAAGAGTGGCACGTGTAATCAAAGCAACGTGCTCGACAATCACACAATCCTGCCAAAATGAGAGATCTTAGAAACGATCGGCGCTTTCACGATAATTATGAAGGTTCAAGAAGTAGATCCTTCTTAAAATGAGAGAAAATCGAAGAATACTGTTAGGAATCCGGGTCCAATGAGATTGACTATGCAATCATTCTGGAAAGGAGATCTTAAAATGGTTTGATATTGTAACCCTTGTAAATTTCTTTTGTCGGGTTAAGAAGATCGGAAAATAGTTCCACACCATAATTGTCAAGGATCCTAAACCGAATAGGAAACCCAACAAGGGTTTGCCACCTCCTGAGATACAAAAGCAAGTCATGTTGTAGAACGTCTGGAGTTTAGGTTAAGCTTAGATCACTACTTTCGCTATAGTATCCTTAGGAGTAGTATAAATATCCACGACCTATTGTCGTCAAATCCCCGATTAACCGAGTCCTCACTTAGAAGATCATACCCCAATCATATCCTACTAACCCATCTGCTTCAATTGATTGTCTATACAGGCGATCGTAGATATTTCTTTGCTTATTTTGTTAACATGCCGATTGTATTGAGTTTCAAATACAATCAGTAAAATCTGCATCGTTAGCCCTGTTTAGTTTTAATCATTTTCATCATTGTTCTATTGAAAATACGAGGCCTGCAATTATCGTTGAAAGGAAAGTCCTCAACGCAAGGCAAAAAGTTCCCATTCATAAGAATAAACCCCACCCCTTCTAAAATTGTCTGATCATCTACAACAATAGGTGGTTGGGAAGGTGGCTGATCTCACGTATCCGTTCTTAATCGGTTGTGATATCACAACGCTTGGGGTTGCAAAGGGTTCAATCGAACTCAAGTTAAGTACAACTCTAAAACGCCTACAATATCCTAATCACACACGATTGACTAAATGCAGACCTTTGTTGGCACGTGTGGTCTCATGTTTGATTGAATTGCAAACACCATCCACAAACAAGGAGGTGATGGAATTACAGTATTTAGTGTCCACACACCCTCCTAGCTCTACCAAAGTCTAGCCTAGTTTTTGGTCGCAAGGCATTCGGGGCGTGGGACCACTCGGAATGTTTGAGTGCCCAACGTCAAATGACCCTATATGAGTGTGGCCGTAATGATAATTGGTGGCCTTCTAATGAAGGGTCCTGCTTATGGGAACAGGATGATCGGTAGAGAGTGGACAAGGAGCCATGCTGACCGTTCTCCATGCACTGATACCCAGAGCACGGCAGCTAAACCTGGCTGAAGATTCATCAACCTGACTACTTCATATTCCTTAGTCGAAGGATCTAATCCAGTCGAAGGATCTAATCGGAAACCACATTGAAGGTAAATGGTCATATGGGCAAACTCCGGTGGCCCACATTTGTCTCACACAGAAGTTTTGAGTGTGTGAATAACCATCATCATCAATTCCAAATGTGATCCGGGTCCATTTTCGCATGATCAATGTGCAACTAGATAAAATGTGGACATGTATTAAGGAGTGCCAGAGCTTGCACATGCACCTGAATCTAAGGAGAGACTGTAAAGGAAGCCAAGCAAGTGTGCCGCTAATGATATCATGGGAACCGGTTTTCGCTTGGAAGGAGTCTTCCAAGTTTTTTCTCCTCCACAGCTTTCTGCCTGGTTGTATTTTAAGAGGCCTACCAAAGCTAGATTAAATATAAATAAGCAAGCAACGAAATACAAATTACTTTTTGGACGCCACTCTCATTATGGGCATTTTGAGTCCGAAACGCAGTGTTGATCCAAATGACAGTTATTGTTCACATTTGGATGCACTTTGCAAACCCATCTCATATCCCCCTTAGGTGCTAAAATGCCAACTCAGCAGAAACCAATTGGATTGTTTTTGCCAAATTCCCCTTCGTTGATACCTCCCTTTGAGGAAGTGTGTCCAAACAGGCCTCATGGGCGGCAATGAACAGCCAGCTGGTGGGTGTGCCCAATAGGGCCTGAGCCTGGCTCATAAAATTGGCCCAAGGCCAAGTCTGGTTTTGAAATAGTAAGGCTTTTGATCGGATGAGTATTAACACTCAATCAGTGCAATTTCTAGAGGCAACCCATCAAATGTGCAATCCCGATCTACTGGTTTGTGGATCTACTGGTTTTTGAATTAACTGGGATTATTTACCTACAGCATTCTTTTATATTCTTTTTCATCAAACTCTTCTCTTTTCCTTTGCCATTATCTTTATGCCTCATTTGATAGTGTACATTTAATATGCATTGGCAATTACCATAGAATCCATGTAAATTGAAATTAGCTTATAATTGGAATCCAATGGAATCTCTCCGTGTTTGTCGGCATGTATTTGGAATGAATTGGTGGAGAGGGAGCGAGAGAAATGAATGTGCTTTGCAAATTGGTGGTGGTTGGAATCCATATGAAATGGAATTACATGATTTTATGTGATTTCAAAAAAATACTTCTGATGTATTTTCCGTGAATTAGATTCCAATTCACATCAAAGATAATCTTCCAAACACACCAATTACCACCGATTACATGCTGTTAAAAGGCAAACAACCCCATAAAGGAGTCGCTCAATACTCCAGCTGCTTGTGACACTTGATACACAGGGATTCATAACTTCTACAAGTGGCAGACATTAATTCAAATTAAGCCGACTTAATTGTGAAACTCAGTCTCTTAGTCCCAAAATCAAATTGGTTGAACAATCCTAACCTCTGATTCACAAACATTTGTCTGTTGAAACAGGACTGCTGAATATTTCATTTTTAACCATCCAATAAATGTCCACCAATCTGATAGTCAGATAATCAAATAAGTGTAATTTTTGGTACATGACAAATCTATACAGGGACCCATAATGTGGACAGTTTAATTTGAATTACTTATATACCATGCATGCAATTGTCGTTGTGTGTGTGTGTGTGTGTGTGTGTGTGTGTGTGTGTGAGAGAGAGAGAGAGAGAGAGAGAGCTTTCCCTTCACAGCATGTGCTTATGCCAATTAGCAGTTCAATTGACTTGCCGTATCCCAACTAAACCACCTGCTAATCATTATTAAGGATTATATGATCCACAGCCGATGATATGAATGGCATGCTCGGGTTTTTAGCTAGTACAAGTGAGCCCCATGGTTCAATGATCCAAACCATTGGTCTGCTTGGCCCCTTCATGGATGAACCAAGCTACGAATTTCTCCTCGGTAGGGCAATCCCGACCTTTCAACTTATAACTTGCAAATAAACAGCTGGTATGAGACCCATCAACATCTGACACTCACCTGAAAATAGACCCAAGATCAGTGGCTAGGATCTTCAAATGTGCAGGATGGTCTATCCATGATGGGAAGCATCACTGCATCGGACCAACTATTTGGATCATTCAGCCCCACATCCCATTAGGACAGTGAAAAAATGAGCATACTCGTATATCATCCGGTTGAAGACAATAGTTCCTCATCGTTTATAGATCGGACTCCTCTCATATAAGCTCTGCCTCTTCCTGATCTCCGTCAGCGTCCTCAACTTCATTTTCTTCATCCTCATCTGGCGCATCTGGATCCAATCCCTGCACAAACACAAGTTCAGCAGTCACAAACAAATCTGAAAATGAATACTTACAACAACACGTCCTTGGGTCGGCAATAGAAAGGCTACGGCAGAAATGGAAAAAGATATCGGCAGTTTCTATAGCAAAATTCCTCAAAATTTTGATTTTACCAAACAACGCCTAGACTTCTTTGAAGTTTGAAAACTACTTGGGGATGAAATGACCAAAATACCTTTCATCTATTTTTTATTTTTTTTTCCCTAGAAAGTAGTGTTGAGCATTGCGCAACCCACATGGCATAAGATATCAAACCCTTCCAGCAGGTGCGCCCCAATGATTATCAGATGAACAAATATCAGGCTAATCCAATCATGTAGGCTACACCATAAAACATGTGCACCACTCAAAAACCTCCAAATTCATGTGTGGTCCACCTGATGATTGGATCAACCTGGTTTTCTGTTCACTTGATCATCATGATGGGATGCACCTGCTGGACAGGTTGGATGTCATACAGACAATGTGGGCCCCACAAAACCCAACTACATTTTTCGGAAAAAGGATGGGGGCACTTCAGCCTCTTCACCCCACAATTTCAGCCATTTTGACTTTAAAAAGTCAAAATGGCATCGTTTAGCAAAAATCAGAATTATTGAGGTATTTTGCATTAAAAATCCAATAATATTAATAAGGGGTCATTTGGCAACCTGATTTGGGGCGGATTTGCATTTCAAAATCCAAAAGATCCCAATCAAGGTGTTCCGTATCCATTACGATGTGGCCGTAAAGGCCAATACGTATGGATAACAGCCATGATAGTTACACGATATGGGGGTGAAACAGGGCAGTTGGTTTTTTTGGGACCGTAACGACCGTTACGGGGCATAACGACTGTTACCCCGTAACAATCGAAAAACAGCCACTTCTTTTATCTATGTAAATCCATTTTTCCACTTTTCTCATTCCAAAAACTTTCATACATCATTCTACAGCAGATTTCGGCCACTCATACCATAGTTTTTGGGATTAAAATAGTAGATTGAAGGGCGAATAGAAGATTTGAGGTGTATTTTTTCAAACAATCAAAAAAAGTGGTATGCATGCATTTTTCCCGCGATTTCTAATTCTAATGCTTGATTATGATGTGTAAATATTAGAGACAACCATGTTCATAAATTCACCAGACAACCCAAAACAACACTTATTAAAGAGTGGACTGCTACGCTACCATAAACATTTTCAAAAAAAAAAAAAAGGATACATATTTGGAATATTTACATTATTCTAGATTTTTTAGATATTTATCCTGAATTTTTGAGCAAAACAATTTGTTGAACCGTTACAGGGTCGTATCGGCCGTAACGACCGATACCAGCCGATACCCGTATCAGTAACGGTGGTAACTGTTACGGCCACCGTTACCGATATGGAATACCTTGATCCTAATTCTCATGTTTGATAGCCACTTTTTTGCCTGATTTGAAGGATTTTGAATCCTGATCTCAAGCCACTATTGTTTCCTTTCAAAAGGTTGGGTTGCAAATCCAAATCCACGGATTCCAAATCCAACCTAACGGTCAAATTTTTCAAACTATTCCCTCTAGCGTGGCCCGCCTGACTTTTGGAATGGCCTAATTTTGGGGTGTCCATGCATCTTGGGTCAGAAACATCTTCTGAATGTATTAGATGGTGTATAAAAAGGTGGGGCCCACAGGTAATCTGTAAGTTTTCAATGGTGGGCGTCCCAACTGTTCCCTCCAGTATAGCCCAGTTGAGTTATTGGTCGGCCTTATTTTAGGGCAACCATGGAAAACATGAGAGGGTGCACATGATAAACAGATTGGATGTCATTTTCACATCACGGTGACCCCATAAAAAATTTTGGATTCCACAAATCCAGGTTGCCAAACACTAAAACACAATTTCTGAATTCCACAGGATTGAGATTTCCAAACACCACTGACAAGAATTTGGATTCTTATTCTCAAGCAAGCTGCCAAACAATCCCTTAGAATGAAAAGAATATGTGAGGGAAAGATTGTTGCTCATCATGCTTCCAGGTGTACACTGACAAATGCGTAGCTCAATATCATTGACTCGACTTTGACTAGATGGAACAACGAGTTTGAATCCACTTACAGATTCAGTGTAACTGAGACTCCGATTCAACTCCATTTCTTGATAACATTTATTTAAGCATTTAAATGGGAAGTGATCACAACCAACTGGTCAGACAATAAGTTACCATACAAGCAGAGGATAAGTTCCAATAGATAGGGCCCAGCAGAAGAATCACCTAGTGCTATATCAGCCAGATTCACTCATTAGGTGGGCCACAACAAAGTAAACAAAAGGATAGCCACTTATATAATAACAAAAAGCATGTGGCCCACTTGATGAGTGGATCAAACTAATTTTTGCACAACATGATCCTCATGGTGAAGCAAAACTTTTGGATGGGTAGGGCGTTGAAAATAATGACAGGATGGAAATTATCCACTGATTGGATGGTAGATTAGTGAACAAGTAGGTTGGATGTGAGCATCTCTCATAATTTATATACAAAATTGATTCAGTTGAAGACTCAAACAAGTCTTTGGGTCGACCGAATCTAGTCATCGTGATGGGGATATCAGAGAACCTACTAGGGTGTACCAAAGACGGAAACAATCACCCACATCAGCACGGGTTTCTTTGTAGATGGGAGACGAGTTCCAGATGGGGCCCGTCGGGCAATTTTGAAGACCCCGCATGCATTGGATGTGCATCAGGAAGACCCCACTTTGGGATGATGCATGTGGACTGCCTAGGAGACCATTTTAGTCATATGATTTTTATTTCGTGTCGATCCGACCATTGGATCTTGTCGATCAGGCCATCAAGCCTCCAAATCTTCCATATTTGGATCCCTTGGAGTCTAATCTTGCTTTTTTTTTTCCCATATTTTTTGTTATTTTTAGGATTTATTTGAAGGTTGAGATTGATAATAAATGTTTTAGTTTTCTTATTTTGGATGATGGGCCATTTCACTTAAGTGGGTAGCATAGTTGTAATTATTCCGAATTTTTAATTATAAATGCACAAGAGGGGTGGGGGTCCAACCCTAGTGCTGTTATTGAGAAGAAAGAAAAAAGAGAGAAGCTCTCTTGTGTGAAGAAATTTTCCTCCTTATGTTTTAAGGTTTGTGAGAAACCCTCCCTTCCAATTGAATTGTGGAATGGTAAGAAGCTTGTTTAGTGGTGGATTCCCCAAGGTACATCGTTCCTCTTTCTCTTCTTCAAAAGGTATTATTCTTCTTCTCTTATCTTCATCATTCCCCTTCCATTACAACCTTCTAACCCATCAAAACTCCACTCAATCCTCCCTCTCTTTCTTCTCCTTTACCAAGACATGTGTGGGCCACCGTTTGGGGTTTTCCCTCTTTGATTTTTCCTCCAAAACTCCCTAATCTCTAGATCCTTTGAATCCTTAAAAAAATCTCATTCCTAAATCTCCACCCATGAATACAAAACCTAATGAAAATCTGACTTTTTGTGAAACTTTTCCCAAACCAGAGTTTTGATTGCATCTTTGTTTATCCACATGGTTGTTGCACTACCCATGCTAAATTGGAAGCCCCTACTTCCAAGTGGGCCACTCTTGAATTATTTTATATTTTCATACACTGCGTATGTGATAACCTAAGATCTCCGTGTTATAAATCTGAATTTCTAAATCTATTATGTGGATATGCTTGATTTTACCGGTTGATTGCTGAAATTAATGTGTAATTGATCTCTCATCTTGCATCCTATGATAGTTTCCATCATCCTAAATCACATCGGCTCTGCTCATTATAAATGCACGCATCAAGCTGAATGAGGCTTTTGGGTTTCAAACAATAAACTACAATGAGTAATTGACCAAGGACATACCTTCATCTGCTTCTCCAAGCGGTCTAAACCTTTTTTGGCAGCTTCGTTTTGTGGGTTTAACCTGAAATGCAATACACAAAATGGCAAAATAATTTTTATCAGAGATTGTATTGCATTGAATCCAACCCCAAATAGGCATATGTAAAGAAGTATGCAAAAGTAGACAAACAATCATACGGATAACTGATAGCATGAGGGTGTCAATTGAAACTACAGTGCAAATTGTCTGTCTGCTTTAAGTGGGACCCCAACTACAGGCTTTGTAGATGAGTCCATTTTGTGTTCTTTGAATATTAAAAGGAAAAAAGAAGTTTTCTTTTTCACTCAATAGAAAAGGAAACAGAAAAGAAAATCAAAGAACATACTAGACATACCTGAGTGCAGATTGGTAATGTGACAGGGCCTCTGACAGCATATTTGTTGCTGCCATTACTTGAGCCAACTTGATATGGAGAGAGTCATCCGCCCAATCTTTGAGATATCTCTCGAGGAGCGACACGGCATCTCCATTTCGGCCATCAACAACATGGAGCTCAGCCAAGGCTAAAGCAGCTCCAAGGTAACCGGGTTCTGTACGGAGGGCTGATTCATAGAACCTCCTCGCCTGTAACCAGGTTAAATTGACTAGCTTCAGAGCAAGGAAATCCACATAATATTTTAAGCTTTCTCCATAACAATGACAAGAAAAACATAAAGAGGCCCTTTGGATGGTGGAAAAAGACAAGAAAGGCAAAAAGAAAATGGATAATTTATCCCATGATGGGACGTTTCACCATATTTGAATAGCAAAGAAAATATCGGATTTCCAAAAAGCAAGCCTACAAACACCATAGTCAAATTCTCAAGCACGAGATATGACCAAGCTGACCATTGCGAGAACTTTATGAGATTTCCCCTTACCATCCAAACAAGACCACCCAAAAATGAAATCCATGGGAATCTAGGTTTCAATAGTGCTCATGGAAATCTTGGGAAAACATCATTGGATAAACATTACAATTTTCTTTTCTTTTCTTTTCCCAGTATCCAAACAGGCCCTAACAGAAATATCTGCTCTTGGTAAACCATATCACTAACCGCTGAGTTTACTTCAAGCCTACCTTCTCTCTCCCACCAGAATTAATAGCATGCACATCACCGACTAATTTAAGAGCCTTTGCAGACAGAGGCATGGACTTCATTGCCTCTCGAGCAGCATACAAAGCCTCTTTGGTTTTAGAAAGTGCCAAATAAGAGCGAACTAGACCTGCAACCATCGCAAGGTCTCAATCATTGAATAGTTTACTGTGTAAAGAAACATGGGAAGGTTTTGAGTAGAGAGTTATTGGGTCCAGATGCGTCAGGATGTATAAAATGTCCTGATGATACCAATCCATAAAGGTGGACCCAGTGTTCTTTCAGTGATCCAGAACATCAATCTAATAGGCCGCACCGTCAGTTGAGGGGTGCCATTAAAATCTTCCAAACAAGAGGAACTAGCCATCCAATCATAGACCTTTTTTTGGACTTTGAAATTTTTTCTCTTTACTGTCCATCTCTAGTCCACTGATCAAATGGTTGGGATTTTTTAATTTGGGAGATTCCTGTCAACTCATGTCTCAAGTAGACAGATTGTAGTGCAGTGGCCTCCCCACGACATTCCCGTACACTGGGTTAACATGGGCCCCACATGTATGAGCTAGGCAAATCAGGACGGTAGACAACCTAATGCATAATGACCTGATGATTCCTCCAAAGTGGATTTAAGTGAATCAGATGTAATGTGTACTCAATAAATCTATCCAGAAAATCTAACTACTCTGTTATCATTGGCCCTTTGAAAACACACCTTGGTACGAGCGAAGATCAGGCCTTAATTCATGAGCTGCCCTGAACGCCGTCACAGCCGCATCTGGTCGGTTCATTGATAAATACAGGTTACCCTGAAAGAGTGAAAAAACCCAGTAGTCTATGAGATGCAAGGCAAATACAAAAATAAAATAAAATTTTGATACACAGACTAGAAGAAATTGCCTCATTATTTCAATTAAATGAATTGATCAATGTCCATCTACAAATAAGCTTACTTCAATACCTTCATTATATGACCTGATATATGCCTATCATCAATTCGAAGGCTCTGCTTGCAAGGGAAATCACCTATCCAGTAAGTCATTTTTGAGATGAAAATAAAGAGGGTTGCTCAAATACATCCTAACGTATTGCGATAAATACATCAGGACTTTAGCCTTTGAATCTGAGCCATCTCCCAATGATCCAAACCATTTAATGACGATTCTCGCTCTATATGGTGGAAAGTCAACAAATAAAAGCTCTCAATTGGATTATTTGAACCATCTGACAATTTGGCTCTTTTGCTTTTAATGCAGGGGCATTTTCACACCAGGCTCGAGTGGGGTCGCTTGTGGGATGCAGGGGCACACTCGGGGTGGGTGCGGCCCACGGAGGAGGTCTCGTGTTCGAGACTCCTCACCGGGGGTGATTAATGCGCGTTTCACACCAGGCTCGAGTGGAGTAGCCTGTGGGATGCGGGGACACACTCGAGGGTTGCGGCCCATGTGTTTTGGGGCCCACGAAGGGGTTTCGGCCGAGGTCCTAACCCATGCGATGTGGGGCCTGGGCTATAAGATAAATGGATTAATTCGCCATACTCTAACAGTTCGAGCTTTTAGAGCAAGTGGTAAATTGTCCTGCATCAGCTTTGAACATGAATGGTCACCATCACCTTTGTACAAGCAAAAGGTAGAAATATTCAATCTGAGGATTTTATTTATTTACCCCATCCAAGAGGAGGCCAATCAAATAAACGGTTTGGGTCATTGAAAGAAAAAAGAAGAAGAAAATCCAACAGCCAGAGGATGTATCTGAGCGAACCTCGAAGAAAAAAAATGTTTGGGGTACTTTTTAATTGAGAAAAGTAACCTTCTCCGCATAAGCCAAAGCCCGCCTTTCATCTTTCCTTTCCCATAATACAGATAAAGCTCCAAAGACTTCTGCCCTTGCAGGATCAATGCTCAGCAAATCATGCACCAACTTGTTTAGCTTCGAGTGGTCAGACTTCGCCTTTAGAAGCATTGCATACTCATCCATGTATGTAACAATGTATGGATCAATAGCACGAGCCTGTACAAGATCTTATACATCAAATATAGAATATATTAAAGGGATAGATTGTTAACTACGTCCAAATAATTGCATAACCTATTGACATACCTTTTCAAAATTCATAATTGCTTCATTGATTCTCCCAATAATGGCTTCAACCTTCATGAACAACATCCAGATTTTTTTATATAAAAATAATAATAATAAATAAATAAAATAAAAATAAAAAATTCACTTCATATCCTTGTCCCAACTATTTAGGATCAGCTTTATGAATCATGTTTCACCAATTCATACTAGGTACTATCCTTGGTAGATGAAAAAGAATGATGGTGAAATATTTCCATCTAATTGAAATTACCCTAGTTGAAAGATTGCGATGAAGAACCTTATGACACATTTAGCATCAGGATTATACGTGTAGACACGAAAGTATGAACATCGAACATCATTGTCTAATGCATTGTTCATGAGTGCCTATTTTAACACAAGTTTTTTCATGATTTGCTTATATGATTAGTTCAAGTTATTTTACCTCTTCCCTGTTTCAATCATAAAGACATGCCAACATACTTGAAAAGGATTTTACGTTGAAGAGAATCAGCACCAGAATACAAGCCTACCGGTTTTCACATAATATCAGAGTGGATGCCAGTCGTTCATCTTCGATCATGGCCTTTCTTCATCTACAGTGTAGGTCAGTGACTCGGCGATATTTGCACAGACGGCCATCTATCCTACTCCCATATATATTTTAAGTTGAAGGGTAGATCATGCAGTAAATGTAGCTGCAGAGAATATGTTTCCCTACAACTAAGAGATGGATCATTTATTATGCTTCAATAGCAACAAGCTAAGGAGAGCAGGCTTTGCAAGCTTGAAAAACAACCCCCCCCCAAAAAAAAAAAAAATAATAATAATAATAATAATGATAAATAAATTAGAAATAAAGAAATACAAAAGGCTTTTATGAGGGGAACTCAAGCCATCTAGGCTTTGGAAGAGCGGACCATCACCATAATATGGAGCCAAGTTGTGAGATGTTCTGAAAAAGACAGTGGCGTTGTTTCTGTAGCAGCAGAAGAGAAGCCATCCTCAATGGATATACACCCCTAGAGGACTGGTGTCATCCTTTTTTATGTCCTGGACTTTCCCCATAGTGAGATTACTACGGTCTTCTACATGCATGCTAAGACTCCTTTCGACAATGAAAGTAATCACTAATCACAGCAGTCAACAGGCTGGCTTTGACATAGATATAAAAAATTATATAATAATAAAAATCTTTCATACAATGCCAAAATTTAAAGAATATGAAGCCATAATTGTGAAAGTACGTATATTTGAGGCAACTGATGACAGGATGAAAGAGGAGCATGCAGCAATTACATGTTTGAAAAAGGAACCCTTGTTCACAAGACAAATATCACTAACCTTAGCCATTTCCAATAATATGTGCGCATTACTTGGAAAGCGTTGTAGGAGTTCAGAGAAGAGATCCAGACCACCTGCATCATCCCTAACCAAATGTTTGTAAAGGACCATAAAACTTCTATTGTTATAGAAAGAACTACTAAGACAGTGCATATAATTCTACAACCAAGTGCATTAATAAATAAAAAATTAAAAATAAATAAATAAACCATGCTGTGGAACTGACATTTCAGAGTTAGGTCTTGAACATGAAGCAAACATCAACGGACATGAGTACAATTTTGTAACTTACGCAAATGACAAGCCAATAAAACTGATGATGTGATTAATTAACACAAAACGCTTGCTTCTTATTTTTTTCCTTTCTTTTTTTTTATGTTTTTTGAAAGATAGGTAAGATAGTTTCTATGTGTACAGACAAACAATTATCCAATGACCAAATATCAATTGACCTGAAAGTAATATGCAGTAACCAACATAGAGATGTTGTTATTTCTTGCAACAACAAAATGAACTAGCAATGCAGTACAACTTGAATAAAAGACATCTGGTGATTGCAATGCTATCATTCTCATATCAATCAACGTATCTTTGAAAAAAAATTAATAAATCTTCACTAAACAATGTGAAGATAGACAACAACATAACCACAATTTATTCCATACTGAACGCAAATCTTTGGAGGAATGTGAGAAAATCTTACAATTTTTTCAAGGAAAAGCCAAAAAACATTCTCTGATACCATATAGTTCAAGAAATATACAAAGTCTTTTACAATACCAAAATCATGAAGACTAGCAAAGTCAGTTTCCACAAAGCATCAGAAATGAAGACTTGCATAACTTCCTTTTTAACATTGTAAGATTCATCAGTTAATCATGTTTCGTCATCATCATCATCTAAGCCTTATCCCAACTAATCATGTTAGACTATTGTACAGGTTATTACAATCAAGCACTATCTAGTAGTCTATTACATAGGCAGATTACAATCAACAAGTTAGTTAATCACCTATGGTTCTGAAATAAGCAGAATAATTTCTATGTTGTGAACACTAAGTCAGTTTTTGGACATTACAACAAAGTTTCTCTATTTTGTTTATGCATTCCTGAACTAAACTTTCAATATTTCACGGGGAAAATAAAAACAATAGCATTGAAAGCAAATTGGGATAGCTATCAAATGAACTAGGATTATATTGCAACTCTTGAGGGAAAGCAGCATTTGCTTTTGCAGAAACAAACATAATGATACAGCAACTGGTTCTCATGGACCGAAAACTATCTGGATCAATTCCTGACATAGTAACTCAGGCATTTGGTATACCTTTGTAATCGTTTGAAGCGACAAAACACTGAGCCTCAACATACCGCTGCATACATGAGGAAAACCCAAAAAAGGCATCAACACCACCAAAATAGAAGAGGCATGTCAAACTACAAACTATTCAAAAGGGGAAGGAAAGACCCAAAAAATATTGACACATGTAGTGCATAATATCTTCTAGGGAGCCACTATTTACATCCAACTTGACTGATTTTCTTAAACCTATTTTCCATTTTGGAAATCAAAATACTGCACTTACCAATTCCCAAAATGGAAAATGGTTGGAAGCAAATCAATCAGGGTGGATGCAGATATCAATTTACTTTTCATATTAACCATAAACATAATGATGACAGCAAATTTGATCCATAAAGCAAACCACGCCCTACTGTACTGTGAAGCTCTTGAAGAACATAACCCGATCATAAAAGTTTCGAATTTCAGGCAATGGGTATCATTGGTACAAATTAAGTGTATCAATGAGATCGTGAGGGAAGGAGCACTAGGAGTCACCATGCTATGTGATACAAGGGAGGGCTACGAGTCACCTACATTTACTCGGAACCATGGGGACATCTCAAACTAGGAACACTGACCGTAATGTGCAGGTAATCCTCAGTCAATAGATCTGTATGGACCATCCTAGATGTCCCCACCTACATAATAAAGGCCTACTGAATTTGTAGACAGACTAGAAGCCTCCCTCCTGAACAACAAATATCCAGGTTGGTGTTACTGCTAGAGTTAGCAAACCAGGCCCACTTAGACATGGGCATACACATACAGCAATAAAAACATGTATAAAATAATTCCGCAGCACCTAAAACATGTATAAATTAATTCCCAACTTCCCCTGACACTCATTTACAGTGTAGTCTATTCATGATATAGAATTCGACAGATAATACACAAAAACAGATCTCATGAATAATAAAGGTATATAAACATCATAATACAAATAAAGACGGCATGGATGGAAACATCTAAGTCTAACACTACATACTCCACCCTCCATTTAACACACTTCTGTGCTGTGTGATATAAGAAAATAGGGTCTGACTTAGAAGTAGGAACATCGTTTTGCAGCGATCAACATCATATCTAGTGTCTTGGGTCAGCATGACATGATGCAATAACTAAACTCGACTGAGATACTCAGCCCAAATACAAGAAGCAATAATTGGGAGAAAAACCTAGTTAGCCTGAATTGTCATTTAACAAGACTCAATAGATCCAAGAAAGCAAACATAAAGAAGCTATCCAAGTGGTGCATTTAGATATACTTGTGGCTTAAAAAACACTGATGCAACTCAAATAGTGAAAGAAGAGGGCTAGAATGAAAGATTGCTCTCAAACCCCAAAGCACGTGGGAAACAGAAACATGAAAACCACTATATTCTTATATGTTCAAAGAAAACAATCGTAATTGCTCCAAGGCACATCTTGGTCCAAATGTATTCACAAAACTACAAAAGAAAGTCATGAGTAAGCCGAACATTTTTCTTGAACTTAGCTGAAAAATAAATTCATTGCTATCAATAATTTTAGTGATTTAAGGAAAAAAGACAGTATTACACCAAAGGCTTCCGATACATACAAGTCTAGCACCCCTTATTTTGCTACCATCTGGCCCCAAAAAGCCTTCCCTCGAAATATGAGAGAAGATCATATGACATGTGGAACAAATCTCACACTTCTTCGATCCTATCTGCAGACCTCCGAGGTTCACCGCCTCGATCCAATCTACACTACTTACACTCACAGTAGCACTAGTGTTCTATATTTGGTTTTCCCTTTCTAATTGAAGGTTTTCCCCTAGAGATGTAATTAAGGGTTAGTGCAGTGTTTGCAGTTTCGGTATCGATGCATGTATTGCACCCTTGGGATTTGGAAACATATCAGTATCACTTGTATCAGCTAATATATCACAGTGTGAGGGAAACACTAGAGAAGCATTGAGAAAATGATGGATTTTATTTTATTTTTGAAAGATGAGCAAATGTTTTGTTTTTTTTGAAGCATGACGATTTATCAAATAAACGGCAAAGCCAAAAGAATACAGCTGAAAAAGGAAAACATCCGACAGCGCTAAGGCTAGCGCATGGCCCAAAAAAGCTACAACCCGACAGCCTGTAATCCTTGAACTTACGAGAGCTGCCCATTCTATCGCATGTGATTTAGCTCAAGAAACACTCCCCTTGGATAGCTTGATATATCCCGAAAGCATCTATTATCCCGTTCCTTCCAAATCACCCATAAGCCGGCAAGGAGGGAAATCGTCCAAACCTCAATTCCAAAAGAGCCACAGCTGCCCGCATGCCACTGTGTAAAGAAAGCATCAACCAAGCTCAGCATGACACAAAACCCTGAAGAGTTCGAAGAAGCTAATCCATACTTCCCTAGCAAACGAGCACTGTAGGAAAAGGTGATTCACTAACTCCTCTTCATGCCAACACAAAGGACAAGCATTAACAATAACTAGACCCCTTTTCCTTGAGTTGTCAATGGTCGAAACTCAACACCCTATTCCAACCAAAGAGCCACGCAAACGTCGCCACCTTAGAGGGGGCTCCATAGGACCATAGGTGAAATGTAAGTGCTTAAGGACCTATGCCGGAGCCCCCCAACTGCATGGAAAAAGGAGATCAAACTAAAAATTTCCCTGAGTTTGCCTTCAACCGATGCAACGAGTCAACTTCATCCAAAAGAGATATACCCAATGTTTTAAATATCGACAATATCAGCCGATATATCTTGGATCCCACCTATGCGTACAAAACGCACAGGTAATGCCGATATATCCCACATGTTCGATACGGTGAGCATTTTCAATTTCTGATCCCTTTTTTTGTTGAAATTATGTTAACTCAGTGTCAAATGGTTACAAATCCATTGGTTCTTCATGTTTTGCATGAAAAATCATAGAGTTGGAGCTTTGATTTCGATATCCATTGGTTCTTCATCTTCTCCATGTTTTTTTTGAAATTTTCCTTCATCTAGCTGTCAATTGAGACCAATTGCAAAGTATTTAGAAGTATTTGATGAAATGATCATCACATACACTAATTTCAAATTTTGAGTGTAGGTGGTCCAATTTGGGGAATTTTCAAAATTTTCCCAATTTCTCCCAAATTGCTTGCAATGTTGCACTCCAAACATGGAATCAAGCATGTATGAGGGCTGATCTACTGATTTGTTAAGTCCTTGTCAATTTTCAAAAATAAAAATAATTTTTCAATCAAAAATTATTAAAATATTTTTTAAAAAATCAAAATTTCCCTCCAATCAGCTGTCAATTGAGAATAATTTTGAAGTATTTAGAAGTGTTTGATGAAATGATCATCACACACTCTAAATATTATGCATTCAATTTGAATATAGTTGCATTAGTTCAATTAGATAACGCATATCTTAGGACCTTATATAAAGGAAACCTATTATGTGCACTTCTTTTTTGAGATTTTATTATTTAAAAGTGTATTAATGTCTTTTTTAACAATCCCTGAAGTTTCATTGAAAAATTCAACCATTTTTTCAATGTTTCCACATGTTTTCCAAAAAGTACGATAAATTACCCAATACATACGATATATCCCGTGCGATAACCGATACGTATCTGTATTCCAAGAATGCGATACGTAACGCGATACCGATATTTCAAACACTGGATATACCTAACAAGAGATTTAAGAGAGCCACTAGTTCACCCATCCCCCGCCCCATTAAGCACCTCATTTTTTAGAGATATGATGGATAATTGGATATCCATACTCCCGGCCCCCTATACGATGGGACTTTCACCAGCCCTCTCTCTCCACCTCGAATTTTCTAGCAATAAGCTCCTTCCATAAGCCCCCTTCCTCCGCACCAAATCTCCAAATCCATTTACCCAAGAGAGCCTCATTCATGAGGCTCAAACTCATAATTCCCACTCCCCCCTCCTCCTTCAACCTACACAAATCAACCCATTTCATCGAATGAAATTTCTTTTTTGCCTCCCCTCCCTGCCAAAGGAAATTCCTTCTAAGATTCTCTAACTTCTTTATCACCCCTTTTGGGCACTTGAAAAGAGACATAAATAACGAGAGATTCGAAAGCACTGTTTTTTATAAGAGTTATCCTGCCACCCAAACATAATGTTTTGCTCTTCCATATCAATAGTCCCTTTTCAAATCATTCAATAACCGGCTCCCATAGATGCTTTTTCACCTTCCCTATACAAAGGAAGGCCCAAATACGTAGTAGGGAATGACCCCTTCCTACACCCTAACATCCTCGCTAAAAGCCCCAACTCCTCACTGGCTAAGCCTATACCCAACACCTCTGACTTGTGAAGGTTAACCAATAATCCTGGTACCACTTCGAACCGTGTGATAGCCATTCAAAGGTTCTCCACTTGAGAAGGATGAGGTTCGCATAAAAGGATGAGGTTCTCTACGTGACAGCTATTTCCAAATGACACATCGTCAAGATGAATCAATATTATTGGGGCCAAAGGCCAAGGGAAACTAGAAAATAACAACAAACAACAACAAAAAAGAAAGAAAAACAAACCCGAGAACCAACACCCCAAAGAGACCCAAATCTCTAGAAAAGACTGCATAAAAAGCCCCTGCCAGAACGAACTCAAGGAACCCATTCCCTGGTAAACAATAGAGCCCTATTACACCCTAAAAAATTATGGAATTTTTCAATGAAACTTCAGGAAATATTAAAAGACGCATGATTACACACTTAGAACTCATAACATTACCAAGTTTCCTTTGTATAGGGTCTTAAACTATGCGTAGTGGTATGTCATGTCCTACAATGTACGCGTCCCCACAAATTAATAAAACCCTCCAGAGGGGGAATTTGTATGCAAACTTGTTAATCATTTGTGAATGATTCATTCCATCCCCAAGCAAACAAGCACATCCACAAAGCTCCAACCAACTCCTCTTAAGGTTGTCTCTCTAGATGCCCAAAAGCTCCTTGAGAACTATAACTAAAAGAATTTGATTTCAACTTCTCTCTACCACCTCACTTCCATCACATCTTTGTTCCTAAATGTTCTGCACTACTATAAGTACATTCTTCGAAGTATACCTTAACACAGAGGTAAGAAAAGAAACCATAGGATCTCCTTCTTTAAAGCAAAAGTGAATCCTCCAAGCTTCAAACAAACCTGCAATCATGTTAGGCATAGCCTTGGCCACCCCAAATAAACTGAGATCTCAACCAAACTGTTGTAGCAAAAGGACAATGGATGAAGAGGTGGTCAAAGATTTAGCATCTCTAAAACGGTGCATCATTTTGTGGTAATTCTATGCCCGTTGCTCAAATGGTTTATGATCAAAACTTTGTCAAGCCCCACCACGTGATAGTAAACCAAAACTCAAGACGGCACTAGAATAGACCACGCACTAGATGGAGTTCCCTTCCTACCACCACCTGCAAACTAACTAAAGAAATATTTAACCAAGGATACACCCACTAGATCCCAAATACAAATCCACTTTGCTCCTCTCCCTTGGGATAAAGACTCCCCTTGGAGGATTTTTAGGAGGCTCGAAAGATTTTTAATCCCCTCGCCTTATATTTCTCTTAAGAGAGTGACACCTCAGTAATTGATTGCCCCTTGTGGGCGTGGCACTGCCAGAACATCACACCTTTAGCTATATTCACTCAATAAAGTTCTCAAAACAAGGAACTGAGAGGTCTATTGTTACCGAATATCTTCTAATAACGGATTTTAGAGCCGTCTCCAACTCTTTAACCTTTTTAATATGAGTATCATACTCAAACCTCAAAATCCTACAAGTATTTAAAATCAATTATAATGAAAAGAATAACCATTTTGGTTCTCCCCAACATCTGGTTGGTGGAAAGAAAAAGGGTGTTGACCATAGATAATCTTCAAAAGAGAGCTTTAGTTCTCCCCAAAATCTCTATGTTATGCATTATTGAGGCCGAGATAATCGACCACCTCTTCAACCATTGATCCTTTAGTCTTTGGTGCGGGAGCACTTTCTTGCCCTATCTCACATTTAGTGGGTGATGCCGTCTTTGTCAAAGACCTTATGTGGACCTAGCGGGGTGGCGGGGTTGGGAAGCAAGGCATGGCAATATGGTGTCTTATCCTCATGGTTGTCTGGTGGGTCATCTAGGGTGAAAGGAATAGTCGATGTTTCAGCAATAGGAGTGAATCCTTTAAGGACGTGGTGAGAAAGACTAAAGTGGAGGATCTCAAGTGGAAGCAACGAGTATTTGTAACCTTTGATCTTTTTTTGGGATGCAATTTGCTTGGGGTGTATTCTATCCTAGCTTAGCTTGTGCTTTGGTGGGCTTTTTCTAATAAAATGTCGTTACTCTTCAAAAAAAAAAAAAAAAAAAAAAAAAAACACCATTTTGTGGCAATTCTTACCCGTTCCTCAAATGGTTGAATGTCAAAACTTTGTCAAGCCCTATCCCCCGATAGAAAACCAAAACTTTAGATAGCACTAGAATAGACCACATGCTAGATGATGGGGTTCCTTTCCTACCACCACCTGCAAACTAATAAAAGAAAGATTGATGGGGACATCATGCACATGCCCCCTCTACGCACGTATTCGAGGAGGCTGGCCCCACTTTGGATTTGGATCGACGACATCTTTGGAGGGCCTCATAATTAAGGGGCTGCATTATGGAGCATTGGAGTGTACCCGATCATCACATAGATTCTACCATCGGATCTCATGATCGTGGCCCGCTACTTTAGATGATCTAAGATTTTGAGTTTTGACTATTTTTGTTATTAAAAACATCATGAACGGCTTTGATTACTTAGATTAGTTATTTTATTTGCTTTAGCTTTGGTATTAGTGCGCGCACATGGCGCAAGGGTAATTTTGTCTTTTTTAGGTTTAGGGTTTTCTTATAAATGTAGCAATCCCATGTAGGTATTGTAATGATATTTTATGAATAAAAAATTCCTGCGTTTCTTCCTCTCTCTTTGGGTTGAAGAATCGAATTGGGTGTGAAGCCCTCCCTTCCTCGAAGGGCTAACAACCGTGGTGCGAAGCCACATCCGCTTCAAATCATCTCCACCTTCTTACGCACCACATTCATCACCCTCTACACCCTTCCACCTTCAGATTCACCCGCTTTCATATCCAAGTTTTCTCCTACAACAGTGCACAAACAGATTTTCAAATTTTGGCCCATCTGAGGGGCTGAAACTTCGGCAGAGTACTATACATACCTTGCGACGGATCAATGTGAAACTTGGTATAGAGGCAGCCCATCGCTGGCCGATCCCAGCCTAGAAATCGATTTCCAACTTTGTGGCCCCACACACGTGCGGACGACCTGTCACGCACGTGCATCCAGGCCCATCTGATGTCCAGCGCACATGGCTCATCACAGGTTCTCTTTTTCCTCTATTTCCTTCTCTTTTGACTAAAAAAAAAAAAAAAAAACCTTAATTCAAATCCCTACCTCTAAAGAGTCCCAAATCCCAATTATCCCCAATTTTCAAACCCTAAATTTTCTCCCAAATTGAAACTTAGTGAATCTCTTGAGTTGAGAACAATCCTTTGCAAGAATGGATGATTCTTACACTCCTTTGGGCTTGTTTGGCTTATAATTTTATTTGATCCAGCCCTAAAGTTGTGTAGGCTTGGACCCCCACAGATTCCACTTTTTGAATGTTTAATAGTATGTAGGATGTGGAATTTTGTGACTGTTTAAAATTGGTATAATCACAAGCTTGATTTCTGACATTCCATATCTAATTTCATGTTCTGCATCAAAGATTCAACAAAGGATACACCGACCAGATCCCAAATACAAATCCACCTTGCCCCGCTCCCTCGAGATAAAGACTCCTTAGAGGATTTCTAGGAGGCTTGCAAGATTTTTAATGTCCTCGTCTTATATTGCTCCTAAGAGAGGAAAACCTCACTAATTGATCGCCCTTGTGCAAGTGACATTGCCTGACCATCACACCTTTAGCCATAGTAACCCGACAAAGGTCCTAAAACAAGGACTAAAGAGGTCCATTGTTACCAAATGTCCTCCAATAATGGATTTTAGAGTCATCTCCAACTCTTTAACCTTTTTAAACAAGTGTCAGACTCAAACCCTCGGAATCCAATGGGTATTGCCATCACACCTTTTTATCTCTCAAAAAAAAAAAGTAATTATCAAGTAAATTATTGCAGTTGTCAACCAAATTCTATTGAGAGAGTATCAAATCATTAGGAACACTTTGACATAATCTTAGAATAATACCACACATGCAACAATGGTTACATCAACTTCCAAAGTAGTGTTGATAAGTAGATATGCTAGCAATGTCACATGTAACAAGTAGAAAAGCATTATTGATAATGCTAGGAAACATCACAAGTTTATGTGTAGGCCACAGTATGTGAAAGGGAAAAAAATGTTGAAATTCATCTTGTTCTTACCTGGAGCCAACGCCCGGTGTCCAAATGATCAGAGGGAGGTCTCCCACCTCTATTTGGTGTCTGAAAGTATCGATTAATGGTGTCACTAAACTCAGAAGAAATCAGCTAATAATAACAAATAATCAAAACTCATTTCTCAAACACTAGAAAGAAATTCATACTCTGAAAATATCTCGATTGAAGAAGAATGAGTCTAGATTGGAGAAGCGCTGCCCACGAGCTAATCTCAAGCTTTGATAAGTTGGACATGAGATAGAGCATCTTCAAGCATGGATCTCACATGTGATATGTGGAGGCCCATGAATGGCAGACGGTAATCTCTCTTTTTTCTTACCTATATTAGAAATAGTTTGTTGGATTTGGTAGAGATATCTTAGACTCCTAGCCATCGGAGAGATTTTCACTCCTCTTTTAGTTTTCTTCTAGGTGAAGAAATCTATGTCAAATCCCTAAATACGTAATCAATGGATTTTTAAAAAGAGTTTATTATTTTTCTCTCACGTTTGAGTTTATCTCGCTTGGTTTCCAGCGCACGTGCGGAATTCAATTTGATCGTTGTTGATAGGGTTGTCAACAATCCAGGCCTAGGGTTGTATAAGGCCTGGATTTTGAACTGTTTGGTTCGGGCCTATTCAAATTTGTGCATTTGCTAGGCCTAGACCCAGCCCGTTGACAGCCCTACCTATGTCACAAACCTATTGTTTTCATTGGGTTGCAAGGATTGTCATGGAGTTCAATTTGATCGCTGTTGATAGGGTCGTCAACAGTCTGGGCCTAGGGTTGTCTAAGGCCTGGATTTGGAACTATTTTGTTCAAGCCTATTCAAAATTGTGCATTTTCTAGGCCTAGGCCTAGGCCCAAGACCGGCCCGTTGACAGCCCTATCTGTGTCACAGACCTATTGTTTTCATTGGGTTGTGAGGATTGTCATGCAATTGTAATGCAGGGGCATTTTCACACCAGGCTCGAGTGAGGTAGCCTGTGGGATACAGGGACACTTGAGGTGGGTGGCCCATGTGAGGCGGGTGGCTCGTGTGAGGCGGTACCCATGTGAAGTGGGACCTACGAGAGGGGTTCAGCCAAGGTCCTAACCCATGCGATGTGGGGCATGGGATATGAGATAAAGGGATTGATTCATCGTGCTATATCAATTCAAGCTTTTAGAGCAAGTGGCTAATTGTCCTACATCAAAGTGGGGTATCAGAGCGGGGGTCTCGTGTTCGAGACTCCTCACCAGGGGTGATTAATGTAAGAGCATTTTCATACCGGGCTCGAGTGGGGTAGCCTGTGGGATGCAGAGACACTCGGGGTGGGTGGCCCGTGTGAGGCGGTACCTATGTGAAGTGGGGACCATAAGGGGGGTTCGGCCGAGGTCCTAACCCATGCGATGTGGGGCCTGGGCTATGAGATAAAGGGATTGATTCGTCATGCTCTATCAGTTCAAGCTTTTAGAGCAAGAGGCTAATTGCCCTACATCAAGTTACTTGCCAATCTCACCTCCAAATCTATCCAAATACATGCAAGTCTCACATCGACACTTACAGATCATCGTGTTTCCCTTAGCAGCCACATTCTTGAACTTGTCAACAGTTGATCCAGTTGAGGACTGCGCCGGAAACCTCATCATTACACAGTCCCACAATGTATTACTAGTTGACAAAGGGTGACATTATTAATGGCAGGTATAAACACATGACCCATGCTTTGAAAATGCCACGACGCAGAATCCTCTTCAGATTCGACTATGGGCTATCTTAGAATTTATGATGAAATAAATAGGTTACTATATGGCATGTATAAGATTTAATGTTTGCTATAGATTAGGAAATAACGAGTAACTGAAGCAAGCGGAATCTGGGTAATAAGGAAAGGTATCTTTTGAAGAAAAAAAAAAACCCGGGGGGAGGGGGGAGGGAAGGTACCTCACTCTTGGTGTATTAGGTTCTTAAAATTTGGTAGGATTCCGGAAATAACGTGAACCAAACTACATATTGGCTCGCTTCAAACCAACTCGCAGTTTATCTTTTTCTGAAGCAAATTATGCAACATAGGACTAGATTGCAGTGCATTTAGCAATCATAACATGAGATCTAAGGAGAAAGAAAATATTAAGAACAACATACAAATCAGGTACATTAAAAGTGTTTAAATTTGCAAACCTGAGGAAACAAGGAAATAATATCTTTGGCAGAAACCCCTAATTCAGCCAAAGCTGTAATGGCCTCCAAAACATAAGGGCAATGCCTGCAACAAGGAGTGAATGGTCTAAACACTGTTAGCAAGCTAACATGTGAAAAGAAACCCTTGCAACCAAAGGTGCACACTAAAAAAATGAAAGGGTCAAAACACTGTATGAAAAGAATGCACAGGTTTATATTTTTATTTTTTTAAAAAAAAAAAGGACCAATGAAACAGCAATTAAAGAATTCGCAATAACAGCATGCACTTTTTTTAATGGATAACAAAATTTTATTCACAAGCGAAATAAAATAATAACAATACGATAGAGCAGTCAAACGAACACAGACTGCAAAAGCACTACAAACAGCCAAACCTGGGCAGGCTGAGCAAAGACGCCACCCAAATGATAGAGACTGACCCCACCCCAACAAGACCATGCACATTAATAACAATGCACTTCTTACTTATCTATGGAACTGGAAAGCCATGCTGAATACAAAGTCAGAACTAGTGAACAAAGAAAATCATTGCAGAAAGCATGGTGCAGATAAAGAAAAATAAAGGTCTAGACCTCAGCCATAATCAAGTTCATCTCATGGAAGCATCATTTCGAATATCACTTATCGTTACAGCCATATCACAAAAAGGTATCAGTCACCCCCGTTACGTGTTATGGAGTCGAGCTGGTCTGTTAAAGGAAAAAATTGGCCATACATGGCCATTACAGCAGACACAGGCCCACACTACCACAAATGCCCGTTTTGAAATTTTTAGTTTCAGATTTTCTCACGTTTTCCACTTCTTTCTTCATTTTAATGTTAGACTAAATCAAAGGCCTTTTTAAGGACCAAAACAAGGATTTGAGTGGGATTCAACAAATCAAAATGGAATGGACTGCTTGGGGAAATACCAGAAGAAGGGGCAAACCATCACTTCTTTTCTTCTTTTTTTCATATTGTTTTTGTTGTATCTAAATGTAATGGGCCCTAAATCATGCTTGATTTTTGTTCAATTAGGGCCTATTTGGTTGACTTTCAATAAGCCAAGCTGATAAACAGCATTCCTATCAAAGAATGATCCAATACACCTTTGAATACATGTTAAAAACACAACAACAACAAAGAAGAAAAATTACAGATTCTAATGTTTTATATTTTTTCCTATTTTCCCTTTTTTTTCAAGATTTTTTTGTGCTAAAAATTTTGGTCGATACACCCCACATGGTATCATTCTTGGGCCCCGCTGATATGGCCACCAATACCATTATTCAATACCTTGCATGTAACACACAGCAGTCCCTACAACAAAGGGATACATAAAAAACCATGGATATAAGATAAGGTGCTTGCAAATGGAAAAGACTTGTCTTGGAGTAAGATGCAATTCAAGGATACATGTCCATGGATTTGGCAAAAAGAAGTGACTGATGATTTGAGCTTCTTTGGAACAAATAAGATGGCTGATAAGGTGAGAGCAGGCAGAAGGAACACAGAAAGATAGTCCCACCAAAAAGTGTAGTGTACCATAACAATGCTCATCAAAATGTAACCACCCAGAACACCCGCTTGCAGTTACCAATTAGCAATGCCATGAGGTCTTGGTATCGAATCCCTAGTGGGGGTGGCTAACTGTGAAGTGTGAACTGAGAGTGAGTGTACTAACAAGCTATAAATTTTAAAAAAATAAATAAATAATAATAAATAAATAAAAAGCCACGACTCCGAGTAATTGGAAGGAAAACATTGTAGCCACATTTTGCATTTGGAAGTTTATTACTCAGACAGATGCAAGTGATAATTTGGATATGGAAATGAGGTGTCTGACACAGATTTCATTATGAAAAGATCAGGTCCACTTACACCGTAGATCCCATGTAATGAGCAAATAGTCACCATTGCTCGACCAAAGGAATTGGTATGATGAACATATGAAAAAGAGTGGTACAATGAACATATGAATTAGAGTGGTATGATGAACGTGTCACTTGTAATATGGTTAACACGGTCAAAAGTTGGTCTGATAAAGTAAGATCCAAAATACTTATGTTCTTGAAGCAATGTGACTTGAGAGAAGTCAAATGATCAGCATAAGCACAAATATTTTAATCACATGCATGGGTGTAACGTCTCGGAAAAATCCGTACAAAGACCCGAGTACCACCTAATGCAGGGGCATTTTCACACTGGGCTCGAGTGGGGTCGCTTGTGGGATGCAGGGGCACACTCGGGGTGGGTGCGGCTCACGGGGGAGGTCTCATGTTCGAGACTCCTCACCAGGGGTGATTAATGCGCATTTCACACCGGGCTCGAGTGGGGTAGCCCGTGGGATGTGGGGACACACTCGGGGTGGGCGGCCCATGTGATTTGGGGCCCACGAAGGGGGTTCGGCCGAGGTCCTAAACCCATGAGATGTGGGGCCTAGGTTATAAGATAAAGGGATTAATTCATCATACTCTAACAGTTCGAGCTTTTAGAGCAAGTGGTTAATTGTCCTGCATCAAATTGGTATCAGAGCGGGAGGTCTCGTGTTCGAGACTCCTCACCGAGGGTGATTAATACAAGGGCATTTTCACACTGGGCTCGAGTGGGGTCGCTTGTGGGATACAGGGGCACACTCGGGGTGGGTGCGGCTCACGAGGAAGGTCTCGTGTTCGAGACTCCTCACCAGGGGTGATTAATGCGCATTTCACACCGGGCTCAAGTGGGGTAGCCCGTGGGATGCGGGGACACACTCGGGGTGGGCAGCCCATGTGATTTGGGGCCCACGAAGGGAGTTCAGCCGAGGTCCTAAACCCATGAGATGTGGGGTCTGGGCTATAAGATAAAGGGATTAATTCGCCATACTCTAACAGTTCGAGCTTTTAGAGCAAGTAGTTAATTGTCCTGCATCACCACCTCAGGCAGAAATCACTCAGGACCAAATCCTTTAGAAATTAGATGAAATTAACTAAGTGTTAAACTAGATTACCTGTGAAATTAGCACTAATCACTTTAAATACAAACTGCAAGACCCAAAACTTGCAGAACCATTAACGCTACATTGCCCTAAAATCTAAGATCAATCTCTAAACCAAGTTGCTCTCGAGAGCACATTGAAACTTCATATCGGACCTGGACCGCACATCGAAAGTCCGATGACTACGAAACTATACGCTTATGTCCGCCTTACTGGGCTTGACGACCATCTCAGAAATCAATTCCTAATGATACCCAGAAACGCACAACTTGAGCTCGGAGCGAAGTGTGTGAGAAACGCGAATACCTTTAGGAAATGAACTCAGATTTAAGTAAACTGGGCCGTTCGCTTGCAGGCCAAATTTAAGGTTTCAAACTGTCGGAATCTGACCCAATTACACCCTCGGATCAGGGAAATTTTCATACACATGTCAGTGTACTTGTGGCCCTGATCAAGTGTCGGTGACCGTTAAACTGAAACTGGTCCGCCGCGGTCGATCTGTAAATCCGATCGGACCGAAAACTTAACTCGACCTAAATCCAATGTCAGGGAGCTTAAGTCCGACCGCATGCAGAAAAGGGGCCTCCAGATGCTCCGTTGGATCGAAACAGCCAATATTTGGCTATAACCTAAGTATACCATGGCCGTGGGCCATTCCCATCACTTTTGGGCCTATATAAGGACCTTAAACCCTCTCTCTCTCTCTCTCATGCCATACGAATTTGCAAACCCTAGAGAGAGAAGAGAGAAGAAAGAGAAGGAAAGAGAGAGAAAGTGAGGGAGAGAGTTGGAGTTTGTTTGTGAGATTCCATCCCGCCACTCCACATGCTTAACTATCACCTCTGTATCGCTATTCAGGCGATTTCGATCCCGTTCTTAGGTAAGAAAACCTAACCCTAATCTGTTTTAGGGCTTCAAATAGTGTAAAGGATGAAATAGCTAACTATTTCATACTGTAGGTTGTCGTTGTGCCGTAGATAAAGACTCGGTATACAAACTGAGTTCGATACTTGTTTATTGGCGAAAGGTGCGGATTATAAACGTATAGGTTATGGTTTTCAAGGCTTTCAATGTCGGTTAATGATTTATAACTGACTTGGGTGCCATTTCACATGATAAATGTGATGTTTCCCTCACTTTACAGATATATATGAACTATTGAGTATAGTGCATTCCACGTGTTTGTTGAAATGTATGAATGAGTTTAGAATTTGGGTTCGTGCTTGCCATGATTATCCGTCGTGGATACATGATGGTTGCACGTGTGACAACTCCTTAGTGAAAGGAATTGCCCTAATACATGTTAGGGCCAACGTACATCATGTATGTTGAAATGTGTAGTCTAAGTGTTTGTGAAAATGTCTGAATGAGTATGGAACTGGGATTCGTGCTTGCCATGATTATCCGTCGTGGATACATGATGGTTGCACGTGTGACAACTCCTTGGTGAAAAGAATTGCCCTAATACATGTTATGGCCAACGTACGTCATGTATGTTGAAATGTGTAGTCTAAGTGTTTGTGAAAATGTCTGAATGAGTATGGAACTGGGATTCGTGCTTGCCATGATTATCAATCATGGATACATGATGGTTGCACGTGTGACAACTCCTTGGTGAAAGGAATTGCCCTAATACATGTTATGGCCAACGTGCGTCATGTATGTTGAAATGTGTAATCTAAGTGTTTGTGAAAATGTCTGAATGAGTATGGAACTGGGATTCGTGCTTGCCATGATTATCCGTCGTGGATACATGATGGTTGCACGTGTGACAACTCCTTGGTGAAAGGAATTGCCCTAATACGTGTCATGGCCAATATACACCATGTATGTTGAAGTGTGTAGTCTAAGTGTTTGTAAAAATGTCTGAACGAGTAAGTATTCGGAAACTTGTACTTTATGAAGGTGTTGAGGTGAGATTATCAATTTCCTTAGCTATGTGTATAAATCCCTTCATGCAACTTAGATTTAAAACTGTGTGATTTAGTATGAAATGCATATGTGCGAAACATGCTTACTTTGTACTTTGTAAAATGCTCAAATGGTTACGTTCTTCGAATCAATTGTTTAATGTTGAAATGCCTATCACACATGTTATCCTATTTTGTTTAAATGTGTTTGGGACTACTACATAGTCCAGGCTATCGATAATAGCTCTCGAACAAGTGGTTGAGTTAGCCTCGCCACAACGAATATGTTCGAGGAATCCAAGTCGTACGGAGATTGCCGACAGTGATTAGGCCACGTGGAGTGCTTACGCACTCTATGTCGATCAATTCAACGTATGCTCGCACCAGTCGAGCTTGTCAAGTAACCCGATTGGCCCAATGTATGTTCACAATGTATGGACGATACTGTTTGAATCTAAGGTACCAACTTACCAATGAAAACCTCGTTAACCTTGGTACCTCGATCCGCTACGACTCATGAGCCGGACATGGTGGTATGGGACACCGTGGTCGAGCTGTCGGCCTATACCGGGGCGACGAGCCCACCAGTAGTGACCAGTGAGCGACCTCAACTCGTGAGCCGAATACGGTGGTATGAGACGATGTATTCAAGTTGTCGGCCTACGACTAGGTGATGAGTCATTCTTACTGACCTCGAGCATACTCTGAAACTGCGCTGAGGCAACGAGCCTTTCCGTAGCAACTAGAGTATAAGCTAGGCCTGCATCGCGGTGACGAGCCCTTTGTAGCGACCTGGAACCGCAACATCGTATGAGACTAGCTAGGACTGACGATCCTAGAATGGATCATTGTTTGGGAAATGATATAAGGGAGGTACCTTAGCTTCCCAATCCTACTGTATGAAATGGTCTAATAAGAACTCGGTATTTACGCTCATGCACCGCATTGTATGTGCCTTTGGCGTTGGTGTTGAGCACAGAGGAAGGGGTGCATGCCGCGACCGTATGAGGAAGATCGCAGAGGGAGTGCAGGCGAGGGCATGCATCATTAATACATATCATTTTTGCATTAACCAGAGTACTTAGGGATGTTTGATCGTATTGTTTTATCATTACTGCTTGACTGAATTGATAACATGTTAACCTTTGCTTTATAGCTCCACTGAGTTGATCACTCACTCCCACGTTCTGGGAGTGTGTTTTAAACACCAACCAGACTGTCTTAGCTGCAGATGATGGCGATGCTTATAAGGCAGAGCCGGACTATTATGATGATGAGGAGTTCTCCTATATGCAACTCTCTGGCGGGTCTATGTAGACCTGGAGTTGTGCTAACGGGGCTACAGGGTTTTGGACTAGATGACATTACACATTACCATTTTGTATATTTTGAGAATTTACATGTAATTATTGACCTGGTAACATGATCATACTCAGGAGACCTACAATTACTTATATGCTTTATATATACTTATCACAGTCTTCCGCTTGCGAAATTCAACTGTCTCTGGAGTATGATATGTTGTTTTGGTATAATCTCATTCATGTTTAATGCACTAATACGGATAACATTCAATCATCATTATCTATGTTGCATAAGTGATGTTTTGGAACTCGGGAGTTTGAGCTTATGCTCGACCCCCGATTTTCAGGGCGTTACAATGGGAGAGGGTCAGCACGAGGGAGCGCATGCATGTTTGTGTGCAGAGTGCTATTTGTATGGTAAGCATTCAGGGCTGATGCAGAGCATGTTGGAAAATACATATCCCTCGAAACAATTTTTTCCAATAGGATATGATCAATACAGCAGAAGAAACTAAGAATTGAAATACTCAAAATTTACAAACATAAAAAATTTCAATCCAAACGATGCACTTGACTGACCTCAGACAATCTTTATAACAGGAAATAGCAGCACGATTATGCCTAGAAATCCGATAAAGCTTCCCCATGGTCAGATTCATATGCAAAGTTCTTACTTTGCTGGGTATTCCCTCCATCTGTAGAATGGAACAATATGAGTATACTTTTTCCAGCAATGAAAGTAGAAGAAGAAAAGAAAGAAGAGATGAAACCACTAGAAACAGATGCTTACTATTCATATTGGACTGATCCAGGTTATTTCTTCTTCTTTTTGACATACAAAGCATTTTTTTTCTAATCTTCAAAGAAAGTGTACAAAGCATTTTCAAGTTGTCTCTTATGTTTGTGAGAAACTTGCTTGAGATGCTATCAATCTCTCTTTCATGAATCTCTAAACATTTTATCAACAAAGAGCTTTATTCAAAGAGAATAAAAGACTTTAAATGCTGCAAAGATCCACCAAAGATGTGGATAATAACAAGAGGAAGATAAGCAAGAGATATCCCTTCTTTGCAAACCTACATGCCAGTAGCTTCCCTAGGCAGAATACTACAGGGAGCTTGCAATATTGCCTCTCTATCAACATTGCTTTTCTATCAACATCAGTTACTTGTTAGCAAATTCACTGTGGTTCAGTCCAAGCAGGTCCACTAGCGGCCTAACCAGTTTGACCCACAACATGTATAAATATATGTAATGATATGAACTAGGCAACTCGATGCCTGTAGCATGGTTGGTAGTGTGCTTAATTTGCAAAAAGCTGGTTATGGGTTTGAATCCCACATGGATCAACTTAAATTTTATCCAAAGCAGTTGAAAACAGCCAGTCCAACCAAGCAAAATGCACAGCCTGAATGTGCGGACCAGTTGGACTGGACAGTTTGAATAGTTCCCTGCTCAAAACAGATTCTAGGTATGCCAGTCCAAACTGGTCCAACCGTGTAGTACTTTTTTTTTAAGAGAGAGAGATATCCACTTTAGGTTTTAAAACAGTGCTTTTATGCAACTTGAGTTACGGCATTTTGCTAAGTCTTCTCATAAATTGTAAACAATTCATATGGCCCATGTGACCCCATATTTTCTTCTCCCTCCTGTATTCCTGTTACACTGTATGCAAGTGCCACTAATAAGAGTCATGTTTTGAAAAGAATCCTCAGAAACTGAGTTGTGGAGAAAATACAGCCAAACAAGATTGAACCAGTTTTTGTATATATTCATTTTTAGTGTTCAGAACATCACCTTAATAAATTAAAAGAAGGTACCCAATCAGATCTACAGCCAAGGGTTAAGAGGTATAGAAGGGTATTAACGAGAAAGGTTAAGGTAAACCTCAGCAAGAGCAGCTCGGTTCTCGTTTAGTGCACAATGGCAAAGAGTTATTTTGAATTTCACCTGCCATATGGATGCATAAATAGATTAAACAAGAAACGCGTACGTTATGGATGTATATAAAAGTTTAAAAGAGACAGAAATGTCAAAAGATGACTAACAAAGAGAACTATGCAGAGAAGAAGGATGAAGACTACCTCATTTTCATTAATTGCTGAAATGTTCAAAGAATTTGGAGAGGATGACCTGTTTGATGTGGATAACGAACTTCTAAAGGTTGTTTGCTTCGGGATAATCTTGCAATGCTGCAAGGCTTGCTTGAATGTATTCTGTCAGCAAACAGAAAATATCAATCAATATTAAACAGACTGTAGACAATTCTGACATTGTTAAATTGAAGGACCAGTAAAACACAAACATCAAACCAAACTACTAAAGGGATAACAGGTAAATTTATTATAAACACGATTGTGAATTCTGAGTTTGCTGAATGTTCACAGAACATCAACTGCTGAGTACAACAGCATCCTACGCTAACTATGATGTTTAAATTTCTCCCTAGACTTAAGTTGCTTGGATGCATAAGCAGAAGAAAAGCTCCTTGTGCCAACAACCCAGCAATTTCGGGTGATCAATTCCAATTGCCACCACATAAGTCTGGTGAGAAAATTTAGACATCAGAATTCAGTGTAGGATGTCTTCACAATATACAACTTAATCACTTTTCGCAAAAGTTACCAATGCTCGCCGAAATTCCTTATGCCCAAACAATGCATCACCAAGAAGCACCTGTAACAGATAACAATGCTTATCACAAAATGAAGGATGATGAGAAGGTAATGTGCAAACACAGAAGCACCAGTAACCAAAACATTTTTGGCTAACATTCGATGCATGTCTTATTAGGTATAGTGAAATACACTCTTCTTTTATTAAATAGAAACATAATTTCCCTAATCAATGAGAAGAATCAAAAGCACGGGGAAGTACACGTTTGGTGAGCGGGCTATGTCAAAGACTGAGTTCAGGAGCATTCCAGGGTTATTTCCAAGTACGACCGTATTGCATTCTTGTTGAGTGCGCTAAAGGGAAATACACTCTTGTAGGATGTATGGTTTCGGTGGTTGTATCCATTCTACAAGTTTTTGGCATCTTGGCTTTGGCCTTTCTATCTTTTCCTCTTCCTTTTTTGTCATTTGGGGTGATGATGATAGGGTCACTCGATGTGAACAATTTTATATGCTAACTAGATCATTTATTAATAAAATTGGTTCCCCTGTCAAAAACTGTTTTATAAACGGGTATACAAATATAGAATTAAGCTAAGTATGATAAGAAATGGACTGGGTGTCAAAAACCTGCTTGCACTTAAAAGGACAATATAAAAAGTAGGCAATAAGAGATCAAAATTTGGTAATTTCATATTATTGATGCCACTGATCTACCAACTGAACATCTTATAATGATAAACGCCACCATCACTCCTACCCAAGATAATCAATGCGAGGCCAAGGACCAAGAAGACACGATGTTCTTTAAAGGTTACTGTAAAATGCCCACCATAACAAGCATATAAGCCACATCCGAAAGTTATGTTTAGAAAGGAATACATGCTCTTGCATTCAACAAATTTGAAGTTTTGAACATGGAACTCCTCTAGAAAAGGACATCCACCAGTGGTTAATGACTCCTTAAATATTTCCATTGATTTGAAATTTCATAAGCACCTTTGATGGGGACATCACGCGCACGCACGCCGCCCCTACGCACGTACGTACGAAGGAGGGCCCCACCGTCGATCTGGCTCGATGACGACGTCCGGGGAGGACCTCCTAGTTAGAAGACGGAGTTTTGATTCAAAGAGTGGGCCCGATTGTCAAGAAAAGCCCATCATGAGATCTCATGATCGTGGCCCACTAGTTGGATTGATTTCATATTTTAGGTTTTGCTTATTGTTATTATTTAGAACATCATGAACACTTTAGATTTCTTTGTTTGGTTTTTATTTTAGTTTACTTCATTATCAAGTAATAAGTTGCGCACATGGAGCGAGTTTAGGGTATAGGGTTTTCCCTATAAATAGGCACCCCTTGTAGTTCTTTTGATTCATTGAATTTTAATAAAAATTTCTACAAGTTTTTTTCTACTCTCTGAGTTTCCGAGTTGTGGAAAAATTCAAGTGAGTGCGAAGCCCTCCCTTTTCGAAGGGCTAACAACCGTGGCGCGAAGCCACATCTATCCTCATCTGCCCCTACCCTCTTCCATCCATATATCTCACCTTCTTCCATCCATATCTCTTCTCCTACAAGCATTCCATCTGCAAATCCATCAATAGTTGCAGCCGTTTTTTCTCTCTACAGGAAATTTCCAGAATCTGGCCCTGCAGGAGGGCTGAAACTTCGGCGAAGCACTACGAACAAACCGTGCATCGAATCGAGCTGAAATTTGGGCATTTTGGAGTCCATCCCTGGCCGACCAGGGCCAACGTGGCCTTTTTCTGAATAGTGGGCCCCACACACGTGCGGCCGTGATCACACGCACGTGCGTCTGGGCCATTGTTGCTGTCCGCACACTGGAACTGTCTTCCAGTTCAGGTTTTCTTCTTATTTTACCCTCTCATGCCAGTTTTTCATAAACTCTAACCCTAGATTGCATTATTCTTAATTTATTTGCCCATTTTCTCACCCTAGGGTTCCTTGAATTGAAATTCGTGAATCCCTTTGATTAGGGACTGGTTACTGTGCATGTGTGGATGATTTCTATTTCCCTTTGAGCATCGTTTGGCCCATAATTTTACTGATCCAGTCCTAACCTGTGTAGGCCTGGACCCGCACTGATTCCCCTAGCTTGAATGTTTGAACTTTCATGTGGGATATGAAATTTGTGTAGTTGTTTCTGAACTAATGTTATCTTAAGCCTGAATTCTTGCACATCATATTTGAATTTCATGTCCTGCATCAACCTTGTTCTCCAAGAATAATGGCATGCCAATGTAGACAACTAAAGAGAAATAGATGTCCCGGGATATAAAACTTGCTTGGCAAAGGAATCCTAATTTATATCTCTAAACATTATTAGATCAAAGAACGCATAAATGAATTTTTAAAATGTCATGAGAACTCAATAAATGTGTGACGCATTTTGTGACCATGCATGCATATCACAGGCCAACAAGGAAGGCTTGGGCTAATAGCCAACCACAGAATTATGTGCTTTTTGAAAAAAGTAGAAAGAATCATGGGCAACAATGTATAAGAAAAAGAAATAAGTTTGACTAATCGACATTTAAAGTGCAGCCTGCCATCAAAGACTACCTTAAATTAGAAATCAAGGAATAAAATATGTGATTAGCCTTGCAAACAGTTTCCTTCCAGGTACCATTGAAAGAACACCCTTCATGTGAAATGTGTGACCAACAATATAGCCAGGCTGCACTGTTCGTGTTTATGATGGAGTGTGTTTTGTCTGAAATAAGCCAACCCAATTAGTTGGGATAAGGATTAGATGATGATGATGATGTACTGTCCAAAATTGACCCCTAACACAGCTACTTTTCCTAATTGAGAAAATTTTCATCGAGTCTTGGAAGCACAAGAAGCTCTAATCGACATTGAATTTTGTTAATATTTCTTTCTTTAGTTGTATCTTCACATTTTCCATCCATAAATAATATCCTTTTGTATCATCTTAGACTCTAGACCTCAAAGAGAGAAAAATCTGCTATTCATCCTGACCACATCACTTATCTCGAGGGGATGCAGGTTGTGTTAGAAAAGTGGTGTACTTTTCCTTTTTCTTTTTGTCCTTTTTTTTTGGAACAGCAGAAAGTAGTGTACTGTTACTTTGCTATTTAATTTACTTGTTACAATGACAAGCCAGTGAAGGGGACATTTGTCACTTATGTTTATCCGTGTTTTAAGTATGGAATACCGTGTAGCATAGCCTCATTCCTCTAAAGTGTGAAGCTTAAGCTATATGCTACTTGTTGGTTTTTAATTAAGGTTGTGCTTGGTTGCACCAAATATCATGACATTTCATGATATTTGCACCAAATTAGTCTGATTAACAATGAAATTTAGTGACATTTGGTGCAACCAAACAGTGTAAAATAATATTAAAAAATAAGCAAAGATTAAGTATAAAGGTAATGAAAGAGCAACCTGACTGATTTAATATTATTACTTATATTATTTTACTGAAGTCATTGAAAAGATTAAGTAATTTTTACTAAAAATGAAAAATATAACAACTCACTAAAAACATTAATTGATTTTAATGTTTTAGTGAAAAACAATTGGTAGTATAAGCTACATAGAGCGTACCTTAGGCTACCTAGCATGTAGTGTATGCGAAATTAGCATTGAGCGTAGGTTGCATGTGACTTGAGCCATTTTCATAAGCTACGTGGAATTAAGGCTAAGCTACGTACATAGCGTAAGCTACACACTACATAGCAAAGCTATTTAAAACACCGGCATTTAAGGTAATGTCAAAAACTCTATAATTCAGAATTTGTGTGAGCATCTGTATGTCAATATATGGAAGAACAAGAAAAAAAAAAAACAGATTTTGCTATATCTTGGTAACAGGTATTGAGACATTATACCACTGACTATTCAAGAAAGAAGCTGATCCAAAGATAAGAAACTAAATTAAGGCAAGATTGCAAATGCCCAGATTCAAGTGTTCTTGATAGAGACAAACACCAAGTACCAACGAAACGAACTGCTTGTAATCTTGTATAAATCAATTTCAAATGAGAATGTAAAACCTACTTGTAGAAAAGGAAAAATATATATATATATGAGTTCGATGCAAAGATGAGAATTAAGACATATGCATTGATTCTTCAAATATTTCGGAAGTCTTACCAAATTTTCAGCCTTAACATATGGACTGGTTTCGACATTTGTACCAGCTGAAGAAACAAGAAAGCAACCCTGTCAAAGGCCAACAAAAATTGTCAAACTTGAAATCAAGCAGAAGACGATTCCCACAAAGATCAGTAAATAATTAAATGTATTTCCTGATCTGCAATATGGCTTAGTTTAATTTGAAACTAAAATTCATATATGGATACAAAAATTAAGCTGAAAATTCTTCCTATGACTTTTGGTTTCCAAAGGATATTGCAAAAGGAACAGTGAACTCCGAGTGCAATAGCATAGTTTACTGTTTGGAAACAACTAAAGTTAAAGAGGGCTCTTTCCTTTATCATGGAATATGACAAAGCCTGCAAGTTCAAGTCAAAGAAAAAGAATCAATGGTAAAAACTTAGATATCCTAATACAAAAATATTATAGATTTGATTACATGGACTTTGTCTAGCCGTCTAGGTCAAGGGCATATCCATGAAGATTTTCTCTCAAAAAGCTACCATTTTCCATGCCACCAAATGCAAATAGCACCATTTTGGCTTTGAACCCCACTAAACACTATTTAGTGTCAGATGCTGCCTCATATCCTGAAGGACTTTTCATGCTTCTAACTAAACAACCCATGGGAAAGAGATTTGAGAGGAATCGAGTCACTTGAATCTTTACTTGAAAAGGTGATAATAGCCTGAAGAAGTTGCAATACTGTCCAAATAAGCCGAACCATCAGCCAGTTAAATAAAATATGTTGCATCATGCCCTTGGCATCCATGTCAAATTAAATGAAGTTTCATCAGTGTGGGTCTAGTTCCATTCAAGATGGGATGGCTAAAGATCACTTTCAAACTGAAGAATTCTTCCCAGTAGCATTACATAAGCCCGTTAGCAATATCAAATGGGATTGAAATGGTAGGCCAGCCAGTACCTCAAAGACAATAGAAAAAATTTGCAAATTGTGGGCCCATTATTCAAGATTGGCTACCAAGAGATATGGCCTAAAGAGCATGTGAGTGGTTCTTGATGCAGGGGCATTTTCACATCGGGATCGAGTGGGGTAACCTATGAGATGCAGGGACACACTCGGGGTGGCCGGCCTAGCAGGTGGCTCGTGTGAGGCCGGTGGCTCATATGAGGCGGAACTGACCCACTTGATGTGGGGCCCATGAGGGGGGATTCGGCTGAGGACCTAACCCATGGGATGTGGGGCCTAGGCTATGAGATAAAGGAATTGATTCACGAGGGGCATCAATGGGATATAAATATCAAAGTTTTCATGTCTCGGGCCATGGAACACTCATCATCATCTTCTTCTTCATTCAAGCCTTATCTAGTTATCCCAACAAATAGGGATCAACTACACAAATCCTACTCCGCCATTCCACTATATGGCGAACCATATCCTCAATTAATCATAAGTCCTCAAGTCTTTTCTTACTACTTCTACCCACATCCTTTTGAGCCTTCCCCTTGCGCCTATAGAGCCTTCAACTTAAACCAACTCACTCCTAATTGAGGTAGTTCTTAGTCTCCATTGCACAAGGCCAAACCATTTAAGCATGCTTTCACTCATCTTATTACCTATTGCCTATTGATGCTACTCCCAAGTTCCCTCAAATACATTCATTTCTAATTATATCCTTCCTCGTCTCACTCACCTATCTCAACATCATCATTTCAACTTCACTCATCCCATAAGCATGTCATTCATTCACTACCCAACATTCATCCCATAAAGCATGGCTGGTCCTATCGCTATCCTATAAAATTTCCCCTTTGGTTTGAGCGGTACACGATGATTACGTCAAAGTCAAGAGGCAAATCTTCACTTATTTCACCTAGTTTGAATTTTATGAGCAACATCCTCCTCAATGTCTCCGCTTTCACAAATTATTGACCAAAGATATCGAAAATGGTCATTTTCAAGTACTTCTTGGTCAACAATCTTAACTAGTTCCTCATTTCCACTCTGTTTGTTGCTAAAGTTGCATTCCATATACTTTGTTTAGTCCAACTAATTTTTAAACATTTACATTGCAAGGTATCCCTCCATAGTTCTAGCTTTGTGTTTATGCCCTCCCTCATCATGTCAATCAAAACTATGTCATTTGCAAACAACATAGACCATGGGACCTATTCTTTTAAATGCCTCATTAGCTCATCCAAAACTCGTTCATAACCAATGCAAAAAGATAAAGGCTCAATGCCGATCACGGTGTAAGACTACAATATTTGGGAACTCACTTTTCTCTCCACTAATTGTTCTCACATTGTTACTGCTCCATCATACATCCATAATCATGTCAATATATCCTCTTGTGACTCTTTTCTTTCCCAACACCCACCAGATCAACTCTCTAGGGACCTTATCGTATGCTTTCTCTAAGTCAATACTCAATAGAGACCATGTGGATATCCTTCCTCCTCTCCCTATATTTCTCCATTAACTCTCTAAGTAGGAAAATAGCCTCAATAGCTGACCTTCCTACAGTAAATCCAACCGATTTCTGATACATTCGTCTCATGCCTTTAACCTTTACTCGATCACTCTCTCCTAAAGCTTCATACTATTTGACTCATAACTTTAATCCCACATATAGTTAGTGAAATTTTGTATTTCTCATTTATTCTTATAAATAGACACCATGGTACTTTTCCTCCAATCTTCTGCCATGGTCTCCTGCATCATTTGAATTTATAATTTCTTGTCTTGATGCTCTCATAGTGGTAGTCATTTAACGGGTTTTAGAAATATCTTCTCAACCTCTCATTGATCTCATCATCCTAAACCAACACCCTTTGGCCATCATTCTTAATGCATTTAATGCGATCTAAGTCCCTACCCTTCCTCTTGGTCATTTTTGCAAGTTTGAAGCCATTTTTCTCACCTGCTTTTGTCCCCAATCTATTGTAAATATCATCATATGCCTTATGTTTAGTCCCACTTACTACTTTCGTAGCATTCTTGTTTCTATATTGTTTTAAATTGTCTAGTTTTTAGTCCCTTGTCAGGCTTTGATCCTTTTCCGCTAATAGTCTTTTCTATATTATCATCCCACCACCAAGTTTCCTTATGAGTGACTTTTCCTTCTAGATACTCCTAAAACTACCTTCACCACTTTCCTAATGCACCCAGCCATCTAATTCCATATAACATTGACTATTTCCCTGACAATCCACTTTCCTTCTTCCATCAATATATCACTAAATATCATTGTTTTCTCTTCTTTTAAATTCCACCACCTCATTTTTGGACACCTATTAACTTTATTTACTACATTTCTTCCATCTTTTAATTTAAACATCCATAATGATTAACTTATGTTGCATGGTCAAACTCTCCTAGTATAACCTTGCATTCTTGTAATTATCAAAAATATTCAAAGAAAGAGAAGTAGAAGAAGAAGAAGAAGAAGAATTTTATTCAAGTGGGAATTATCCAAAGACATTTCAACACTTCTAGAAGAGACACAGGGTCAAGATTCCAAAACAAGGTACTTCTATAATCGAATATTTCAATAGGACCAAAACTAGGCGAAATGTTGTACTATAGCCCTTGTTTAGTCACTCGGGTGCAAGAAATTCTCTCTCGTATATAGACGCAGCAATTATTGGCATGGAAAGCTCCCAGCCCCAAATTTTGACAGCCACATAATAACGAAAATCAGGAACAAGAAGCTTGGCGAAAAATAAGAGAGCACAATGGATTGAAGACTCGGCGACTCAGACCAACTCGTTCAGTCCTGACTCCTGAGTCAGTCACGAACTGGCCAAGTTGGAGGGTGACCTACGTCAGTCGGGCCGAGTTGGGCACATTTTCAATGCTGAGACATGGTTGCAAACCGAATTGGACACGACCAAGTCCGAGTCGACTCGGACGAGTCATCAATCCATGGAGAGCATCCCCATATAGTAGTGTCAAAGACAGGTTCTGCAGCTGCAACCCCATGAGGACAGGAGTTACTGTCCTCCCACATCATAACCACAGCGTGTAACAAATATAGACGTACTCTCAGCCATTCATTATGCGACAGACCATAGACCAAACATCACACTGATCAAACGATCCCAATAGTCTCAAATTTTCACTGAAAAGGCAAAAATGTAGCAAACGTTACATTATCTACGCGAAAGCTTTTTGATCAGAAGGTTAGGATCATCCTATCAAAGCAAATTTTTTCAGAGACCGATCCCTGGGGGCGTCCAGGCGATAAACGGCGCAGATCATCAGACACATCTGCAGCGTGTCCGGATAATGGTAGGGTTCGCTAACAAAGAGAATGCATTTTAATGCAAGAGGGGAGTACTGTTCCATTCTCGCATACACGGAAACCAAATGACAATGAAAGGGCATTTGTATTGATCTTGAGATTTATGTATGGAACGAAGTGAAAGAAGAGATGATATACCGGAAGTTTGGTGTAAATTAGATAGTGAGGTTGCTTACCAGCATCTGGGCAGAGTCGAAGAGGCCATGATCGAGAAGGGACGTGATCTGATCCTTTGGAACGTCCATTTTGCTGGGCCCTTTCGAGCTCTCTCTGTAAGAGAGTGCGGATTTTTTTGGCGGTCCGTAGAAGAGGGCAGCGTCGGAAAGGAAGGTTATAGTCCGCTACGGGAATGGTAAGGCAATTCGCGCGAGAAGAGGTGGGGAAAAGTGAATCGCACTGCACGTACAGCATATCGCACGTGTGAGAGATCTGGACCAAACGTTGAAATGTCCTGGACTCTATATTAGGCAAGATCACTCATCGTATGCGTCATAAATGGTATGGGTAAAATGGACGGTTAGAATGAAAGTAACCAACGGTCTCTATTAACCTCAGAGGAGTGCCTCCTCCGATCAATGCGCATCCTTGATTTTTTGGATGGTGCGTGGAGGGTTACATGTTACAAGGGTAAGGGTCTCTTACACGTGTGACAATAGGGCATGCGTTTCCCTATTTACCCCTTAAAACAGTTCAGGCGCGAAGGGCTTTAGCATTTGTTTCTGCCTGAATGATTTTGAGTTGAGTAATGTCGAAGCGATACGCACGCGTACGGATTGAAGAGGTGAATCGCTTTAGATGGCAGACGTAGTACACGTGTGTGGTATCCGTTACCTGTTTCATGTGGGGCCTGTGCTACATGCCTTGTTCCTGGGTCCCGGATGGTCGCTCATCAGGTGGGCCACGTGAATGTTGAAAATGGTAGGTGGTGATTTTCTTTCTTTCTTTCTAGATAGTCTACCTTATGAGTGGATTGGCCCGATTAATGGGGCTTTACGGTTGGCCTCTCTTGATGATCAGCTCAGAATTCTCACTCGCGTGCCAATGCTGAAGTTAGTACCGCGATGATTCCCTTCGGTCTCTCGTCGCGCGAATCTCCTTATAACCCTTTTGGTTGAGTTTGAAATTGAGATGGCCACGTGTTGCGTCAGGTGACAGTGGCAGTGGAATTGTGCGAGTGTGCCTCGAGCTGTCGAGGGAACGAGATAGGCCTGTGGGCTGGGGCGGCTACTTGACCCGCTGACAATTGTAAGGGCCTGTTTGATTTTTCCACTCAGCTGTAATTACCATGTAAATAGGTAATAATTATTTACCTAGGTAATTACCGCATCATTACGCGCGCGACAACTTATTTTTTTAACACTTAAATAAAAAATTTTATGAAATCAATGTGCCCCAGCACGATGTATGTAACTTATCCACACTGCTCATTTGTTATGCCAGTTGAATTAAGGGTATAAGCAAAAAAAAATGAGGTAGAACCAAAACTCAAGTAGACCACACTAGAGAAAATAGCGGGAATCGAATGCCTACCATTAGGGCCCTTGAAAGTTTTGGAGTAAGCTAATATTTGTATTTTCCCCTTATCCATATTTGTGTGACCCCATGAATGGGTTAGACTCTTAAAAAAAACCTCAATGTGGGCTCAATGAAAAGAAATACTTTCAACGATGGACGAATTAAGGCCACTGTTTCCTTTTATGTGGGTCATTCGATTATTGGATCTGACTCATTTTTCAACTCATGCCCTAAAATGTTCAAATAAAGTAGATCGACAATGCAGATATATCATATACACTACGGTGGGTCCACAGATTTAAGTTAACACTTTTGTATCGATTTTTAGGGTGGAATTACTCTCACATTTTCAAATAAGGGAAAAAAGTAATAATTACTTATTTACCATGATTTACATGTATGATGGAAAATCAAACAGACCCGTGTAAGCATCCAGAATGAACTAGGCGGAAGCAAATTGCGTACTGTGTAACTTAGTACACTCAGTGTACTGAGTAAATTTTGTGGGGTCCATTATGATTTATGTATTTTATCCATCCCGTCCATCCATTTTAAAATATAATTTTAGAGCTTGAACCTAAAAATGAAGTATATCGAAACCTTAAGTGGACCACACCATGGGAAACAGTGTGAATTGAATGTTTACTGTTGAAAATTTCATGGGGGCGACAGAAGTTTTGGATTAAGATTGTATTGGTGTTTTCCTTTCATCCATGTCTGTGTGATCTTATGAACAAGTTGGATGAGAAATAAATATTACTATGGGCCCTAGAAAGGTTTCAACGGTGGAAGTCATTATTCCAACTGTTTCCAATGGCATAGTCCACTTGATCTTTGGGTATGCTTAAATTTTGGTCCCAACCTTTAAAATAAGATGGAAAAACGTATGGACGGCGTGGATAGATCAAATACATTCACGGTGGGGTTGACAGAGTTTACTCAATACGATAAGAGCGTAATGAGTAACTCATTACGCGATGCAATCCGATTTTGAACTAGGCATGCATATATGTCAATCCAGACCATCCAAAATCATGGGTCCTACTTGGATGGATCATGGATCATGGACATAAAACAAATGACCAAACCATTTGGCCGTTTTAATTTGGCCACATTTCATTTTTAACCGTGGATTTCATGGGAATCATAAGATGAACTCGATCAATGTGTTTGTGAGTGTACGACTGGGGCATGTAATTTGGATGGAATGCATGGCTTGCATGCAACCAATGTTGCGGTTTCATAATTCATAAGCCGGATCCGACAAGATTAGTGGCTAGAACTTTGGGCTAGAGGTGGCAATGGCCCCACGTCCATCCATTTTTACATATCATTTTAAGGCTCGAAACTAAAATTGAGATCTAAGTCTCAGGTGGACCACACCACAGAAAACAGTAGTGATTGAATATCCACAGTTAAAAACATCCTAAGCCCACGGTAATGTTTATCTGACATTCAACTTGTTTATTAGGTCATATAGATCAGGATGAAAGGAAAAAATAAATATCAGTCTGATCCAAAACTTTTGTAGCCTCAAGTTTTAAACGGTGAGCGTTCAATAGAGGTTATTTCCGGTAGCTTTCCTTAGATTTGAATTTATTTTATTTTGGGGCTCAATATATATATATATATATATATATATATATATATATATATATATATATATATATATAGGATAATGCTCAACATAGGGTTGTACACGAACCGGGCTAGCCCGGTTAACTCGCTCAACTCGGCTCGACCCGGAACTGAGTTCGGGTCGGGACGGGCCATTTTCTTCGGCCCGAAACTGAGTTCGGGTCGGGACGGGCCATTTTCTTCGGCCCAAAACTGAGTTCGGGCCGAGGTCGGATAGGTCCCAGTTCGACCCGACTCGGCCCGAAACCCGACTCGACTTGGCCCGACTCGATCAAGTGGTGTGTGTGTGTGTGTGTGTGTGTGTGTGTGTGTGTGTATATATTTCAAAACCTTACTCGTCCCTTTTCCCTTTACCCTTCTGGGATAGTTCACCACCCATCTTTGAAGTGACAGTGACTCATCCACCTCACAGACGTATAACTTGAACGGCTTAGATTCATCTAAATACAGAAAGGAATTATAATGTCCTGACTAGTTAGATTTTTTGTGGAGTCTATAGTTCAACTATCTAAACTGTTGATCGAGGACCTTACAATGGGACGCAGATTACCTGTCAAAGCCCTTCCCATGAACTTGTTGTAAGGTCCGAAACTGGCCCGAATTCGGCTCGAACTTGCTTGATTGCTGACCGGGCCGATTTGGGCTGGACATGTTGGCCCGGTGACCGGGCCGGGCCAGGTTCGGGCTAGGTTTGGCTAGTGACCGGGCCGGGCTGGGTTGAGCCCAGTTCGACTCAGATCAACTCGTGTACACCCCTACTCACGCACAACTAGTTGGACATTACATTTTCGTCAAACTAGCTTTGCATTTAATGAAAACTTTCTTCTTAATTAATGTAAATGCTTTCATTGCCTACTAATTTCATTTTAGCATAGAAAAGTGGCCACGGCTTGGGTGTGCCATCACAGTGTTAATGTAAAATCAACCTCGACCATCACGTATTTCACTCCATTTTAGAGTAAGTTTTCAAAATTTATCCCCATCCCTAGTTCACGAGGACCACACAATTGGAACTAGTGTACATGAAAAGGTTCACCCTCCAAACAGTTTCCCTGGTGTAGCTCACATGAATGATATATAAACCTGATTTTTGGGACCTAGGCTTACTTTTGGTATGACATCTAATGGTTGGAATAGATTTCAAAGTTTCATCAGGATTGGCCCGGTAAAAATCATGGGTGGATGTCTCTCTCCTAATTATTCTCATTGGTGTGGCCCATTTGAATCACTGGTTAGCCTGATTTATTGACACTAGGCCTATTACTTGATTATACATCTAATGGTCAGAGTGGATCTTACATAAATATTAAGTATATCCATAAAATAATTTATTTATTTTTTTTAAAAAAAAAAAGAAGAAGAAGAAGAAGAAGTGGAAGTCCATGAGATATGTGCTTCCAAAACACTGGTACATGTATTTTAAGGCCCGAAGTTGATGCTCATAAGTCGTAACGCTTGCGGTGCCGATTAGCTATTGAACCTGAAGTGATGTCACACATTCTATGAGGCCCACCATGATGTATGTGTTGTATCCACACCGTTCATACATTTGGAGAGATCATTTTAAGTCATGAGCCAAATAATGATGTATATCCAAAGCTCAAGTAAACCCACCATAGAAATCAGTGGGGAGAATGACACTCACCATTAACACATTCATAGGGCAAATATGAATGCAGAGGTTGTGAGTCTTCGGAGACTCACAACTCATCATCAATCAGACAAATGGCGATTGGAGGACTAAGGACGAAAAGTTGATCCCTTATCACGTCTATCTAGAAAATCTAACTGAGGAATTTAAAGATATCAAATTCTCTTATATGCCCCGAGCCATGAATCAATTTACGGACGCACTGGCTACCCTTGCCTCAATGTTGTAGATCGGAAGGGGAATTGGTGAATAGGAACTCACCGTCGAACTCCAGAAGTAACCCGCGTTCTGTCTGCAAGTCTACGAAGCCAAAACTTCTTCAAATGATCAGTCGTGGTACACAGACATCAATGAATATCTCGAACATCAAAAGTATCTGGAATGAGCGACATCAACCGATAGTCACACTATCTAACGGCTAGCGGCCCAGTTCACTATCACCGGGGGCATCCTCTACAAGCGACCGTTCAATCAAGTCATTCTCCGCTGCGTGGACGAAACAGAGGTTGCTCAAATCATGTCAAAAATCAACGAAGGACTATGCAGCCACACATGAATGGACATATAATGGTAAAGAAGATCCTACAGCTCGACTATTATTAGTTAACGATGGAGATGGATTGCTGCAAACACGTCAAGAAGTGCTTCAAGTGTCAGAAGCATGCGAACCAGATTCATGCGCCTGCTTCTGAGCTATACAATCTGATGACGTCATGACCCTTCTCTATACGGGGACTTGACATCATCGGCAACGTCAACCCCAAAGCTTCAAACGGGCACGAATACATCCTGGTGGCAATAGATTACTTCACCAAGTGGATAGAGGCAGCATCCTAAACCACAATTGTAGCATCACACGTGATAAAGTTCATAAAGAATAATATCATCAGCCGGTACGGGATTCCTCAGTTCATCACTATAGACAACAGAACCCCGTTCGTCAATAAAAGGATGGGCGATTTCCTCGGCAAATTCAAGATCAAACGTCATCGGTCAAGCCCATACCGTCCTCAAATGAATGGTGAGGTCGAAGCTGCGAACAAGACTATTATCCGCATACTGGAGAAAATGGTTAAAACATATCGAGATTGGTCGAAAATGCTCCCATACGCACTATGGGCTTATCGGACGTCTGTACGGTCTGCTACAGGCGCAGCTCCATACAAACTTGCATACGGAATGGAAGAAGTATTGCCGATCGAAATCGAAATCCCATCACTTCGAGTATTGATAGAAAGCGAATTCGAATAAGGCGAGTGACAGCGATCAAGATACGACCAACTGCACCTGGCAGATAAAAAGCGCATGCATGCGCTAAGCCACTCGCAATGCTACCAAAGAATGATCGCACGGGCTTACAACAAAATGGTTCGAAAGAGGAGCTTCAAAGTCGGCGACATGGTCATGAAGCGTATCCTACCACTACATTTGCTAGATCCTAGAGGAAAGTTCAAACCCTCGTGGGACGGACCACTGCTCATTTGAGAGGTACTCCCAGGAGGCGCCCTCTGGCTCACCTCTAAGAGGAGAAGATCTTCCCGAGCCCATCAATGCTGACAATGTGAAAATCTATCACGGGTAACCACACCTAACTTTTTCAATGGTTACAATCGCTCAAGTTGAGACTAACAAAAACCAAACAAAAAAAAGAGAGAGAGAGAAACTCCCACCAAAAGAATGCGGAAAAAAAAAGGGAGAGAAAAAATCCCACAAAAAAAAAATAATAAAGAAAAAAAAAAAGGACAGAAAACTCAAAAAGAATTCTAAAGGAGAGAAGAAAATAAGGTCATCTTATATCTCCCAAAATAATCCGACCAACATAGAACGGCTTGCGATTGTAATCAAAGATAAGGACAGGAAGGTAACCAGTCGGCGGATTATGAAGGAAGTTTTTCCGTCTCTCCCATCACTTCAAAAAAAAAGCATACCTAAGCAAAATGGGCGAGTTGAAAACCCAAAAGGGCGGATCGAGTAAAAACGACGGACATGTAACGGACTTGGTGAAATCCTGAAAGGGCATCAAGGGTAAAAAAAGCACAAGCTGTCAAGGGGCAGGTAAAAATAAAAACCCGGGACATAGTGAAAACCTAAAAGGGCGCTACGGGAAAGAACGACAAGAAATAAAATAAAATAAAAATAAAAGTGCGGGTACAGAAGAAGCCGAAACAACGAGCGAAATGAAGAAATGCAAGGAAAGGACCGATCCTGGATCAGAATTCTGTCAGTCTCTGCCCAAATCCAATGGGCACGATCCCAGATGCGCACTCTCAAGGAACAGAGATCTCTAGTATACCACCCAGACCACTGAATACAACGTGGGCTGAGCCCAATATTCTAATCCCAATCATCTAAAGCACAAATCCAAACATAAACAAACACCGACAAATTTGGCACGAACAAAAATGTTCATTCCTTTAAAACATCCTTTTTACAAGTACATTGTTTTCATTCCTTTACAAGAATAAAAATAAAAACATACATACATATACAGGACGAGCAACTAATGAAGTCACGGATCACAAGGTAAGCCTCTATCCTATCCCTCATATATCGTCAGCCTCTGCCTAAGTCTCTCTACCTCCATGCACAGGTAGAAGACCTCGTCTCTCTCCAAGCGACACGATGCGATCATGCTCTCACCATATCGTCGCCCCACCGCTAGACGATGGGCCGTATCCTCACAGGTAGGGCGAAACATCGAAAGCTCAGATATAAGATGACTATGTGGGGCTAATAGGAACGATATATCAACAGAAAGGCTTAAAAGGCAACCAGAAAGGCGACATCGGGCAACTGAAGTTTCATATATACGGAAGATTTGTACGACTGATGATACATGATCATATGGTATAACTAAAGTAATCATCACCAGGTATATAATCATCCGTATCCTTCTGACGAAGCTAAAGCCCTAAAGGCCCACAAATTCAAAGCCCTAGAGGCCTACAAGTTCAAAGCCCACAAGGCCCACAGTCCAAAGCCCAGAGGACTACGAATTTAAAGCCCACAAGGCCCACAGTCCAAAAGCCCCAGAGGCCCACATCTCTAAGCCCTAGAGGCCCACAATTAAAAGCCCACAAGGCCTACATTTCAAAGCCCCAGAAGGCCACAAGTCAAAAGGCCACAAGGCCCACTGGTCCAAAAGCCCATTTCAAAGCCCACGAGGCACATTGTCCAAAAGCCTATTTCAAAGCCCACAAGGCCCATTGTCTAAAAGACCATTCAAAGGCCCATCTCAAGAATCCCAAAGCCCAAGCCCATTGTCCAGAAAATCACGAATAATGCTCCATTAATTCATTAGTGGAGGCCATCTGGCTATTCGATCCAGAATGTACAATAAAAATCGGACGACGATACCCTCCCACGAGATTGGACGGATATTCCAAAATCCTAAAAATATTTCAAATAAAAATCGTTAGCCCCACCAACTCATCAGTGGAGGCAACGTGACTTTTTACTTAATTTGCGCAAATAAAAACCGAACGACGACGCCCACCCTCGAGATCGAACGAATATTTTTCAAAAATTTTTTTAAAAAATAAAATTAAATAAAATCCCCAAGGAGTCTAGTTCCAAAGAGGATAGTTTTCAAATAAAAAAATTTCAAAAAAAAAAACGCACGCGGCGAGCAATACACCGAGGAATCTTCCATATTCTCCAGTTGTGGTCAGTACAAACAACAAAATAAGATTCAATCCTTTCCGGTCTCCCTAGAGGACGATCGAATCCATATATGATACAAGTACGGGTAGCTCGATCTCCATATCTGGACAGTCGTATGAGACGAATGCAGGTAAAAATGATTTAATCTATCTCTGGAAAGAATAATCAAACTCAAAGTGACGATAATTCATTGTAACCAAAGTATCAGAATCAATAGACTACATGGCAAACGATTACTTGCACATACCTAGTCCGGGATGTTCGGAAAGTTTGATCGAATCCAAGTCGGCGTAGTGAGTTTCCTGTAAGGCCGCATCGACATGCAGGGCAACTAACCACTTTGACATCAAACGGAATGAATGCTCTTAGGGTGATTACGTACCAAATGAAACGACATATCAAATATTACGAGAATCCTCATAAAGATGCATCAACGCGCAGTGACCCTACTTTTCACACTTACCCTCCAATGCTATTAACAATCTGACGTGAAAGGGTTGTGGTTGGTGACCCATAATGCCGCATCGACGTGCATGGACAATCACAACATTTTCTTCAACTCTCATAATATATGCGAGTCATTTCTTTTACAAACAGTCGACTGACAATGATATAATGACAGGCAGCATATTCGAACCACTCCCTTTTCTTACCAGAAGGGTGGGGTGTCTACTCGCTTTAGCTCTCTGTTGCTCGCAACCTCGACCAAAGAGGGGCATCTGTAGACACCCCACCCAGGCTAGTATCTTGAGAAAGCTAAGACAATCTAGGAACCATGATCATATCCTAAACCAAACCTTAATCCCAACTTAAACCCTAATCCGAACCGTTAAAAAAAAAAAAAAACTCAGCCTAACCCTAACCCAAACCTCAGCCTAAACCCTAACCCAGCCTAACCCTAATCCTAACACAGTCTAACCCTAGTCCAAACCTTCACCCACAATCAATCCATTTTTTGAGCCACTTCAGGTCATGATTGAGCCAATTTTGAGCCATTTTCAAGCCATATATCCAAAACGGGCTTGTTCCACTCTTAAGACCCAAAAAAGGGGTCACAACCAAAATTAGGGAGAAACTGTACCCGAGCGGTAATCCGATTACCGCTTGCTCACAAAAAGCGTGTGCGGAGCCAACTGGATGAGTTTCGGACCAAACCCAGCCCGGGTGGTAGTCGGATTGCCCGCTTTAGAAACGAACAATTGTCTCCTCCGAGCAACAGCTGTCTCTCATCCCAAAATCAACTTTCATATGAATTTACCCTCCCCCCAGCCTACCTTATTTACCATTTTACCAACCTCTAAGAGCCAATGAGAGCACGCCACATGGTATTCCTCTCTCTTCAACAAATCCTAAGCTGTCATGTCAGCTTCTACCCTTTATAGGCCCAACAATCACCACATTGCCATCAGAAAAGGCTATAAATAGCCATCTCCTCTTCACATTTCACACAACAATTCCAAGGGATAAATTTCTTCTCATTTTAAGGGAGAGAGGGAGAGAGAGTGAGAGAGAGAGAGAGAGAGAGAGGAAGAGAGTGAGGGTGAGAAGGAGCTCCCAAGCCTCCAAGATCCGATTTTTCAGATACCCTTAGCCTCCTCCCAACCATCTCAACCCTATAAGTCTAGCCCGAATTGATCATGGTGTAGTCCATGTCCCAGCCAACTTAAGATCAAGCCAAAGATCATTTCATTTTGTTTATATACAAGCATTCATCATAACATATCTTCCCTTCTCAACCCCCCTGCTTCTCTAGATCGCTTGTGAACATATGCTCTGTGACTTGCTGTACATCGGATCCGGTCACATCATAAATTCCTAGCAATCTAGTCCACTTTTCTTTACCTTTTTGCATAAGCATCATCACATCCGCCTTCTAGACACATCGTTGGACGTATGCTCTATGACTTACCGAAATCTCGGATTTTGCAGCATCAGAAATTCATGTGTGCCTAGTCCTACTTCGATTACATTATTTATCCCTTGAGATTTTCTTCCCACATCAAGTAGAAACTGTACATTTGTACGGGCAAAGAGGGTGCCTAACACCTTCCCTCTTTATAACCGAGGTCCCTTACTCAGAATCCCTGATTGCAGACCAGGAGTCAATCTAAGGTAGGAAAATCTTCAGATTTCTTATATATTCTACGGGTTCTAGCCAACTGCGGGATTTTGAGATTAAATAGCTAGTGGCGACTTCAAACTGATAAGCAAGTTTACATATCCCCCCATAACAAACACACACAACAAAGAACAAAAGCCAAGGTCGCCTAAGAGTGTGGGCGCCGATCTCCCAGCATTCACATAATCAAATAATGATGTAGATCCAAAGCTCAGGTGAACCCCACCACAGGAAACTGTGGGAACAATGACGCCCACTGTTGAAACCTTTATATGGTGAATCTACTTCGATCATTGGATGTGTAATCATGTGCAAGGTACATACGTAAAAAATCAGGCTGATATGTGATTCAAGTGGGCCATATTAATAGAAACAGTCGGGAGAGACGTCCACCCTTGATTGTTACCAGGCTCACCATGATGGGCATGTGGAATCCATTCCAATCATTGGATTCCACATCAGATTCTAGGCATGATGACTAAAATGAAGGCTTGAAAATGATTCGAGTGAGGCCATACCAAGGGAATTTTTTTTTAGTGTAAGCATTCTTTGTAGATTGTTTTTAATCGTGTGGTCTATCTAAACCATTGATGGGGTTGATTTAAGAGCCCTGGGTGTAGCATTGGGTAACTTAGCTAATGGCTGAGGTGGATTTTACATGAACACCATGGTGGAGCCATCTTAAGCCAGTAACTCCTTTTCCTCTTTAAAGTGTCTTTTTCATGGGCATCATTCATTAACATTAATTAGCATTAATTTAGACAACTAGTTGGATGGTCCAACTAGTTGTGTGTGAGCACACACCACACACACACACACACACACACACACACACACACACACGTGGCAAGGCCCATGGAGCACTTACCACTAACCACTTGCAAACTGACACCGTCAGTAGCTAAATCCCCACATCGGGAGCGGATTAGGTGAGTTGGTGTCCTTGGCCACCCTCACAGTTGGGTTCATCTTGATGTAGATATTTATATTTATGTTGTCCGTCTATTTTTCTTAATTATTTTAGGGCACTATCCCACAAACAACCAAATCCAATTATCGGGTGGGCCATATCATAGGAAACCGTGATTATTGACCTCCTCATCATTAAAAACTTCTTAAGGTGCACCTTTATTTTCCATGTAATCTGTTAATAAGGTCACGTAAGTCTAGATGAAGAGGAACCAAAAAAAAAAAAAAAAAAACAAACAAATATCAACTTTTGGAATAATGCCCTAATGGTTAGTCACCACTATTTCCTTTGCTATGGTCCACCTGGTAATTGGATCTACTTTATTTTTGGAATAGTGCCCTAAAATGATATGCCAAAATGGATGAAGCATGGATACATAATACATATATCAAGGTGGGACCTATGGTTTGGGATGCACCGTCTTAAGAGTCCAAGGTCTCACCTAATCAGCTCTTTGGTTTTGGGGTGGTAGCCAACTGACACTCCACCACCACCTTCCCATTAGAGTTTCAAAGGTTGTGGGCCCATCATGATGTATGTGATACATCAACTTTATCTATCTATTTTGGGAAGCCATTTAAGGAATGAGCCTGAATATGAGGCAAATCCAACTCTTAAGTAGACCACACCATAGGAAATGGAAGGGATTGAACGCCTGCCCTTGATAACTTCTTGGATGGCAAACATATTGGATGGCAAAAAAAGAAATATAGTAGGCTTGTAATTTAGGTCTAAGTTACCTAATTAATAGATTGGATGGTATATAAAGAAATACAGTGGGCCCTATGTTTTTTTTTTAATTTTTTTATGGTAGGATTTAATTATCACTTTTTTACTCTTGTGGGATCCACCTAAGATTTGCATCTTTTTTTCATTTTGGGCTCATGCCCTGGAATTACAATCCATAAATGATAGATGGCATTGATTCAACAAATGTATCATTGTTGGGGGCCACAGTATAGTCCACTGTTAAAGTGGATTCAACCATCTTAACCATTATTTTATAATACACCCTGATCCATAGCTTAAGTGGTAGACTAAGTGAAAGATACCTCGTTTCAACACTGAGGTCTTGGTATCGATCCCTAGCGGGGGTGGCTAATAGTGAAGTGTGAACTGACAATGGGGTGTACTAACAAGCTAACAGAAGAAAAAAAAAAAAAAAAACCATTATTTTATAACATAATAGGTGAAATTATATAACCATCGTCAGTCAAACTCAAGCATGTTTTAGGAAAGAGTTTAAAAGCAACTTTAGTTTTTGAATTCAACCAAAACATACGTGTCTACACTGCAGAAAATTTAAGAGGAGCATCCAGTATTGTGCTCTACCACTCTACAGGCTTTGGTGCACCTTAGTGTGAATGAAGCCTATTTATATTCCTAATCGATACATTATAATTGTCTAATTCCCTCCACTATCCATGGTCATCATCTTCGAGCAATCCCATACTATCCCAATGAGTGGATTAATAAATCTTTGACATTGAATATCCATTGAGTGGGGTTTAGAACGAATCGACAATGAAGAATTAAAGTTAATGATTGAAAAACTATATTAACCCATTGAAAACCATAAAAATGCCAGCCATCCTCAAAGCACGTGATGGACGATCCAAACCATGAGATTAGCCCACATATTAATGTCTCAGTAAACTAAGTGGATCCTATGTTGGATCGTGTAAACTTTGAGAACTAAGTTAAATCCACCCAGTCAAACCCACTTTCAATGACCTCCAATGGCCTCATAAAGTTGGCAAAAGTAGTATCAATGGATATCTCTTCATCCATACATCCTCGAGGCAAAGGGATTTGACGGAGTTATTACAATCATGAATAATTTTTAGTCTAAGCATGATCGGCCTCTTAGACCATTTACTTGCAAGCGATCCTACCGATGTAAGTTATAAATATTTTAATTTAGAGAACTATTCATGACGCACATTGACGTGGGGTAGAGCAAAGACGCATTGGCATCGAGTAAACCTGATGGTGGAAATTGTTCATCATAATGCTAAGCAAGTCTCCTGACATAAGATGAGCAGTTTGAATGATTCGGTATATTCAAGTACTCATATAGTCTTGGGCAGGGCACTGAGATATATGGATCGTGTATCTCCTTAACCACAAGTTGATATGTACAATCTCAAAGTGTCTAAGAATGACAAACACATAATAATAAACATGTTCAACTTATATTTACTAAGCCAATGGATAATAGATCCATATAAAGTGGTCAGGGAATAACTGAATATTATTTTTCTACGACATTACCCAAGCAGTTGACAACATGTATGAATTGGAATACCCCGACACTAGATTAATAGACCCTCCAATGAGGATTATTATCATCTCAGCATATGGGGAACCTACTTTATTTTTGAATGCTTGCCATTAAAAACTTCTCATGGGCTGTTGTAATGTTCATTTTCCATCCAGCCTATTGATTAGGTAATTATAAACACTGCCACGCATAAGCCCTTTTGCTCTCTTGTCATTTAACGTGGCCCATCACAAGGAAAGAAAGGAGTGGTTATTCGCATGCTTGTCGCTCGTTCGGTGCGGTGCAATGTGTATGCGGTTAGTTTAGCATGACTTCACTTCATTGGTTGTGCAGTACCTTGAAAATCCACCTGCGTTGTAATGGGATTACCATGGCTGTGCATGCGGAAGCTTGGCAGAGCTAATGAATGAATGCTACGTCCTAGAGGGGAGGTGTCACGCCCCAAACTCGGAAACCGGGCTCACAAAATTCCCGATCACCAAATCCGGCACCAACAGCCTCCGTAGAACCCCATTCTCGGCTCCCAGCGCCCATACGCCAAGTTCCGATCCTTGGATGCTACAAGGAAGATTTTCAACATCAATTTAATTTGTAATAAGCATAACTAAAGGCATAACTCACAAACAACAACCAAAAACTCCATCACATTTTCACTATGATCAAAACTTTACAAGTACAATGAGCATAATGGGAAATACAATGAAAATGGACAAAAAGCTCCAAAATTATCAGCTCTGCGCTCCTGCCTCAGCGCTGCTGCGATCCAACGTCACCTGCACGCAACGGTCGTGCATAAGCTTATAGAAAGCTTAGAGGGTGGTGAAAGTGTGTGCGCAAGGTAGTAATGCAATTATGAAATATTAGAGTAATGCGAAATATGTTGATGAGTCCATGAATATCATTAGCAGTACCAAGGCTATGCGATGCAAGGCATGAATGATGCCGGCCATACCAAGGCCATGCGATGTGAAATGTAACTCAACTATGTGAATCCTCATCTAAGTCCACATATCAATACAACTTAAATTTGAAATGTCACCAGAGTCTAGTACACTCTAAACCAGATTGTCGCCCCATCGCGCGCAATAAGGTAAGTGGAAGAGACCTCACTATCCACCTGCCAATATCGGGGCTTGGCTCGTTGATAGCGGACCCATTCCTCGAGCTGGTCAAACTCGGCGTAGCTTTGCCCCCACCATCTGGCGGGTAAGGCCGCACCCCCTTCCAACCGACCACGACACAGTGGAAAGCACAACCATCTGGTAATCGGCACTCGGCGCTCATGTACCCACTTGGTACAGACGTTGGAGCAACCTCTTGGTATCATAAGGGTTTAGGGACTTTCACCCAGGGATATCTATAGCACCCCATGTAGAACAAGATTTTCGGTATCCAATCCTTCCAACCACGATGCGCCTATGGAGGCTACGACCCTGATGTTACTAGGGCATTCAGTACACATGTCACACAATGCAAGATACATGAATCACGCAATCCAGTTATGCAACAATCTTGCGCGTATCGCGCGCTCATGTAGGGCAACTCTGCCCATCAGGGAGCCCATAAACAATCTGCTCAAAGGCATGTGCTATGATCAATCACTCATCTCATCACAAGCATGCAGATGATGCGTATGAACATGTATAATGATGTTATGTTGTCACATACTTATAATCGGCACCGATAATCAGCATCGGTAATCGGCACCGATAATCAGGGTCGATGATCGGCGTCGGCCGTGTTTATGAAGTCATTCGTCTATAGCGAATGAGACCCACTTATTTGGGGTTAACCCATAAAGAGAATGGGCCTAACAAGGCCCATGGGAAGGTCACAATGAGGACATCTAACCATCATTGCCCATCAATGTGGACGTTAAACCAACATTGCTCCCAAGGAGTGGCCTACATAGGGTTAAACATATAATGGGCCCATGGCCTCACGTACAATCACAATGGGCCTCATTCACGTCACATAGGCCTCGTCATATGGGCCAACATACATTACGTCGGGCCTCAAATACACAATAGGTGGGCTTCGCACCTGAGCCTCAATATTAGGCCTCATATATCAAGTGGGCCTCATGTATATCAAATTGAGCCCACCCTTATGTGTATTTGAGATCTGACCTATTCACAAGTTAACATAGAGATAAATTAAGTGGAAACAATATTGGGGACTAGGGTGGCCTATAGAAGTTTTTGAACGGTGGATGTCACTATACCCCGTTATAAATGCAAATGGTGGGGTCCACTTGAACTTTGGGTCACACACATTCACCCCATGTCCTAAAACGATCTCACCGATGATTGGACGATTTGGATATAACATACGCACTATGGTGGGTCCCATAGATAGACGGTGTGGGAGAGACAAATGGGACCCACGGTACTAACTGACATTGAGAGAGAAAGAGTCAGAGAGAGAGAGAGAGCAGCCACGCTGCCTTTTTCTTCACTTTTCTTTCTTTTCTTTTTCTTTATATTTTTTTTTCTTTTTCTTCTGTAACACAACTACAGAGGTGGGTCCCACGTAGGGCCCACCACAACCTCGTATGTAGTATATAACATATATATTATATAATATAAGATATTATATGTATAATATAATATAATATAATATTTATTATATAACAAACGTCCAGGCCGTCTAAGGCCTGGACAATACATATATCACGGTGTTGCCCACATGTGGGTCCCACCGTCGGACACCACACGTGATGGTGTGGCCCACCAAAGTGGATGGACGGCGTGGATGGGTCCCACGGACCCCACCATCATCACACTCCCATGTTAGTACACACTCCACGTTAGCCACCTTCATAGGGATAAATACCATGACCTCAGTGTTTGAAACGAGGTATCTTTCACTCAGTCTGCCACGTGAGCTGGGGCCCATCGTTGAAACCAGGGACCTCCACCCAGTTCGCCAACGTGCTATGGATTAGGGTGTAGAAGTGGGCCCCAAGGGACATGGCCCACCGTCCATAAGGTGGACGGTTTGGATAAGGCACATATATCATGGTGTGGCCCATTCTTAGGAGGGTGGATGGGAGTGGGTCCCATGGACTCCACCGCCAGCACCCACTGCAGTTCATACATCAATGTCAGCACACATCCAGTGTCTTTGGACGCTGGACAGTGTGAACATAGCACAAGCCTCATGGTGGGTCCCACGTAGGGACGTGGCCCACCTAACTTTTGGGATCAAGCTGACATTTGTGTTTCCCCCCTTACATCCAGGCCCACCCAAAGGTGGTCAGCAAGGTAGTCCCTACGGATGGGATGGTGTGGATCATACATCATAGTGGGGTCCACACAACAAGAGATAGAGAGAGAGAGGGAGACAACGACGAGGATGGAGGGGCCCCGCCACTATGGGCCCCTCTTTGATACAAAGCCTACATCAAGGCGGGTCCCACCGTAAGTGGGCCCTTACATCACAAAAAGACAAAGAAATGAAGATCCAAGATCACCCACCGGCTTCTTCTTGCACCCTAGGCTTCCTTAGCTCCTTAGCTTTGATTCCAACGGAGGAGATGAGGTTTGGATGGTTGAGATGGGAGATGAAAGGGTAGGAAAGGTGGGCCACACTTGTGGCTTGAGAAAGCTTGGAGAAGCTTGGGACGTGTGGAGTTTTCTTGGGTTGCTTGGAATGTATTTTGAAAATGAAGAGAGAGAGGGTTGTAAAGAGAAAGGGATAGATGGGTGATAGAGTGATGGATGTGGTGGTGATGGATGTGTAAGAACTTTTTGACTTTTGTGGTTTTTGGTGTAAGAAATGTATGGGTTTGTAAGAAACTTTTTGACTTTGGGGTTACATGGAAAATGGTGAAAGGTGATGTGTACTTGACATAACGGGATTGGTTGTTGATTGATTGATGTGACATATCGTAGAGATTCTCTGAAAATTCGTACGCGTGGTATTTTTCTCGCACCGAACGCTGGCCCACATCTCCTGACCAGGGTATCGGATCGGCGCGCGAGTCGCGGCATCGGAACCGCGGTGACGACGTGGTCGCTATGGTACTAGTCTTAGGTTGAGTCGATTCAGGTTAACGGCGTGTGACATAAGGTCGCGCGTAAATGCCGATTAAGGGTCGAATGTTGCTGGAATTCGACCGGAAAGACTGTGGAAGTCTATGGAACGGTACGGTCTAGGATACGGGGCTTACAAGAGGTGATTAGGATCAATTAAAATTATCATATTTTAATACCCACATTTGCTTACTTAAGCTAATATGCAAGTAATCTAAGCAAGGTAATTAAATATAAGGCTTCAAAGCCAATAAAGGGTTTAATCACGCACACTACAAATGATATGTCAATTAAACAACAAGTTTATAAACATGATAGTGTACATGTGTGTGTGTGAGGTGTTAACTATCAACTCCTGGCATTAATCTAATCACGTATACAAATAATTAAACATTCAATTGCATTAATATAGTTAAACAAGTGCGCATGTGACAATCCAAAACACAAGCATGTGTAGTAGTTCGGTTTTCCTACTCCACTTCCAGCGGACGCACTCAACCCATGAGTACTAGATTTCACTGTCAGAAGTTTTAAATCAAGTTAACCTCTAACTTTTACAATCATACACAAAGAAGGGCTCCTGCAAGAGACTTTATGTGTTTTTTTATAGGCTCGTCACAAACATCGGGCTTACACAAGAACCTACTGACATATACTCCCGCCAGAGGCTCCTGTAAGAGACTCTAGTTGGTTTTTCGTAGGCTAACTACAACTACGGTACTAGTCCAAGTACCTTTACATTTACTCCCTACAGAGGCTCCCACGAAGACTAACACGTACACACCTGTGTCTGGTGGCCTACACAATGACTTAATTTAGGCCCGACATAAGAGCTAATGTCCTATAAAATAACCTAAATTTATGATCTATATAAGAGCAAAAGTCCTACACAATAACCTAGATTTAGGCCCTACACAAGAGTCAATGTCCTACACAAGAACATATTCTAATTTGAGTCACAAACTCTTACAATCAATCCTACACAAGGAAAGAGAGTATACATAACCCCATACTTGACAACTTACTTATTGGATTGAGCCCCTTTTGTAGCGCCTTCTTAGGTAGCTTGATCGATGATCTTTTGTGCTTCAATAAACTCCCTTTTGCTTCCTCAATCGTAATACCAATGTTTTGTCAAGACTTCAGCTCAAAGATCAAACACCTTCCATTTAATACTCATTTTGAGGTGACATAGGTGATGGGAGGTTGGTTGAATCTCCTACGGTTGATGTGAAGTTGTAATTCATAGTGATTCACCTAGATGAGTCTTCTAGATGATTTAGACAATTGTATACCTATAGAGGTTACGTTTAATCTCTATAAAATGGAGGAGTTCAAACACACTTTTAAAGTGGAGGTTGAAATCCTCATCAAGGTGTTAGTATCAAGGAATATGACTTAAAACTCTTTGGCTTAGAGGCATAGGATGATGTATATGATTATAGACTTACATAAGCTTCTATTGCACAAAAATACATCCAAATGCCTATGAACTAAATGCCCTTTATAAGAAGTTCAAGTTTCAACGGCAAAAAAAATGACAGATAACAGCTTTGTCAATGCCATTGAAAGCTCTTTTATATCATCGAGGTGATCTTCGATGTCATCGAAAGGTACCTCAATGCCATAAAGAAAATTAGATACTATGATATATTTCTCACTAGACATATCTGAGTTACCTTTCGATGCCATTGAAAAAATAAGATAATATGATCATTTCTTGCTGGACATATCCGACTTCATGTTCGATGCCGTGAGGACCCCTCTGGGTATGCTTGATTGGATCGAGCACCACTCGAAAACTATTATTTTGGGGGCATGTTTTCACAATAATTTCACACTTCTTATAGCCTTACTTATCATATTCCAATTAGGTTATTAAAGGCAGGGGATGATCAACAAAGTTTGCCTATTAAGTCAGGATCATATAGAGGTTAAGTGGTTATTTTGGATAAAGGGTTAAGGTCACCAAGTCATCTCATTTACATGTTTTTTTACTTATTTATGTTATTGTCCTCTTGTGTTTTCGGTCTTTAACTTCCAAGGGCTGAATTGATTACATGACACATGGACTCACGTAATTGATAAACGAGATGCATAAATTAATGCATTAACATATCTTTCAAAGGTAGTCGAAAATGGTACGTTTGAATATTTTAGACTCAACACTAGTATCAATATGACTTCATAATCTATGTTGGCTATGACTCGTAGAATTACATAAGTGCGGGGAATCAAAATAATCCTTAACTAAAGTGATTCCTACAATAGTCGACCCATAGCTTATGAGCAAGGGTCTCAATTATGGAAAATGAAGAGGTTGGGAACTCATTTCTGTTCGTGCAACCCACGGTCTCTATATTTATGGGATTGTGTGTTTTTTTTTTTTTTTGGGGGGGGGGGGGGGGGGGGGGGGAATTCATAAAAACTTATAATATTGCCGAGCTAAGCCATGTTACGCTAGGCTTCGGCCTAGGAAAGAAAAATAAAGAATAATGTAAAAGTAATGGGAAAATAGAGTGTATGTTAAGCCATACTGGGTAGAGTTACAAAATCCGAGTATGTGAAATAATAGAGACAATTGCAAAGGTAGTGGAATATGTATGTGTGTGTTGATGTTATAGGTTTGTGCAGAGCAAGATATGGCATGATTTGAGATGTGAGAAGGTAAATAATAAATCATACATCCTTCTCGGTTAAAATGAATGGCCACATGTCCTAAGTTCCGATCTGACTCATTGACTTTAATATTTTTCTCGGCTCTGAAACTTTGATTAATAGAGCAATTTAACACGGAGAAGTCTGAAAAGGCCAAGCTATATGTCCTAGAGGGGGGGGGGGGTGAATAGGACTATGCCAAATTAAAATAAAATTCAGCGGAAATAAAATAAACCAACAACCTTACAACTTGAATCAATTCACAAAGCTAAATTTAAATCACCTTGATAAATAGATATCGAGAGATTGATTCAAATTCAGTTCTAAGGACAACCTTACACCATAATCAACAAGGGCTTATGGTAGGACAACCTTATTTCTAGAACCTCTTTTGGATCAAGAACTCAATATTAATATAAGTAAATGAAATAGCAAGGAATTGAATTTAAATGAAGAAGTAAGATCTAAAATATTACAACAACCCCCACACTTGCTTGAAATGTAAATAATTACAACATTCACATCCCCTTGTACATTCCACAAGATCAAATGATAAAAGATATGAAAATTAAGCAAGCATTCAAACCACAAGTCAAAGAGTTATAGTGGTTCGCTTGTGTGTACACCAACTGTTTTCCAACAGCCACACAAAAAGCTACTCCACTCCTAATATCCTCACACAGGGGATATTAGCGTTCACTAACAAATAGGTTTTCACAGGTTCACCAAAAACCTTTACAATTGTGTCTTTTCACTTGGGCTTACACAATCCAAAAACCCCTCTTTTCTGAGTTTTCTGGTTTTCCTCAGACAACCAATACAATGAGATTTTTCTGGCTCAACCTCAAACAAAACCAAAAGCAAATGAATTTTACAGAATTGTAAAATACCTGGATTTCTCCTTTTTCGTAGCAGCCCGGTAGAACCAATCGGAGTAGATGATTTGAATGTCAAAGTTCAATTTCCAATACTCACATTCATAAGGTTCTAAGTTCTAATTGATTTTAGATTTAACTCGTTGGGCGTAGCTAAATTTGATTTTGATTCCAAGAAGAAGGAATAAGATAATTCCTCTTTTCAAATATGATTGGAATATAGAAACAAAATCAAATTAAATAAGCTAGCAAAAAGGAATATTAAATAAGCACAATCTAGCTTAAAATAAACACAAACTTATCTCAGAGTGATCACTTGAAAATTCTTGAATTGAATGAGAGTGGAAGTTATGAAAACTCTGAATTTCGTGTTCAATTTATAGAAGCAGAAATCGCTCCTACGACTGGTCTTAGAAACCTACGACTGGTCGTAGCTCTAACAGATTTTTGAAAAAATAAGCGCGATCTTTGAAAGCCGTTCTACGACTGGTCGTGAGTACCCTACGACTGGTCGTGGGTCACCTACGACTGGTCGTAGGACCAGTGATTTCGTCGCTGGACTTTAAGTCTTAGCTCCACGACTGGTCGTGGACGAGTCGAAGCCACACCTACGACCGGTCGAAGGACCTCCAGGACTGGTCGTGGGCGTACCAAAAATTTCGAAAAATCTTCAACTTCTTAGGACTGGTCGTGGAATTTCTTGGACTAGTCGAACCAATGTTAGGACTGGTCGAACAAGAGCTAGGACTGGTCGTAGAATAGACCAACCTTGTGTATTTTAAATATTTGAATAATGTATCCAAAGTGACCTACTTAAGGGGTCAACCTAAGGTCATTCAAACCTGAACCATGTCGTATGGACATTGAACTTCAACCTTTCAACGAATGTAGATAAATTGAATTATATCAGGCTTGTCAGGCTTGAGATCTTGATCAACATAGAACTACTTCATACGTTGTTTCTTCAGATTTGAACTTCAACATTGTAGCTTCTTGAGGCTTCATCATGTAGTATTTTGAGGCTTCAACATGTAGCTTTTTTGAGGCTTCAACATGTAGCTTTTTTTGAGGTGTCTTGAATTCCAATAAATGATCATACAAGTACAGAACACCGATAGATGTTTTTGGCACACAAAATTTGACAACCAAAGGAGCATGAGACCATAACACTTACAAAGTCCTAAAAAATGACATAGTCGGATGAACTCTGATGCATGCAGTTTATAAACAGGTGATACGTCGCAACTGAGTTAGCTTTAAGGGACCAATTTGATATATCTCTTACAACACTTCCACCTTCAGACCCTTTTGTCCTCTGGACTCTTATCCCCTTTACCGTGTTCATGGGGGTGGTTTATATAGACCTAAAGCTCAACTGGTTGCAAATCCTGAAAAATTAGAGTGAAAACGAACAGTGGGGCAGGGCTTGCCATTGGTCCAGCACACCATACACCCAAAAGCGGTTGACCAAGGGTCGATTTTGTGTAAAACCTGTCCTTGGTAGACCAGTTTGCCTTTTTTTACTTTTTTGAATATGCTACGGCACTCTGTAGGTGCTCCCGGGATTGTACCCCCCTTATCTTACCGTATGTGTGCTCCATTTATGACTAATTTAATTTGATGGATGTCTCCAGGGTGTGCCTTTACGCTGTAGACATACTTTGATTGGGACTCAACTGAAGCCAGTGATTGGGATTTATTTTCACTTAGTGTATGGTGTCTATAGTCACACACCTAGACGAAGGGAAAACAAAAATATTTGATTGATCCTGTGGATGCTGGGATCCTAGGTTGGAATCGACTTGAGGCCACTTTTCCTACGGGTTGCCTTTTTCGAGGGCTTTTTGGGTTGTGATTAATTGATTATATTTAACCAGGTCACCACTATCCAATTTCTTCGTCTATACGGTCGGCTAGACCTTATAGAAACATTATGGTAGAGATTCGAAGATTTTCTACCTTAAGATGACTATTCAATTTTGCAATCAGAAATTTTCAGCAAGAGACAACGGTTATAAAGAGGGAAGGTGTCAGGCATTCACTCTGCCCGTACAGATGTATGATCTCTACTTTACATGATCTAATTATTCTTGAGAGTGGGGATTCAATTCTCGTATATGAATGTGTGCATTGCTCGTGACAAAATGTGAGGTAATTGGCAAGTTTTCTGTTTGGCGAGATCCGATTAAATCGATAAGTATCAGAGAATACTTTCGAGCCAGTTTGGTGTAAAGTGTGTTGAATGATACGTTATGCAGATGCTCTAGCTAAATGAAGCTTTATTGAAAATATTTGGGTGAATAGTAGTATTGCAGGGGATCATATTAAGTGGCTCGGGTTGAACTTTTGTGGGGTTCAAAGGGCTTAGTGTTTGGGTTGGAGCTCTCTTTCTCACCCTTACTATGGGGCTTAGGATGATTATATATTGGTAAGCGATGATTTGAAAATGGTAAGAATTATTCCAAATGTGAATGACATGAGGGTGTTTATAGCCATCTAGACTGGTTTTCTTGTAATTCCTGCAAAACTTGAGGTTAAAATTGGCTTGGATGTCTGGGATTCAAGATTGACACGTGGTAAAATTTCATGTATTCGTTTGAATGGCATGATGTGTAATTTTGGTTTAAGAGTGGGACATCATAGTAATTTTAATGTTTTGCACATGCATGAAATAAAGCAAGTAAGAGAGTTGCACGTGAGTGGCTAACTAGCCAAAGTACGGCCAGTGCCGCATGACGAGCAACACTGTAACACCCAGTACTTTTAGTGCTTGGGTGTTACCGTGTAACCTAACGTAATATGAATACCGACCTACCTTATGTTAACATTCACCTCTAGTGTAGCCTACGTATGACCATTGTGAGTAATATCCACTCGCAAATCAAGTTTCTACCTAACCGTTAATTTTAATAAATTGATAACTGAATATTAAGACCCATGTATCGTGGCCTACTTAGAAAAATGAAATAATTTAATCTTTCTAATAAAGGCCCAACAGGGGGTTGGGTGAATGAATAAATGGCGTGGATCGAGATGCGACCTAACTAAACAACTTAATAATAATAATAATAATAATAATAATGATAATTAAAAACTTTTCAAAGGTTTATATATTTTAAATGTGTATTAGGCCATCTGATCCATAACCTAGCCATGGAATTCTAGTTAAGTAATTCATTGGACCCTTATAATCGTTGATAATCAAATTGAGAATAATCCAACCGTTGAATTAATAAGGACCAATAAAATAACTCAAATTGACCAAGTGTGGCTCACCTGAGTTATGGATTCCTCCCAATTTTTTTGTCAGGGGTCCTAATTGGACCCAGGGAGTCGAGTGGTCGGAGTAGATTCATCAAATACATCGCACTGGGCCCCACATGATGTGCATGTGTACAATGGCATGTGTGTACCCATGCGACACCGAACCGATCAGCACGGTCAAACAGGGCTGACCCGATGGCAATTCAAAAAAGAGAAATTCTCTCTTTTTCCAGCGTTTCTCCCGCCTGGCCTCAGTTTAAACGGAAAGAGTCCATTGGCATCAACTGTGGTCCACCATCACGATCATCCGAGATGATCCGAACCGTCCATCCTATCTGTGGGACAGATCTGACCAAAACCTAGCTCCTCCCACACGTGGAAGCACGTGTGCATGTTCACAATCGTGAGCACAAATCAATCTTGTGCGGTCGTTTCTCCCAAAAATGGAAGCTCCATTTCCTCTTCCGTTTGCCAAGCTGGCAACCCTAGCCTCCTACATTCTCAGCCGTTAAAAGAAAACAATCCCAACATTCCATTCATTCTACATTTTAAGGCATTCGCAACTGTGGAAGTACGGAAGGAATCTTTCTTGCTGGCATGATCTTAGCCGATGGGATCCTTCTATAAATAATCCTAGGTCATCCCAGGCGTCGAAACTAGGGCGTTGGGCAACCCTTTCGCTTATGGTGTAGATCTCGAGAGAGAAATCATCAGCCCAAGAAAATGGCATCTTGGAGTGAGAAAGCCTCATATACCGTCAACACTCCTAGCCGTCCATCTAAAGCGTGGGTCCCATAATGATCGTAGATCAAATCCACCCCATCCACACATTACGGATCGTAAGATCAACTGTTAACTGATGATCCGCCATTAACGGCGTGACCATCTTCCCCGTCAATTTGAGACACCCATCATCATGTGATGGGCCTTGTTTGTTGATCAAACACCTCTATTAGATGGGCCTTACAGTTAGAAACCGTATACAACATAGGATTAGGGCCATGCAAGCCTGATCTCGAACTAGTGTATGCAACTCTCTCAATTAGATAAATCAACCGTAACTAATCCCTCGATTAGTTACCGCTCGAATCTTCCAGAAAGGGATTAAGATAGCCTTATAAAAGGCGCCCTTTTAGGGCATTCTTTCGGAAATGGAAAGATGGAGAAGGAGAAAGGAAAGGCGCCGCTTCCATTGCCGCACCTAGTGAAGTCGACTCGGTCCGAGTCGCTGCAAAACTAGGGCCGAGTCTAGCATCTCAGATCCCTCCATCAGAGAAGGAAGAAAGGAGAAAGCAAGAAAAGAAGGAGGAGAGTATGAGAGCAGGAGGCAGGGAGAAAAACGAGAGAACGAAAGAGAGAGGTGTGCGACTATGTGGCCGCACCAAGTTGGGTTGTTACTGTCGAGTCGGGTGGACTCGACTCGCTAAGTTCACGGGCTGGACTGTCAAGATACACTGCTAGACGTCCCGGTTAGGAGGAAAAGGAAGAAGAAGAAGAAGAAGAAGATGATGGGAGAAAGAAAACAAGAGAATTGTAACTCTCTGGAAATCGGGGGTTGTGCATACACTCGACTCTTGAGTTCCCGAGTGTCACTTATAACCGATTTCGTTAATATGCGTTTAATCCGGTTTAATTGCGCAAATCTGGGAATTCCTGGAACATGAAGCATTACTACACAAGTCTATTGAAATAAAATGGGACCAAACACACACACACACACACACACACACACACACACACACACACACACATATATATACATGTCCAAAAGAATAAAGGGGGGGCGCACATGGCGTCGCCCAAACAAAATCCCAAAAGAATAACGAGTCCAAAAATAGAGTCGAGCCCACTGCTCAGCGAACCAATCCAGCCTCTCAAGCTGGCGGAGAACCGTCCATCAACTAGAAGTAGGACAGCTCGTCCTCCTACTTGAAGCTCACCTCACCAGGCTCCTCAAGCCCTGAGTCACCTGCATCTATGAACGGGTCTGGTTGGTGTTTTAAAACACCATCCCAGAGTGGGAGTGAGTGATCAACTCAGTGGGTGTTATTAGTCTCAAGTTATAACTGACATCAATTATAATATGAACTTAATGAAAAGCAGTCAATCATCAACACCTAACAACACTTATTAAAATGCATGCATGCGGAATGATTTGATGCATGCCCTCGCCGCAACGCTCCCTCTAGCGACTTCATCTAACGATCGCGTATGACCACACTCCCTCAGAGCGACCTCGACTTCCGAGTCGCCACCCTAACTAATGCAATGCAATGTGATCGTATTAGCCGAGTTATTAGTTAAGTTCATTCATTCAGCAGATTAGGAAATCTGATATACCCCACGTATCAATGCCCTAAATTGGTTGCGAGGCCAAGACCCCCAACGCGTGAGGCCGAGACCCCACGGTTCGTGATCCCGTCGAGTTCCTCATCCCCGACTTTAAGCACATGAGGAGTGTCGAGAGAAAGAGATCGTTCGGGTCACTACGGGGAGGCGCGGCACCCCAGCGTAGGCTAACAGCTCGGACACAGTGTCCTATTCCACCATGGTCGGTTCACGAGGCTGTGGACCAGTTGCAATCGGTTATTGGTGGGCCACTTACGGTTGTAGGGTGTTCCAGGTTCTATAAATGTGTGAGCAAACAGGGTTAACAAATAAGGTTGGCAGATAGTAGGCTAGACCGCATGAGTTCAAGCAAGCGCGTGGCGGAACAACATCGGGTACAAGCGACCTATCTAGTCTAATTACTATCGCCCACACGCACTCGCCCAAATTCATGGGTTTAGCCTCAATACGGTCCTACCAACAGGACCGCCTTTGCCCTCCTCGTATTCCTGACCAACCCAAGGGTTGGGTGGTGATTCATAACATGCCAAGTATACAAGTTATACACTAACATATCAATACCATGTTCTCATGCATCTCAACCATACAAAATGAATACTCCTACCAAGCAAGTAAACATTATCAAGAAATAAGGTGCGTGTGAATGTGTGGGTTTGTAAGGAAGTTAAGCACTTCCTCCATCTTAAGAAATCATGAGCACAAGGGTAATAAATCATACACACAATGAAGCAACACATATGAGGAAAAAGAATCAAGCAAACATGAGCATACTATCATCCATACATAATATCACGTGAGAGGCAAGATCAACACAAAATATGAGAGCTAAGTATGCACATCCATACAATTCCAACAAATATATAATTCCTAGGGTTTCTTTAGAATTTCGAATATAACATCCAAGCAATCAAAATCATTAAGCACATACTAAAATTGGTGTCAGGCCACCTAAGAACAATAGTCCGCACCTATGGGTCGTTGGAGACTTGGAAAACGACTTAGGAATGAGGGTTTTAGAGTCAATCGGCCGGAATCCCTAAAACAAACTCTTGCATGTGAGAAATCCAAGCCAATCTCTTCTCAATACATGGATTTCAAGAGGAAAAGGTGAAGGATTTACCTAGACGATCAACGGACGAAAAGAGCGGTCGTGGTGGAGGGTTTCTTCTTGGAGAAGAGGTATGGAAGAGCACGGGTTGATTTCCTAGGGCCACACCTTGATCTAGGGTCCACCTAGCTCTTATTCACTCTCTCTTCCTTCTCTCTTTACTCTCTTGCTCTCACTTTACTCCCTTAGCAATGGTAGTTGTGGTGAGAGTTATGAGATAAGGGGTTAGGGCTTTATTTCCTAGAGTTGGGTCAAGTGGCCTTAAGTTTCAATGACTTCCCACAATAACCCTCTAGGACTCCCTAT
>JAJHSJ010000018.1:12315722-12384208 GCA_021015155.1 Magnolia officinalis | reverse complement strand
AATCCATACATCATTCAGATCACCCATCCAACGGTCTAGATCATCCATACATGGCCCAGATCATCCATCCATGATCTAGATCGTCCAGACCATCCATCCATGATCCAGACCATTCAAATCATCCATCCAACGGTCTAGATCATCCATACATGGCCAAGATCATCCATACATGGCCCAGATCATCCATCCATGATCTAGATCGTCCAGACCATCCATCCATGATCCAGACCATTCAAATCATCCATCCAACGGTCTAGATCATCCCTACATGGCCAAGATCATCCATCCATGATCTAGATCATCCAGATCATCCATCCAACGGTCTAGATCATTCATACATGGCCCAGATCATCCATCCATGATCTAGATCGTCCAGACCATCCATCCATGATCCAGATCATTCAAATCATCCATCCAACGGTCCAGATCATCCATACATGGCCCAGATCATCCATCCATGATCTAGATCGTCCAGACCATCCATCCATGATCCAGATCATTCAAATCATCCATCCAACGGTCCAGATCATCCATACATGGCCCAGATCATCCATCCATGATCTAGATCGTCCAGACCATCCATCCATGATCCAGATCATTCAAATCATCCATCCAACGGTCCAGATCATCCATACATGGCCAAGATCATCCATCCATGATCTAGATCATCCAGATCATCCATCCAACGGTCTAGATCATTCATACATGGTTCAGATCATCCATCCATGATCTAGATCATCCAGATCATCCATCCAACGGTCCAAATCACCCATACATCATCCAGATAATCCATACATGGCCCAGATCATCCATCCATGATCAGATCGTTCATACATGGTCCAGATCATCCATCCAACGGCCCAGATCACCCATACTTGGCCTAGATCATCCATCCATCCATATGTGGCCCAAATCAACGGTCCAGATCATCCATCCATGATCAGATCATTCAATCAACGGTCCGGATCGTCTATCATCCGTCCAACTATACATGACCCAAATCCATCCACCCATCCAACGGACCAGATCGTCCCAAAAAAGATTAGATCAAATAAAAGGTGGGGCCCCCTTTTTTATCACACCCCACTCAAGCAAATAACAAAAAAAACAAAAAAAAAGAAAAAATATGTACAGCCAGCAACATGGATACAAAAAAATATATAATAATAATATGCGAAATAAAATAAATTATGCCAAGTCCTGCAAAGATCAAAACTGATCAATGGTCCTGATCAGGGTCCTCCCAAAACTTCAAAAAAAAAAAGAAATAGAAGAAAGAAAGTGCAAGATCTCTTCAAGAGGATGGCCCGCCAAAAGCCTAAGGAAGATCCAACGGCCAAAAAATACCTGAAATCAAAAGCAAAAAAGGGCAATGGACCCAACAAGATTTGCTCCAGGGACCACAAATGCGTCCCTGGACGATCGGGCGGGCAAACTAAATGGAAGAGGGGCTGCACCGGACGGACCAGCGAAAGAAAACGGACCAGCGGTCCATCGGACGGACCGGCGGTAGCCGGATTACCGCCGGCGGCAGTCCGACTGCCGCCGCCGACAATCTGACATGGGGCAGCGTGCTGTCCCCCATGCTCACCTCTTGCAACCGGTCCTTCCTTTGGACCGTGGATAAAACCCAAAAAATTTTCGAAAACAGACTTCTGTTTCTTTTAAAGGCTTAAACAGGTCTTCAAAAATTCCAAAATTAAACCTATGATTTCCTAAAGCCTCCAAAATGTCCCAAAAAATTTTAAGAATAAACTCCAGTTCTTCTAAAACCTCCAAAAAAGGTCCCAAAATTTCCAAAAAACCCAAAAAAATCCCAAAATTTTCCAAAAAATCCCAAAAATTCCAAAAAATCCCAAAAAAATTCCAAAAAATCCCAAAAATTCCAAAAAATCCCAAAAAAATTCCAAAAAAATCCCAAAAATTCCAAAAAAATCCCAAAAATTCCAAAAAAAAAAAATTTCAAAAATCCCAAAAATTCCAAAAAATCCCAAAAATTCCAAAAAAAAAAAAAAAAAAAAAAAAAAAAAATCCAAAAATTCCAAAAATTCCAAAAAAAAATCCTAAAATTCCAAGAAATCCCAAAAAAAATCCAAAAGTTTCCAAAAGGTTTCCAAAATTCCATAAAACCTTCGACTTTCCAAAAACCCTAAAATCTTCAAAAAATATAAAAAAATACCAAGTAAATAAACCCCCTGTAAGTATAAGCCCAAAAGGTTTGCCTCTTCTAAAAACATTAGCCCCATTAATTTATTAGTGGAGGCCATCTGACTTTTTACAAAAAAAATTAGCCCCACTGATTTATTAGTGGAGGCCATCTGACTCTCAAATAAAAACCGTTAGCCCCACCAACTCGCTAGTGGAGGTAACGCGACTGTTTACTTAACTTGCAAAAATAAAAACCGAACGACGACGCCCACCCGCGAGATCGAACGGATATTTTCCAAAAAATAAAAAAAAATAGCTTTAAATAAAACCCTCAAGGAGCCTAGCTCTAAAGAGGATAGTTTTCAAAAAAAAAAAAAAAAAAAAAAAAAAAAAAAAAAAAACGCACGCGTCACGCAGTACACTGAGGAATCTCCCATATTCTCCAGTTGCGGACAGTGCAAACAGTTAAATAAGACTCGATCTCTTCCGGTTTCCCTGAAGGACGATCGAGTCCGTACATGATACATGTACGATTGGCCAGATCTCTATATCTGGACAGCCGTACAAATGCTAGTAAGATGAGTGGATCTATCTCTGGAAAGAATAATCAAACTCGAAGTGAAGACGATCCATTGTAACCAAAGTGTCAGACTCAGCAGATTGCATGGCAAACAGATTACCTGCACATACCTAGCCCGGAATGCTCGCAAAATTTGATCGAGTCCAAGTCGGCATAGTGAGTTCCCCGTAAGGCCGCAACCAACGCGCAGGGCAGCTAACCACTTTGACGATCAAATGGAACAAACATTCTTGGGGTGATTACATAGCAAAGGAACAACAGACCTAACAGTACGGGAATCCTCGTAAAGCCGCGACAAATGCGCAGAGGCCCTTGCTTTTCAGACTTACCCTCCAATGCTGTAAACAATCCGATGTGAAAGGGTTGTGATTGGTGATCCGTAAAGCCGCGACAAATGCGCAGGAGACGATCACAACGTTTTCCTCAACCCTCGTGATATGTGCAAGTCATCTTTTTCCAGATAGTCGACTGACAATGATACAATGGTAAGCAATAGATTTGAATCACTGCCCTTCATTCTGACCAGAAGGGTGGGGTGTCCACTTGCTTTGACCTTCGGTTGCTCGCAACCTCGGTCAAAGAGGGGCATCTGTAGACACCCCACCCAGGCTAATATCTTGATTTTGCTAAGACAATCCAAGAACCATGATCATACTCTAAAACCGAACCCTAATCTTAACCCAAGCTATCATCATTCAATCCAAACCATGTCCAGAACCGATACATTTCTTGAGTCATTTTCGAGCCATTCTGAGCCAAATATCCAAAAGGAACCTTGTTTCACTCTAAGGACCCAAAAAAGGGCTCACCAGATGAATTTCGAGGGAAACCGTACCGAGGTGGTAATCGGATTACCGCCGGCGGTAGTCGAATTACCACTTCCTCCCAGAAAATGTACACGGAGCCAGTCACACGAGTGCCGGACTCAACCCGGTCCGGGCGGTAGTCAGACTACCGCCGGCGGTTGTCGGATTACCGCCGGCGGTAATCGGAGTTCCGCCGCGTGCGGTCTGGGCAGGGACAGCTGTCTCAGCGTCCAAAGTCAACTTTCGTATACGATTACCCTCCCCATTCTCACTATTTACGGTTTTACCAACCCCTTTAGCCAATGGGAGCATGCCATGTGGCATCTCTCTCCTCTCCACCAATCACCATGTGCCACGTCAGCATTTACCCCCCTCTTATCCTTAAATTACCAAAAAACCATTGGAGAGGGCTATAAATAGCCCTCTCCCCTTTCATTTTCAACACACATGGATGAGAGGGAGAGAGGGAGAGAGTGAGAGGGAAAGAGTGAGAGAAAGAAAGAAAGAGTGAGGGAAAGAGAGGAGAGAGAGAGAGAGAGAGAAAGAGAGAGAGTGAAGGAGGGGAAAGGAGCTCCCAAGCCTTCAAGCCCAAGTTTTCCAAGCCATCTCCCAGCCTTCACCTCAATCTTTCCAAAAAGCCTAGCCCAAAATGATCATGGTTCAGCTCATGTCTTAGCCTACTCAAGAATCAAGCCAAAGATCTATCATCCTACAAGCATTCAACATGACATATACTCCCTTCTCAACCCCCTTGCTTTTCTAGATCTCTAGTGGATGTATGCTCTGTGACTTGCCGTACACCGGATCCTGTCACATCAGAAATTCCTAGTGATCTAGTCCACTTTTCTTATCTTTTTGCATAAACATCATCACACATCCGCCCTCTAGACATATTGTCGGACGTATGCTCTGTAGCCTGCCGAAATATTCGGATCCTGCTACATCAGAAATCCACGTGTGACTAGTCCCATCATGACCGCAGCACCATCATCATCCCTTGAGATTATTTTACCACACTAAGTCGAGACCGTACACTTGTACGGGCAGAGAGGGTGCCTAACACCTTCCCTCTTTGTAACCGAGGTCCCTTACCCGGAATCCCAGATCGCAGACCAGGAGTCAATCTAAGGTCGGAGAATCTTCGGATTTCTCCAACCTTACATATTCCGTGGTTCTAGCCGACCGCGGGATTTTGAGATCATTCGGCTAGTGGCGACTCCAACAATCACCAAATCAGCTTAATCACCCCCAACATCCCAATTACAACATTTTTCACCGAACAACGTGGACGCCGATTTTTCAGTGTCTACATGTACACTATCTAATGTTTAGGCATGTTGAAGGAATGGTATTGCGATTTAACTAAACAAGCGGATTAAAGTATGATTGAAATTGGATTCATGAACATGCGCGATCAATTCCAAATGCATAGGAAGTTGATTCGACTCTTGAAAGGTGAGGATCACCCTTCAAGCTTTTCTACGTCATGATAGTTAGTTTAGTTCATTCAGTTTGTTGATTCCTTAATCTAGTGCAATGTGGAAACAATTATGAATGTTAATTTCATTTGAGTAATCTTTTACAAATCCAACATGTTTAGATTTAAATTTAAGTAATTTAACATGCTATGGATCTCTAGTATCTTCATTCTGATTTAAGATGTGTACTTTATATGCGTGAGTGCTAACAACATTATATGTGGCTTGTTTTGCCACTTGTGATTGCTTAATGGTGTTTTTAGAAAACTCTTAAACTAGTGGTCACCGTATTATGGATTAAATAAATTTACGTTGTGGACTTATCATCTTGTGAATTGTTTGTGCCTATGTGGCTTTTGTGGGGAATAAACTTTTCTTATCGCACTATTAAATGAAATATTTGGCCCTTGCGGCTTTTAAGGAACAATTGTTGCATGTGATTTTAATTGATTGGCTCTGTATAACTTTGCGATGATAAGTCCCACTTGTATAACTATAATTAGCCACTAGTTGAGTAGGTTACCTTTAAAACTTCCTATTTATTAGTCTCATGAGCAAGGGATGGTGGAATGGGATACTGTGCCTGAGCTGTCGGCGTATACTGGATGACCGACCCCCCATAGTGACCTTAGAGCTTTTCTAAATTAATTGTCTGAATTTAGGATAATAATGGTTGGGTTAATCATGCATTTTTTATGGCATATATTACAGTCTTTTTCGGGTGGTTAGTTCTCCTTGGGTGTACCTTGTGTACTTTTTCGGGTGACTAACTCTCCTTGGGCGATCTATATATTATTCTGGTCTTTTTCAGATGGTTAGTTCTCCTTGGACGTACCTTTCTGTACTTTTTCGGGTGATTGACCCTCCTTAGGCGATCTATATATTATTATGGTCTTTTCCGGGTGGTTAGTTCTCCTTGGGCGTACCTTTATGTACTTTTCCGAGTGACTAACTCACCTTGGCGATCTAAATATTATTATGGTCTTTTCCAGGTGGCTAGTTTTCCTTGGCCGTACCTTCGAGTATTTTTCTCCGGGTGGCTAGTTCTCCTTGGGCGTACCTTCGAGTATTTTTCTCTGGGTGGCTAGTTCTCCTTGGGCAACTTTTTACCAGCTAGATGTGCATCCCCAGGTCTGTGAGCATGTGCATACATCCATGCATTTAAATAAGATCATGTCTGTGAACTTTTTTTAATGAATGTGTATCTGATAAACCTTATCTGATTTTTATGATAATCATTGTGTAATATTTGTTATATACTGTCTTTGTTAACTATGCTTAATTATCTTGATGTTATGATAAATCTTGAGGGGTATATCTCACTGCGATAGTCATTGACGCTATCGAACCGTACTCAGTGTGCAGGAGACATAGATAACGCGTATGTTGGCGTTCATAGGGAATGGGAGGAGCCAGATGATCTTGCGACTCTTCATTCCTGATTTTATTTGTATTTAATTTATATTGTTATGTTTGTAAAGGTTAAGACATTGGTTGTATAAGGTTTTGGGTAACCACTTGAAACCATGGTTATTTATATTTGGACTCCCTTCTTATACTTGAATTGTTTTTATTCCGCTTAAATGGTTGACTCTGATAAAGAAAAAAAAAATGTAAGTGAAATTTGAGTTACAGTCAAAGGTTAACACTCGAGTTTTTGGAAAACAGGTAGCGTACTCGGGTTTCGAGAACCGGGGTGTTACAAGCACTCTAAGGCCCTGTTTGGTTTTCCAATTACCCCGGTAGTTGGCGGTAAAGAGGGCATTAATTACAATTTACATGTATTAGTAATGATTGGGTAAATTCTGATTGACTGTTATCCCACGATTGTTTTCCTGAAATGCAATAGTGTAATAGACAGTCTTTCTAAAATCCTCTGTTTGGGCGTGCGTTGTTACAGTCATGTCAAACCGAGTTTAATGGTATGATGTCCAGCACCTCAGCTCTACAAGGACTACATACCACTGTTTGATTTCTTCAGCAGTAGTAGCTAGAGGTGCGTATTGTTTTGTGCCCCTCTCACTGGATCGATGGACTACGGTCACCGTGACCTGTGGGACCCACTATCTATGATATCATCTACCGCAAAGTACAGACGGTGCTACCAGTCCACGCAGGGCCCATATGGATGTGTGTATTTTTGTGCACACACAGTATATAGTAATATATATACAAAATTATCAAAATTTCCAAAAACTGAAAAAAAATCTTCTCTAACTGATTATTGGTCAATCACCTAAGCCTGGATAGACGAAATAAACAAAGACCAGGTTCAAACCAATCTTCCCTGATCGATTATTGGATGAGATTCAAAACTTCCTACCGTGTGATCCACCTGATATTTGAAACTACCTCATGTTAAAGACGAATCTGATTTGCAAAAACGCATGAACGTCCCAGTTGCAGAATAGACATGAGCTGTCAGTCCCAACAGCTTGGACCAGTGCGAAATCTCACCTAATCCCATAAAGGACTCTAAAATACACCTTAAACATCTACCCACTTAAAACCCAACGGCATATAAGCTCAACAAGCCACACTAGGGAGACCATTTGTAAACAGAAATGGAGAAGACACGATCCTCCCTACATACATATGAACGCATTTTCAACGTCCTAGTTGCAATTAGGGGTGTACACGGGTCGGGCCGAGTCGAACTGGCCTCAGCCTGTCCAGGCCCGTTCAACAACCACACAAGGCCCGAACCCGACCGGGCCTGGTCACCGGGCCAACATCTCCAGCCCGAACCGGGCCTAGTGCGAGTTCGGGCCGAGTTCGGACCAGTTTCGAACCTTCGAGTTCAGGCTAGTTTCGAACCTGAGTTCGGGCCAGTTTCGAACCTTACAGCAAGTTCATGGGAAGGGCTTTGGCAGGTAATCCACGTCCCATTACAAGGCCCTCGATCAACGCTTTAGATAGTTGAATTATAAACTCTACAAAAAATCTAACTAGTCAGGACATTTACATACATTTACATACATTTGGCAAAGCATAAAATAAAATATTTTATACAAATTAAATACAGTCATACACGGGTCGGGCCGGACCGAGTCGGATTTCGGACCGAGTCGGATTTCGGACCGAGTCGGGCCGAACTGGGAGGTATCTGAACTCGGCCTGAACTCACTTTCGGGCCTAGAAAATTGGCCCGTCCTGACCCGAACTCAGTTCCGGGTCAGGCCGAGTCGGGCTTTTTCGGGCTGAGTCGAACGAGCTAACCGGGCTAGCCGGGTTTGTGTACACCCCTGGTTGCAATATCCAAAACATATATAATTTAAGCAGAATAAATAAATAAATAAATAGCAAGAATTAGATGTCCATATCAATCCAGGCAGTTTAGTTAGCGCCAATACATGATCTGAATGGTGATAATGAAAACCAGACAACCAACGATAAGCCTAATCAGTGCCACAACTCTAGTATATCTTCCATAGCTTCTTGTTGTTTCCCATTGTAATCGGTGAATGAACAAAAACTGTATGGTGCTGGGGTAGTCGCCGAAGGCATCGGGTAATTATTTGCAGAACCCAGTCCACTGTTCGACATAGGATTGTCTTGTTCCTCGTCGATTTTCGGTACGGGTGCATTTCTTCGCTCCAAAGACTCATAATACGCCGTCCACTCAAAGAAAGCCTCGAATGTTTATTTGTATCCCCGAAAGTGGGCCATTGAATAGCCCTCGACATGCACCTGACACTCTTCTCATGTATAGTAGATTTCAGGTTGCTGTCCATTGAAAACAACATATATCTTCTTACTCATTTGCACATATAACGAAATTATGAAAAACAACATCAAACAGATAATTTTACTAACGGAACATATTAATATGAACAATCAAAATTTCTATCCAACTATAGAAGGAATTCTTCAATTATGTAAAGATGCTTCAATACCTGAAACACGGAGTGAAACTGACTTTGAAATACATGTGTATGTATCCTATTCGTTGTGTACATATAACCATCATAGTCAACAACATCAAACATGCAATATTATGAAGGAGATTATAAGCAGGTTATGCGGGTTGACAGTCATTCTTCTGATTAAGCAGCAATCGAACATCAACATCCAAAAAGAAAAAAGAAAAAACCCATATCATCCAAAATTACCAACATATCAAGAGCTAGTAAACTTCACTAACAGCAGAAAACTAAAAAGTACTGTCCAAAAAAACCAAATGACTGACCAGCAATATCAAGCATAAACCCAACAAAAAAGACGAGGGAACTGTGATTAGTCAGAAGACTGATCTGGTGCAAGCAACACCAACACAAAGTCCAGCCTCCTATGCTCAGGAAGAGAAAGGAATGAGGTGGATTGTTGTTCATCTTTTGATAGGATTCTTGTTGCGCGTATGATCTCGTTACTTGTGAGGCTTTCAATCTGCTCCAGTGCAAGTACAATCTGTTCCATACGTATGATGTCCTTCCCTTTGTGTATGGTTATAGCTAATGACTTGACAGCTTCTGCTACGTCACTCATCCCTTTGCCAACGACGTTGCAAAGGCGTTCCAATCTGGCTCTCTTCCTATAACTGTTTATGCTGCATGTGTTCACGGAGTCGTTGCCATTGAGATTAGGACTACGGTTTCCAACATGAGTGCCATCATGACTTTGAAATGACCACTGGATGTCATGTCCACTATCTCCCACATCGTCACTAGATAAAACGAGTGTATCGTCATTAAAATCAATCGATGCCGTTGGTGTAACATCGTCATTGCGAGACTTTCTCGAACGCATCATACTATGTATATTTCCTGTCAAAGCACGCAATCTAGTAACTCGGTCATTTCTAAATAAGTACGTGAGGTCATCATACCTTCGCACCGGTTTCCCCCAAACATGTTGCGCAATGGATGTGACTATTGAAAATGACATAGAAAAATATTGATTAATAAACAACATTCGAGCAGATTTGGACAATAGTATTTAAATGAAAATATCAATCTCACCTGTATGTAATCCTCCCAGACGTCATCTGGCACGGTTACTAGCTTTTTATCATCATCCCATCCAAACCCACTAGCATTCAGGGTGTCCCGAACCTCAAAGTACAACCTCTTCAGTGTCCGGAGGCGATTACCAACATGCTTCTCCTGAATCGATATCCCTTGTGTACTCTTGACAGCATCCACAACCGTTTTATAGGTCTCCCTTTTAAAATCGTTGGCACTCTTGCGACCATTTGCAACCACATCCATCAACGTATCGATTAAACAGTCATCCATTTCATCAGTCCAACGCATTACACCACCAGACATAACGTTTTCATCAAGCGATTTTGATTTATATTTGCGTGTTGTCCTTCGTGGTGTGTCACACTGGCCTTACCTGGATTGTTTTGTAGGTGTAGATTGGTTGTATAGCCTATTCGGATCCATATCGTCGTCACTATTAACTTCAATAATCTACAAATAGTACAATGAACATATTTAGTCTAATATGTACAACCAAAGCATGTAGGTCATGTGAATGCAACAATTTAACAAAACTGAAATATAATACTAATACGTAAGATGGTATATAGATATTGGGGTAATGATCAACTTCTTATAAGCATCCCCTTAGCAAAATGGTTTCAAACACAGGCCTTGTAGGCAACGGAGTACAATCATGTAATCATATTACTTACTACAAAATGACAAATTACAATTCAAATATCAAACAATATGACTCACAGGATGAGATTCATTCCACATCCTAGTTGCAATATTGTCTCGATATGTCACCCATTAGTCTTTCTCACGTTGTGTCACATTAATATCGCATGGTGATGATCTATACTCTCCATTACATCTGTAGATGCGAGTTCATCTTTTACCAAACCATCTCTTTCAGATAAACAGATAAAGTTATGTAAAACACAACATGCGATGACAATCTTCACCTGTGTTAGAAGGTTGTATGATAGAGCTGATTTGAGGATTAAAAAGCGGGCTTTCAATACTTCAAAGATTCTCTCTATAACGTTTCGTAGTTGAGCATACCGATAGTTGAATAGTTCCTTCTTATTGGAAGGATTGCGGCTTGTGCGGTATTCATTGAGGTGGTACCGTACACCGCGGTAAGGAGCCATAAATTCAGGAGAATGAACGTAACCAACATCAACTACGTAATACTTACCTACAATTAATTATGATGAAATATCAAGCAAATTTCGTGATAAATCATAATATCAATTGGCTGTCAAACGGATATACACGAAGTACCCTCGGGGATAGTAAAGCGATCGATGGAATGTGTCAAAGCACTGTGTAAGACGCGTGCGTCAGAGGCTGATCCCTCCCATCCGGCGATGACATATACGAACTTCATGTCAAATGTACATGCACCCATTACGTTCTGAGAGAGTGCCCCTTTCCTATTACGGTATGTTGCACTTTCCAATGCTGGTACATAGGCGGGTACATGAGTCCCATCAATTACACCAATGCAATCCTAATTTTACATTGAATATTCAGGAAAAGAAATGTAATATAAACTTATGACATGATTAGACATTCTATTATGTGTTTACAATGGAACATACCTAAAAGTACTTACTCCAATTGGGATTGGCTAGGATCTCAACTGGTGTTTCCGCACCTGGGAGTTTCACTAACTCCAGATATAATCGGACAATAGCATCCACTGTTTTACTAAAATATTGGCTTACTGTTTCTCCAGATCTTATAAACTGATGCTCGATGACACGATTTCTAACATTATGTCCCACCGTGTGAAGGAACATGACAAGTTGTTCCTCCATAGATACATGTTTCCGGTCTGAAAAGAGATTTCTATCCCTGAGAAACGAGCATAGATTGAAGAATGTGACCTTGTTCATTCAAAGTTGTGTTACACACTCATTGTCACCCGCTCTAATAATCCCGTTTATTAGCTTCATTCTTTCAAAGTCGCCGAATTGCAAGGTGATTTAAATAATATATTATTGCAATATTCCTTGATTGCAATTGTTGTAGTTGCTGCGGCAAGTGTAGCTGCAAAGACAGCCATTTCTTCTTCCGTCCATCCATGTGCCTCCATGTTTTGTTGTTCTCTTGTAGAACACACCAAGTGAAACTGATTCAGCAACATCAACCACATCAATATTCAACACCAGTTCTATATATCTGGATTTAAAATTTCAAATGTTCTTCAAGATATACGAACTTCAATCTATGGAATAAAAGTTGAAATCCTATATCTACTGATTTGTCTCTATCAAATTTTTTATTTTTATTTTTTAATTTACAAAATGAACAATGTATAGAGTCGATCAACACAGTAGATAGGAAGTTGTTCGATGTACATCAACTATTGCCTTTGGAGAAATCCCGTCTATATAATACGAATATTTTCGCATCTATGAAGTATTTAACATGTATTAGCATCTGGTATACCAATTATTGTTAAGTATGTGATTAGAAAACGACCAAAGTACCTTTCACAACATACCTACATAAGGATAAAGGGGTTATTAGGTTAACCACAAATAAATAGGTGCATTTATATAACACCAACCCTGATAATCATATTCATCGAATGCCCAAACATAATTCGAACCTTCTTGATGGATAGACAGCAGGTAAATGTCAGTGGTTAAACCATTTCCATTGATCAGCAGCACATTCATAGTCAAAGAAGAAGAAGAACAACAACAAGAGGCCTGTTCGGCTGTTTACCTGTTTAACAGACATAAGAATTTGAGTAGATTATTCCACCTGTAAATTATCATTTGCAGGTTACTGGGAACCTCTGGACGTGAATGCAACTCAGGTGGGGCGTGCCTTGCATACACAGGTCTGATCAGACGCATGTCTGTGGTCATCGGGTGGGCAAAAAAAAAAAAAACTGAGAAACGTTCCACCGTCGGTACTTTGGTGGACCCAATGATAACCATATTCAGATAATTTTACAAATAATAGCTCCAAAGACTCACATTTGACCATGGGTCCCATATGCCTATTGGACTAGGACATAAGCAAGGAAAAGATCTATGCAAAATCGGAATATGGACATTCAAGGATTGAGAACAATCCGCACCCATCTGATCAAGGGTGGATAGAAGAAAGCAGCACATTCATAGTCAAAGACGAAGAAGAAAAAGAACATTAGGCCTATTCGGCTGTTTAACTGTTTAACAGACATAAGCATTTGAGCGGATTGATCCACCTGTAAATTATCAATTGCAGGTTACTGGGTAGCTCTGTGTGTGAATGCAACTCAGGTCGGCCGTGCCTTGCATACACAAGTCTGATCAGATGAGTGTCTGTGGTCATCAGGTGAGCTACCAAAAAACAAAGCAACGTTCCACCGTCGGTTGTATGGTGGACCCAATGATAGCCATGTTTAGATGATTTAACAAATGATAGCTACACTTTCATTTGACATAGCTCCCATAGGCCTATTAGACTGGAAAATAAGCAGGGAAAAGAGACATGCGCAACCGGGATTTGGATATTCAAGGATTGAGAACAATCCAAACCCATCTGATCAAGGGTGGATATTTACTAGCAGCAAATTCATAGTTAAAGAAAACGAAGAAGATCCACAAGAGGCTTGTTCAGCTGTCAAAACGTCATCTGATGGCCCACACTTCTTTTCTACAATATCAATGTCAAACATGTGGGCCACATGTGCCCCTCCACATACAGAATAGGACGATTCTTCTGTTTCCAGTAACCATATTTACTTATCCACTGTATACTTCCCTTGAATACAGGCAAATTTCTTACATGTTTTGGAGTTGCTGTAGCTTATGAGGGAGATGTCACTCGCACACGGCAAAGAAAACCACTGCATGAGAGAGGAAAACATTTTTCGTAAATGGTAAAGAAATCGCAAAGTCGAATACCTGATTTTCAGCCAAAGAAAGGCAAATGTTGTTTACCTGTTCTTGAGTTGTTGTACGTTATGGAGAATATGTCACTCCCAGACGACAGTGAGAACCGTTGATGGAGAGAAGAAAAATGTACCGCAAAGGTAAACAAGACGAGAAATGTAATACACGATATTCCAATAACATGCAAGGTTAGTTAATTCATGTAATATGTAATATCATGCCAGGCAAGAAAGATGCAGTAACATGCAAGCCGGGAACTTTGGAACAACATACAAAACGTGATAACCCGAAGAAGATGAATCGAAACGCGGTAGGGCTGAAAGTTGGGCGGGTTCAACCCGACTGACCCGTGACCGACCCAACATTGGGTTGGGCTCGAATAGGATATATCGGGTCTGATCTCAAGCTTGGGCTATACAAACAGCAACCCGATAAAACTTGGGTTGGGCTCGGGTTGCCCGAACCCGATCAATATATTAGTTACTTATAAATTATAATTGAGTGTGGATCGTTTGTGTCAAAGGCACATTAGTGATGTCGGGTCTCATTTGTCCACGTCATTTCCAAGGACTCAAGCTAACAAGATATGCCAGATTTTTCTCTCCCAAATAGATTACGTGCTATGCTACATGACTTTTAAATGAGTAGTTGTCCTACATTTTAGCTTATTTTTTAAAAGAAAAAATGAAGTTCTTTACGATGAATAATCACATATATAATTAATAAAATCATATATACAAAAAATAAGTCCTATATTGAAATATAATAAACTAATGTAATAACGAAAATATTAGCGTATATACCCGATCAACCCGACCGAGCCCGCTTGGGTTGGGCTTGGGTTGAGAATTCCCAACCCGAGATTGAGTTGGGTTGGGTTAGGGTTGAGGTATAAGAACCTTGGGTTGGGTTAGGGTTGAGCACCAACCTGACCTAACCCGCCCGACTTTCAGCCCTAAAACGCGGTGAATAACATGAACAACCCCGTATAAGTATCTGTAATCGTATGGAGATACTGTGGAATCTGCCGATGAGCACCTAATAATAGAGAAGCTCCGAACCCTTGACATGTCGAGCAGGGAAACAGAGAAGAGGAATGAGAAGAAAAAAAATGAAGAGAAAATAAATGAAGAGAAGAATCATCTCTGAAATACCCGTCGTCGTCTACGTTAGACTGAATATGAATAGGTTGCTTGCGATTCGGCCCTAGATATTTGGATCTGCCTCATTGTGGGCTCATGCCCTAGCATGAGTAGACAAAATGGATGGATGACGATAAAACACATACATTGCTACGTGGCCCACATAGATTGTTAACCAGTAGGGATGTGGCACGCCCGCCACGTACAACGGACCTGGTAGAGGATTCTAGTCTGACGGCGAGGCAGGCAACACCATTTATCCCGCTGTCGGCCATAGCAGGGAGAGGGACGCGGATTGCGTCCTACCCCCGCCTGGACGGTAATCTGTCTGGGTGGGCTCTGTGGGGCCCACCGTGATGTAAGTGTTTTATCCACACCGTTTAATGATTTTTTCAGAAAATTTTATCATGTAAACTAAAAAATGAGGCAGGTCCAAGGCTTGAGTGGACCACAAAGTGGGGATTGAACGTCCACCATTAAAAGCTTCTTAGGAGCTAGAGAAGTTTTGATCAAGCTGATATTTGTGTTTTCACTTCATCCACGTCTACATGAGCTTATGAATAGGTTTTATGGTAAGAAAAACATCACCTGGGTCCTTAGAAAGGTTTCAACAGTGGGTGTCATATCAGTGCAGGTTTCTTTGTTGCGGTCCACTTAAGCCTTGGACTTACCTTATTTTCTGGTTGACAGATTAAATTTATCTGAAAAATTAGTTAAACGGCGTGGATAAAACACTTACATTACGGTGGGCTCCACGGAGCCCTGGGGTTAGGACGCAATCCACGTCCCAGGGAGAGTGCCAAACCGTACAATCTAAGGAGCCGATTGCGTCCTACCCCGTCCAGGCAGGGCTCTGTGGGGCCACTGTGATGTAAATTGTTTTATCCACGTCATTCATCGCTTTTATCATATAAGCTTAAGATACTATTCTAAGAATGAAGTAGGTCCACAGCTCCAGTGGACCACACCAAAGGAAGCGGAAGTGATAATGACACCCACCGTTGAAACCTTTCTAAGGTCCAACGTGATGTTTTTTTACCATCCAACCTATTCATAAGGTCATGTGGACTTGGATCACGTGAAAAAACAAATATTATCTTGATCCGAAACTTCTCCGGTTCTTAAGAAGTTTTTAACGGTGGAAGTTCAATCCCCACTTTGTGGTCCACTTAAGCCCTTTACCTGGTTTAGTTTTTGGTAATACCTTAAAATGATATGAGAAAAACGATTAACGGCGTGGATAAAACACTTACATCACGGTGGGCCCCACAGAGCCCTGCCCGGACGGATTACCGTCCGGGCGGGGTAGTACGCAATCCGCGTCCTCAAATTAGCTGGCCATCGCTGCATGTGGGTCCCATTCTGCGACGCATGCAAGATGAACCCATCTAGGGTTTCGGAAAGCAAGATGGCATCTCCTTCAACATCTAGGGTTTCTTCCAAACCAAAACCCAAACCATCCGTTTCGGTTCGACTCGCATCTGCTATCTACCAGAAATCATGCCCGATCTGCCTCCGCAGCATCGAAGGTCACAGAGCGGCTGTGATCAAGGTCTGTTTCCACGCTTATTGCATCGATTGCATCCGGAAATGGAGTTATCTGAAGAGGAATTGCCCTCTCTGCAATGCGGAATTCGATCGCTGGTTCTTTAACATCAGGGTTTCGACTGGCGATTTCGAAGAAGAGCGGTTGCCGGATCTGAAAGAGAGAAAGGAGGTGGTCGTAGAAGGCGGATTCAGACGCGGAAGGAGCGAAATCCATCACAGGTCAGAATTACAACAGTTTGATTTTTAATTTCTTTGTGTTGGTTTTAGATTCTCAGTAATTGGTCTGCAGAAAGAGTCGTTGATATTAGCACCAGCAAAATAAAAAAATTAAAAAAAAAATCTCACTTTCCGGCCTTATTTCGATCTTTGAGAATGGCGCTGTGACCTTATAAGGGCCTGTTTGGATGCCTGTAACTTTTTTAAGTTGTAAGAAGGTTACATGTAAATTACTTACAGGTGAAAGAAAGTTACAGGATTAAGTTACAGGTAATCCTGTTTGGATGTAAGTTGTAACTTACTTTTTGTGTTTGGATAACTTGTAACTTTATTACAGGTAATAAGTTGCATATTCATGCTAAGTAGATATTGAAATAGGGAATCGTTGAAAAATCAGATTAACACGTAAAAAAGATTGGATAAAATTATTCCATTTTATTAAGCCCATGTAAATGAATAGTTTGGTTGATTCTTAGGCTAAACAAATCAACAGGTGGGCCATAAAAGTGGGCTTACGTTTTCGAAATGCTTGTAATGTAGGAAAAAAAACTTGAAGTAAGATGTCCAGGCAAAAATTTCCCACAGGAGTGACTCTTGTTGGCAAGGATAGGTTAAAGAGAAATCACAAGCATAGGAAGCTGCTTCTACCAAATTCTGCATTAGCAGTTAAAATCTCAAAGTGGGACATTATTAAAATGGACCAATATCAAGGGACTGTTTAAAACCAGATATCTTAACACTTCGATGTACCCTCAATTTCTCACCATTTGACAACAGGCAAGAATCCAGATGCAAATGGAACTTGGGACTGTTTGAAACTGGATATGTTAACAATGCAGTGGGCACTCAATTTCAAAACACTTGAGGACGTGCAAGAATCTCAATGCAAATAGAAATTGGGAGCGTTTAAAAAACCATATGTTAAAACAGATTTGGGACCTACTTGGGGACAAGTTGAACTGACCAACAAGCCCCACTTATACAAAATGAACAATGGAATGGCATTGATATAAATTCTATACATGATGTCACCACTGTTTCATGTGGTGTGGTCCCACTATGATGTAAAACAGATTTGGGCCCCACTATGATGTATTTGTTTTATCCACTCCACAGACCATTGGACATTACCCACGCCTCTAGCCAAACTGCGTGACGGAAAAAATAAAAGAAAGAAAGAAAGAAAGAAAGAAAGGAAAGGAAAACCAAAAAACAAAAGGAAAGAAAGAAAGGGGTTTTCTAACCCTGCTGAAGCTGGATTGGAGAGGGAGAAGGAGGCTGAGAGAGGGAAACGGAGGCTGAGAGAGGGAGATGGAGACATTGGAGAGGGCAGCTGCGATTCTTTCCAAAAATTTTCATTTCAAAATTTCCAACCGTTACCTGTATCAACTTGAAAAACGACTCAAGTGCTTGTATCATTTTCGCCTCTCTCCTGTAAGAAAGTCACAGGTTGAGAGAAAGTTACCTGTGACTTTCCTCCCCCAAACACTAACTGTAACAAAGTCACCTGTAACTTTGTTACATTTTAGAAAAGTTACAGGCATCCAAACAGGACCTAATGGTCGGCTGGCATTACTGTTATGCAACGGTAACAGCTACTCTGGAATGGGAAAACCCATCATGGAAATTGGAAAATGTAATGGCCATGAGAAAACAGTGATTGCTTTTTTCCCTAAGAACTCCGGTTTATACATGCATGGAAAGGAGCTGTCTGTAACTCATGTTGTTGAGAAAATAACCAGAATAACAATGTCTATTTCATAGGCTGTCATTCCATCAGTGGTTGTTTGGATGTGGGTAAAATCCCACTTATGCAGAGAATTCACAATGGAAGCCTTTAGGGGTCATTTGGATGCCCGTGAGTTCTGTAAGTGGGAAGTGACTCACAGTCACAGGTAGGTGGTGTTTGATGGAGGAAATTCACCTGTAAGTCACTTACAGGCAAAACTGATAGGAAACTTCATGGGGTTGGTGGGAGAAGTCACTTCCTTCAAGTGACTTACCGTTGAAAGTCACAACTTAAAAACTTATAGGCATCCAAACGATCCCTTAGCGGTTGCTTGGCAGCTTATATTTTGGGCAGTTGTGGATTTGAAATCCAAATGCAAAGATTTTCTTATGTTTGACCCCTGGATATCGAGTAGACTTTTTAAATCCATTAGGATCGAAAATCACTAGAAAGGCCTTTTTTCTAAAAAAATTCGTCTCTAAAAGGCGGAATGCAAAATCAGAGGATTTACAATCCTCTCCAACCGTCATAATTGTTCTCTCCTCCTTTATGCGAAGTGGTTGCCAAACACAGGTACTGGATTCCTCAGGACTGAAAATCTAGGCTCTCAAACACAACTGATAGAATGAAAATCTCGGGCATTTTCTTAGTACCTCCGGTCCTCCACCCACATTCTTTTGGGCCTTCCCCTTGTTCTTTTTAGAGCCTTCAACTCGAACCAACTCACTTCTAACCAGTGCAATAATTGGCCTCCGAAAATGTACCTTATTTCTCATTACTTGGGGGACAATGGCATTTGTTTATATGCATTTTTTCTAATTTATTATTATTTTCCATACTTGGATCTTTTAGGGGTGGTATTCTGGAAAAAAAAACTCAAATTGGTGCGCAAATGTTTTCTTGGCTCTTTTGAGTTGTAACTGTCGAAAACTTGAAATGCAGTTGAGATTTTCTTAGTGATACAGAATTTGTTGGTTGTGCACTTTGATCAGGTTGCTAAGCAGATCTAGGGATCAACTTCATTCCGTTATCCAGCGTTCGAGGCCGTTACCTTGGCGCCGCTCATTTGGGCAGTCAAGATTCATGCCTTCTCATGAGGGACAAAGAAATCAAGCTGAACTGGTAGCAGAAAGAGTTCTTCAGTGGCGCGCTAGGTATCTCACTCATCGTACATCCATATATTATATCCTTAATGCGATACATTGCTAAGATTGTTATTATATTACCTTTAGGATTATTCCTTCTTCATAGAGGCTAACTAGGAACCGATCAAGATTTTACATTTGTTTATTTTTTGAATCAGTGAAACCTGAATCATATGTTGCAGAGAAAATTTAATTAGATGAGCCCATAGCTCCTCTTGTTTTTGTTTCAATTGGTTCTAACTAAACATGAATCTGTTGGGTTATGGCTTTGGATAGTTTTGTTGCAGAAGACTGTCAAAATACTAAATTGTTTCTGTTCATTTGTTACAAGTTACAACTTACCACTACCAATGTTTTACTGCTGCTTCCAGAGGAGCGATAATCTGATATTATTCTCTTTATCAGAATTTTCAGTTCACATTTGAGATAACGAGTTTAGGGACAACAATTCATTTTCTATCGCCGTTGGTTTGATAGCTTGAGCAACTTTGTACCTGTAACATTTATTTCTATATTTTTGCAGTATATACAAGAGACGGTTACAAGCAATTCCTCTTCATTGTCCTTCTAGGGATAGCTTACATCAGGTACGTCAAGTATTGTTGATGTGCTTATATATATATATATATATATATATATATATATATATATATGTTTTATAAGAGAGAACTAATTCAACCCACACCAGAGCTTATTCCTCTTTGAAAGGACATTCTTCCTTGCAATGGCTTGAGTTCACTTTGAGGATTGTTAAAAGTACTGTACACATGCAAAAAGAACAAATTTCCTAGAGGAATGGTTATTTCAAAGTTATAATAGTGTGGATAGAACTTCGAATGTATCATCAATCCGCAGCTTATTATGGCACTAACCTTGCCCCATGGTTTTATACCCTCAACATGGTTTTTGATAACCACCTAGTTTGGTCATAACCTCATTCACTATTGGTAATTTGGTCATAACTTCTTCGATACTTGTTAGAATCATTTCATCCAATAAACTTGGGGATGTTGTTTGCATCAGATGTCGTTGGACCCTTGAAACAAGTCATCTTCACGTGTGACAAAAGTATGCTCCTATCACGTTTATCACTTGTAGCATGTATGTTGTAGACCATAAAACCTAGTCACTATCATCCTCAGTTCCCTTTTAGTCAGTGAGCAATGTTTCTTCTTCCCTTGAAAAGTTATAATGGTCCGATGGTATTTCTTCCATCATTGTGTTAATACAGTGCCAATTTATGGACTATGAGTGTTATCCTCCAGATCACCCTTACTCTTTTCCCAACTCCGCCCCCATGCCATGCTAAGAAGATGCCTTCAATGGATCCTGACATCACCTACAACACTCTAAATGTGTCAAAGAGTCTCATATGCCTCTCTAGCATAGGAGCAATGAGTAAATAGGTGATCAACCGACTCTGGGTTTTGCATGCACATCAAGCAGATATTAGGGATCACGATCCTTGAATTTTATCAATTCTAAGCACCTTGTTTCTTCCCACCAACCAATCAAAATTCCGCTACCTTAAGAGGGGCACTGTAGTGCCAAGCATAAGAAGTGTGACATTTGTGCTCATGACCCATGTATCAACTTGTAGAAAGAGCGGATAGAGAGTCGGCCTGATTTTTCCTTGTTTCACACCATCACATCCCTTCTCCCAAAGAAGGATGATGGCATTGAAGCCGCGCTAAGGGCCAAGTGAAGTCATCCACTTCCCCATCCATCAAGTTCCTTTGACATGGAGGAGACCAAACCACTTCTCTAGAGAGTGAGAAGCATTGAGCAATGGGAACATTTGCTTTTGGAAATGACCTTGTTAACATCGAAAACTTATCTCGAAGCACCCTCTCTCTAATCCAAACATCCTCCCAAAAGCGAATCCTCTTCTCCTAATGAGAAATTGATCCCCACCTTAAACTTGGATGCCAACCTAGAAAATGCCTTCCACAACATGGATACCCTATATAAGGATGAATCTTTTGTCTACCACCCCCTTTCCTTGACACCGTACTTTCTAGCCATCACTTCTCTCCATAAGCTACCCTCTTTTGCCAAATCTCGACAACCACTTGTCCAACAATAAAAAATTCATAAACTCCCAACCTCCCAATTCCCGCCCCCTTCTTCATATGGCTTGTACACCTCTTCTCACTTCAACAATTGGAAGTTTGTTTCTCTTTGCACCTTGTCACAAAAGTCTCGTCTTAATCTCTCTAACCTGTCTAAAATAGCCTCCGGGCACCAAAACAGAGACAGAAGGTAAAGCAGCAAATTTGACATCACTGCTTTTATTAATGTTAATTTGCCGCCTAAAGAAAGGTGCCAACTCTTCCACCTCCACTATTTCCTTTCTATGTTTTCAATTATCTTATCCCAAAGATGCTTTATGGGTTTGCTAATGCATAAAGGAAGGCTGAGATACGATGAAGGAAAAGACCCAATGCAACACCCGAACACCTCCACTAGCCTCACCATATTCTACTTGGATATGCGAACACCCAACATCTCAGTTCTTAGGATGTTTACCTTCAAGACCAACAACACTTCAAAATCTCTATCACTTTTTTTTTTTTTTCAAGTTATCCACCTTATCTTTTTTGCATTGCAGAATAGGATGATTTTTTCGGTGAATTGGAGATGAGAAATTAGAAACTTTGTTTTTCTCAATCCAGAAATGGCTAATAAGGCCCACAGATAGGCCTATATCCATCATCTTTTTAAGCGCTTCCGCTACTACCACAAACAAGAAACGGAAAAGTAGATGTCTTTGCTAGAGACCTCTTAAAGCCTTGAAAAAACGTCTGGGAAACCCGTTGACCAACATGAAGAACTTGGTTGACTGAACACAGTCTCGAATCCATATCCTCCATCTCTGCCCGCAACTCAAGCGTCTCAATATGTAATCAAGAAAATCACAATCTACGTGGTCATGCGCTTTCATAATGTCAAGCTTGCAAGTATTACTCTTTTTCCCTTTTCCGTGGCACAAATCTATGCATTCATGAGCAATTATTGCTCTATCCAAAATTTGTCATTTGGCAAAGAATGCACTTTAGATTTTAGATATGGCATTCACTAAAACCACTCAAAATTTGGATGCCAAGATTTTACATAAAATTTTGTAAGGGCCCTCAACAAGGCTAATAGGCCCAAAATCTCTTGAGCATTCAACACCTTTTTTGGGAATGATGCTAAGAAGTATGCTCCTAACTCCAATGATAAACAAACTTTTTTAAGGAACTTGGCAATAAAGTTTACCAAAACACCCTTCACCAACTCCCATTACACTTGAAAGAAAGCCATAGGGAATCCATCCAGCCTTAGAGCCTTATCTCTACCTAAAGTTTCTACTGCCACCCTGACTTCCTTCTTGGTGATCGGCTTTTCCAAAGCTCGGCTTCGCATTGGAAATTTAATTAAAAGGCAAATTATCAGGCCATGGCTGCACCCACTCTCACCAGTGAGAAGATTCTTGTAAAATTGAACTATGGTGTGACCAGTGTTCGAGTTGTCGGTATCGCTACAAGTTTCACTGGGCAGAGATAAAGATATAATATCGTTATCGCCGATAACCGGAAATGCAGGAGAAATGGTGGAAACATGGAGAAAATGGTGGAATTTTTCAGTGAAACTTCAGGACATGCCTGAATACACATATTTACATATTGAGGAATAAAAAAATTACAAAAAGAATGCATTAAATGATAAGTTTCCATTTAATAGGGGCCAAAAGGATGTTCAGGACATGCCTGAATACACATATTTACATATTGAGGAATAAAAAAATTAAAAAAGGATGCATTAAATGATAAGTTTCCATTTAATAGGGGCAAAAGGATGTTCAAAGCTCAAGTGGACCACATGATGGATGGATTGGATCTCATCTCAATTTGCCATGCTGGTACATATAGTGCCATTTGAGCTCCTTAATGTACACAAATTACAGATGGAAGTGCATAGATCCAGTTGATCTTAACTGTTTGATTTTGCCCATTGAATTTGTACTCTTGATCAATTTTCAGATTTTTATTTTTCTTTCAGTTTGTAATTCTATGGTGTCCCATGATTCGGTGATCCAAACTGTTTATATGATGGGCCTCAGCACCGATGCTTCATGCACCAAAACTCTCCCACATCAAAATTTATGTGAACCCAAAAAAGGTATCAATGGCAGGGTGTTCAATCCTCCACTGCTTTTTACAGTGTTGTCCACTTGATTTTTGGATCTGTCTTATTTTTAAGATCAAGACTTACGAAGAGCTCACCAAGTGGAAGGACGGTTTGGATATAACTCATACCTCATGATGGGACCCATAGAACTTGGTGACGTCAACACACTGGTTTGTGTTACACCAGCCAATCCACTTCGGAAGCGGATTGCATACCGAGTAACTTAGTACGCTAGGGGTACTAAATAAACTCTGTGGGGTCCACCGTCATTCATGCACGGTATCAACGCCGTCCATCCGTTTTATCATATAAATTTATATCTTTAAACCAAATATTAAGAATATTCAAATCTCAAATGGAACACACCATCGGAAACAGTGTGAATTGAATTCTACCGTTGAAAAGTTCTTGGTGGCTACATAAGTTTTACATAAAGATGATATTTGTGTTTTCCTTTCATCCATATCTTTTTGATGTTATTAACAGTTTGGATGAAAAATAAACATCATTGGGAGCCTCAGAAAGGTTTCAACAGTGGAAATCAATACTTCCACCGTTTCCTGTGGCATGGTCTACTTGAGCTTTCGATATACTTTAATTTTGGCCTCAGCCCCTAAAATGATCTCTAAAAATGTATGGACGGTGTGGATAAGATTTATACATCACGGTGGTCCCTCAGTGGCCCTTGGATCCTCCCCCTGTACCGAGCTTCGAACGGACCGGGTGGTACCTGATCCGCGCGCCCGTCCGCTGAAACAGATTGGCTACTGCCACTGGCGGATGGCTGGTGGTCGGTGCTCTGTGGGCCCCACCACGATTTATGTGTTTCATCCATGTCGTCTATCTATTTTTATAGATCATTTTATGGTATGATAAAAAAAATGAGGTATATACTAATCTCAATTGGACCACATTACAGGAAGCAGTGTTGAATGAACTTAGACCATTAAAAACTTTTTGGGGCCATAAAAGTTTTGGATCAAGATGATCTTTGTTTTTTCCCTTCATCTGGGTATGTATGGCCTAATTAACAGATTGGATGTCAAATAAACAGTACAGTGGCCCTTAGGAGGATTTAAATGGTGGATATCCAATCACTATTATTTTCTTGTGGTGTGGTCCACCTGAGATTCTTATCCCTCCCGATTTTGGGATAAAGCCCTAAAATGATCCTTAAAAATGGAAGAACATAATGGATAAAATACATACATCATGGTGGGGCCTAGAAAGGTTTCAACGGTTGAAATCATTATACCCACCATTTTGTATGGTATGATCCACTCGATCTTTGGATTTGCTTCAATTTTGGGCTCAACACCTTAAAGTGGATGGAAAAACAGATGGACGGCGTAGATAGACCACATACATCCAAGGTGGGCCCAACTGAGTTTAGTCAGTACGATAAGAGCGTACTCGGTAACCGATTTCCCACAAAAACCTTAGAAAAGGCCGGTGCGACTGCGAGAGGGTTTTTCGCTGGAGGGAAAAACCAAAAAAAAAAAAAAAAAAACCCTACAGAGGGTTTTGCGGGGAGACGGTGAGATGCGAAGGGTTTTGCGGGAGATTTCAAATCCCTACCAGCTTTGTCGATCGAGATTCGAGAAGATCCTCCTGTTCCGACTTCCGATTAACCAGGTACATAAATCACTCTCAATTTTTTCCCCAATTTTTACGTATTCACGCAATTTCAGCCCCGATATTCCGATTTTTCTTCCGATTTATTCACGTAGCCCCGATAATATCGCCCATATCAAAAAAATCGTCGATATTTCGCCGATATTTCGCCGTCAACTAGGAGAGAAACGAAAAAAGGGGTTTTCGGTGTCGCAGGGCTGGCGACACCGATAATATCGTCGATATTATCGACATTTCGCCGACAATTTGAACACTGGGTGTGACAAACCTGAGATTTTTCCTCTACCCTTATCCCATCCACCAAAATGCTCTGAATCTTATTAGTCCTGGCTGGGCACTGTCAATGCTGTGAAAAAAATTTATGTACTTGTCACCTTCTTTTAATTGCGACATGTACTTGTCATTGCGACATGTACTTGTCACCTTCTTTTAATTGCGATGCTTCAAACCACTCTGCCCCTATTTAATCTCCTCTTCCTTTAAGCAGTTCTTATATTCTGAGGAAAGCTCTTCTTTTTTTAAAAATTTTTTTTTTTTTATTTTTTAATATTTTAAATTTTAAATTTTATTTTATTTTCCTTCAGAAAATACGAAATAATGATGCAAAAGAGCAAATACAGCGGCGCATAGAACCATGGATCCGGAGGGAATTACACGCCATCCTCGGGGACTCAGATCCATCAGTTATTGTTCATCTAGCTACAACATTGTGGATCTCAAGCCTTAAAGAAGAGCTCAAAGTGCCCTCAAAGACTGTTTACATGGAGGACAAATTTGTCCAACAGTTGAGGCCTTTCCTGCATGATCAGACGGATATGTTTTGGCACGAGCTCAGGTACTTGTATATATTTTTATCCAATCTCAAACTTTGTCACTGTGACATGATAGCGTATATCAGAGTCTGTTTTATTTTCTCCATGTGTTTATATCACAATCACTTTGCCTCTTGCCAGACTACAATAGTGTTGCTATCAATCCTTCTTGTGTGAAACCAATCCAACTTGTTGCTGGTCTGGATTGAATTTCTCTACTGGAAAAAAAGTGTGTGAGGAGTTCCAGTAGTTGTGGCATGGGCTATTTGGATCTGAATGTGATATTTACCTCTCCAAAATAAATAAATAAAACAAATCATTTTGGGCGGATATATGGGCGAGGCCAGCTATCAACCTGTGTAAGTGAAGTTTCAGTTTCTCTGCCCTTTCCACCCAAAATTGTCGTTCTCATCCCTTTACCTTCTGATCAAAGGAACCAAATGATACAGGCAGAAAAGAAGACAGCCTGCTCCTGCCTTTCAATAACTTCCAAACAGAACCGTAACTCTGTTATTTGTATCCTGTGATTGAGAATACAAACATTTTCTTTTCAGGTGTTTTGCAGAGAGCTCTTTTACCATGGCAGCATATGACTCTGTGGTTGATTATAAGCAGTTAGATTAAGTGCAAGGCACAAAAAATCAAACCAAGGGCCTGTTGATACCTTGGGCTATGGATGGTGCTGCTGGCGGACATTTGTGTTTGCTGATCCATCAAATCCTGTGTGAAGGAGTGGACTGTCTAGACATGGTGTTCTCTGTGGATTTCACCTTCCAAATCCAAACCCCGTGTTTGCAGGAGTCGGCTTGGATATCAGCATGACAAATCTCGGAATTCAAGCTCTATCTACATACAATTCCATCTTCCTGTTGAAAAGTTATGCATCTGTTTTGGTAGACATGATGATGAACACCGAATAACTCATGCATCATCTTACTTGAGATCCTTGACCCCTTTGTGCTGATCACAGATACGTAATTGGTTGCTCTGGTATCTGTGAGCGGCTATCAAGATTCAATTAAGTTGCTTTCCTCTAATTTTGCATCCAAAGCAAGATTTCAAAGGCGAGGGAGTCTTTTCTTCTGATTGAGCTCTCATGGCTCTAGTCTTTAGGGGTGTCCTTTCCTACTGCTTGATCAAATCTCCATGAGAGACATGGAAGCATACCCTCCTCATGACTGGCATAGCTTGTAACCCTCTGCCCATGATTGATTTACTTCTGCAGTCTGCAAAAGAGATGCAGTAGCAGCAGCAGGGCTGCTAGCGCACAATACAGTACAAGGATCTAACTGGCAGCATCGTGTCTAATCGGTGTTTGGAAGCTATGTTTGGACAGGTTGATGAATGGATATAATTACAAGTGCTCAATTTGATCAAAAGAGGAAATGAGAAAGTTAATGACATTTTTGTTAGCATTCATTATAGAGAGCTGATGGCTGACAATCCGTTCCTATGATACAAACCAACTTGTTATTTCATGAGAATTTTTGTTTTCACTTTTGCCTTTGGAAATAGTAGCTATTATCAAGAAGGGCTAAATGCTTTGTAAAAAGGGTTCCTATATTAAGTTAGCCTACAACTGGCTGTAACTTGTACGTGATCAGTTCCCTTTGTAATAATAATAATAATAATAAAGTTCTCTTTTATAATAATGAGCAAGTAGTCTTAAAATTGCACTTACCAGCTCTGATCTGAAAGGTTGTTGCAATTTGGAGCCTGCGACCTTACTCTTGTCATTGCTGGGTAGAAAACAAACATGCGCTGTCTTTTGATTGACCAGGTAGTTCAAAAACTTGGTGACTTGAGTTGCAACTCTGCATGGTCCATGGTTTTAAAACTCAGTATTGTGAGTCAAAATCTACTTGTGAAACTCGAAACCGAGTTCAACTCGGGTCAGACTTGGGATGATTGTTGAGTCAGCTCGACCACTTGGGTTGGGTTGTTTGCTGTAAAGACTTTACAGCCATCGGCTGCAAAATATGAAACCTGGCAAAATGCCATGTTTCGTCTGTTACGGGAAGTGGCTAGAATTTTAAAATATTTCTACGGCATTGCAGGAGTCTTCTCCACCATCTTCAACTTCGGAGGTCTCTCTCCATTTGGGTTTCAGTAGGTACGTGATGATGTTGGAGATTATTTTAGTGATGATGGGTTTCGTTGGAGGAGGTGAAATACAAAACAGGTGTTAGGACTTTCAAATGGTTCTATGAGAAAAGGGAGAGTTATTTGATATTTTCGGAGTATGATGCTCGGCAGGCACTCACAACTCATAAGCAAACATGGCCTCAAATGGTGAAACCCACTATCACCAAGTCAGGGTCCCAAAATTAGATTTTGTTGAGGAATCCTGACCTCGTAGTTTTGGACACCATTTTGAGCTCTACAATAAATGTCATCCAATATGATGGCTAGCATTGTTTTTATTCATAATACATCTAAGGGACCCATGATATGACAATTTAAGTTGAATTAATTATAAGTGCCTAATATTATCTATGACAATCCATCAAAAAATCAAAGTTTTTCTCTTGCACTAGACATTTAAATATCTTCCATCTCAAATATACATAATGGTAGTGGCAATGGGCATTTTTTTTTTCTAGGTATTTGAAAGAATTAAACTGACACTAAGAAAGCATTTGAGAGGTAAATCTTTATAAAAATTTTAAGCCAAACGAATTGACAGGCTATTCAAATACATTTTAAGTCAAACAAACCTATTGGCTATTCAAATATATAACTTTTTATTAGTAAAAAGTTTACAACAGCTATCATGTACTAAAATTTAACACAGTATAGGAATTATGATATCAAATTCGAGGGTTTGAGATTTAATGTGTGATTCATAATTTTATTGCTTGTTATTCACATCCTGCGTCATATTCACATTCACATATAGATACACATTTGATTAAATTAATAAATTAATCTCTATTAATTCATAATCATAATTACAATGCTCATGTCTAACTGATCAATCACTATTTAAAGTCAAATAGAACAGGCTAGTGGAACACACCACATGAAGCAGTGGAAATTGCACAACTGCCATTTAAAACTTATTGGGGGCCACCGAAGTTTTGAATCAAACTAATATTTGTCTTATCCCTTTATCCAGGTCCGTGTGAAACAGGTTGGATGGAAAATAAAAATCATGGTGGGCCTTAGAAAGATTTCAACGGTGAGCATCACTGTCCTCATTGCTTTCTTTGGTGTGGTCCACTTGAGCTTTGGCTCTGCCTCATTTTTTAGCCCAAGCCCTAAAATGATCTCTCAAAATGGATGGACAGTGTGGATATAACATATACATCATGGTGGGCCCCACAGAACTTGGCGACGTCAACACACCACTGAGGTCGGTGGTGTGTGGCCCACCACGCAATTGGCTTGGGTTTTGTCTAAGGGGATGGTCCCCCAGACACAATCCAACGGACCCTTACGAGTTTTGCCCGTGCGCGGCCCACGGACCTAACAACGCAGTCCAAGCATGCCCAGGGCCAAAAGCCAGCCCATTGAGAGCCCTAGCTAAATAGGCCTGTTGAATGAAGTAGGCCATGAATAAATGAAATGGACGGTTGGTATGTGGTCCACCATTTTCTATGCATGGCCAGTCACGCGGTCCGCGTTGTGGTTTCTGAGGTCAGACGAGGTTATTTACTACGGCTGATTGACTCGCATGAAGATTCACCACCATTTTGTTTGCCGGTCTCTCGACCACCACTCACGTGCGTCGATCAAGACCGCTGAAATCGTGGGGCCGATTGTGGATGCAGCAAGAATAAATGGTCAACAAATATCTGTGGTTTTTTTATCTGGGCTCCATCCACCGCCCAGATTCACGGACATGCATGCCAGGTGTACGGTGAACGAGTCACCACTATTTTAGAAATGGTGATGAACTATCACTAATGTCTCCACTAAAAACAACTCAACTTGCTGGGGAAGTCTCTTCGATCAGCCACGTCAGAGAAAAGGAAGAAAGACGGATACTCTGGCAGAGTGTGATGGAGCATACGCAGGCACTAAGAAATTGCAGGCGTGGCATACGCGGAATTCAAATTAAACTGTCCAAATCATGGACCAACATTGTACTTTGGTGATTACCTGATTATCGGATTTGTGGAAATTTATTGAACGGTCAAAATGAAAACTATCCGACGGTCATAATCCGACGAACAAGATCCACGGATCAAGGGTTGAGATTCATCAAAAATATGATTTAAGGAATGTGACTATTAAAAGCAGATTAAGAAATTTAGTTGGTTTGGTTCGAGTAATTAAAAGCGATGCATACAATTTCTGACTGCCACTCTGCCAGCGTATCAAGTTTCATACTCTGGCAGTGTATTATATAACCCTGAGTAAAAAACAAAAAGCGCCATCTCACCAGTCACCTCCATTTATAAACCATCCAAACCGCGCCAGAATGCGATGGTAAAAGCTCCCGAATCCAAACTCCCCAAACCGAAAACTCGTTCCTACAGCAGCAGCAGCAGCAGCAGCAGCAGAAGCTTTGCCTGTTTGGCATGCGCCCTTCAAACCCTCTGCGGGATGGCATCGCAATCCGATCCAAACACGTTTGGCGTTCGAATCGTGTCGATAGACTACTACATGTCTCATCCCATTCCCGATCTCGACATCTGTTACAGCAACTTCCAAGGTATTTGCATTTGAATTTCTCTATACGGATGTGTTTGGATGCACTATCGAGTTGGATCGCAATTTTAAGTCTAGTAAAGCGGAAATACTCAAATTGTAGTTTTCTTCCTCAGCAATCGTGTTGACGGTAAGGGCTCGGATTGCCTTATTAGGCTGATCCAGACTGAATGGGAGCACACCTCGTAAAACCATGTGGTGTGGTCCAAGAGAGTTCTGTAATGGCCTGATTTTTGGAGTGTCCATTCATCCTTGTGGGGAGCGTCTTGTGACTGGATTGGATGGCATATAAAAAACAAGGTGGGCCCCACACACACAATCCGAAAGGTTTTTAATGGTGGGCGTACGCATGCCAATTGTTTCCTGTGGTGTGGTCCACCTTAGTTTTGGATTGGCCCAATTTTTGGTCACCAGGTAGAAGATGAGGGGGTTGCAAAGGATAGACAGAATAATGTCACGCACACATTACAGTGGGCCCCACGCATCGCATTGTAGGTTAATTTTAACCTACAAAGATTTGCAGTAGATCCAGTCCCTAGTTTTTTTTTTTTTTTGTTGTTGTTGTTGTTGTTGTTGTTGTTATCATTATTATTATTATTACTATGATTTTGTCATCTGGGCATGATTTTCAATGAAGGTTTGCAATTTGATTCACTTTTGCATCAAAACATGGCCTAAATATTTCCTCTAGTTCAGCTTTGGGGCAAGACTTCTATGATAGTTTAGCATGATTCAGAAATGTGGCGACTATTCAACCGCAAGCATGACATACTTGTAAGGCAATCCAAACCATCCAAGTCTCCCACCTAAAATGTGGATGGAGCATAACCTAAAGGTTTATTATGAGAAGTTGATAGTAACCATTTGATTTTGTCCTTCAAATTTGGACCGCTCACACTGTTCTACTTTCAACCATCCATTTGATAGCCATGAATTGGATGGACGGGATTGTTTGATTAGTGTGATTTTGAGGTATGCTCCACTCACAATGTTCCCCAATTTGGGTAATCTGGATAGTTGTACATGAGGCCACATGTGAGGAGTCACCCCCATTTTCAAAATCGTGGTTAGCTATCATAGGAGTCTAGCCCTTGACATTGTAGTCTCTCTCTCTCTCTCTCTCTCTCTCTCTCTCTCTCTCTCTCTCTCTCTTTCTCTCACTCACTCACTCACTCACTCACACACACACACACTTTTGTGGATTTTGAAGGTGGGGACGTGGCAGAGGTTCCAATTATTAGGATATATGGCTCTACTTTGTCTGGACAAAAGACCTGCTTGCACGTTCATCGAGTATGTATCAGCAATCATGTCATTTTCTTTTTGGTGTTCATAGGAAAGTAGAGGTTCAGTACAGACTTGTCTTATTTCTTTAATGTATGTATTCTATTATTTGGAAAAAAATTGATACCTTGGAGTCGTCACTCTTAAATGATATTTTTTGTTATGAAAGGAAGATAATATTCCAAATTGATTTTGAATTGCATCATGCATTGCTTTATAATAGGAAGAGCTTTCTAGTTCATCTTGATGATAATGCTTGGCCTGGGAGTTTCTATGGTGTGCATGGATTTTCATTTTGTACTTGTTAGGCCCATTGGTTCAGTGATTGAAACCATTGATATGGGGGACACATGAATGTGAATGCACCAAAAATCCCCTAGTTTGAAGATGTTGGTCATTGAGTCATTTGGATATGTTTGTTTGAATGTGGCCTTGTGCTATATTTTGTCTTAACCATATATTTGCTAGCCACCAACTGAAGGGTTTCCATTTGGAAGATTTTTGTGCATGGGCCACCCAGAATAGGTCCAATCATATCAAAGCTTTGGATTTTTGAATTGCGGATGCCCCTTCTATAAAGTGAAAACACCAAGTTTAGAATCTGACAATTTGATGAAGGACAATTAACCACTTGCTCTAAAAGCTCGAATTGATAGAGCATGGCGAATTAATCCCTTTATCTCATAGTCCAGGCCCCAAATCCATGGGTTAGGTCCTCAGCCGAACCCTCCTCGTGGGCCCTAAATCTATGGTTCCGCCTCACACGAGCCATCTACCTCACACGGGCTCCAAATCCATGGGTTCTGCGGGCCGCCCACCTCGAGTGTGCCCCTGAATCCTAGAGGCCACTCCACTCGAGCCCGGTGTGAAAATGCCCTCGCATTAGAATCTCTTGGGTTGAGTGTTATTTAATATCTGAGATGGCTCTACCTTATTGATTTAGGTTTGTCGAGTCTTAGTATTGTGTATTTGACTCTAGTTGAGGCAGTGGTCATCTCACCTGGCTTATATGTTTGAGGAATTTTCTTTCTGGGGTTGCTAATTGATGAATTAGGGCACATTCCTCAGTGTTATTTGATGGATGGTTCGATGTTTTAACCATTGTACTTTGTTTGAGAACCGACTCGTGTTTGATTGGAATGTTGATATTTTGATTGGTACTTGGTGTTTCTTGGAAACTTACAATATCTCTAAAGAAACCGTAGCTTTGACAATCTTGCAAAATTTGTGGTTGATTTGTGCAAATTCTATTTTGCATTGAGTTGGTTATAGCCCGGGTTGATATTTTTGTTTTAAATCTACTATTGAACGAGTTTATGTTTACCCTTCAATAACTATCTTTAACCTTTTCTTTATGAGGTATCATCAAAAAGATATAACACTTTTGGTCTTTGATTAACATAATTGGAATTTGCTTTTCTCGAATAGCTGGGGCCACGATTTATAATGTTTTCGTTCTTTTTGATATAACAATTGTAATTTCGATTCAACGATAAAGTACATAGCTCACTATTTGCCATTCATTTTGTGTTTTACATCTTGGCAATTTGGGTTTAGTGGTTGAGAGACATGACCTGATTGCCAATGCTGTTCAAATGATTGAAAAATTAGTTTGTTGAGCTACAAAACTTTCTTGTAGTTCATGTATGACTCTTGAAGGTTGATTCTTTGTTTGTTGAATGAATGAATACAAAGTAACATTATTCATTTCAATTGTCTTTCTTTCGATATGGTTTGATATTATGCGATTCTTAACTCCATTGTAAGCAATGTGCACCCAAATTTGCCTTGTTAAGAGGCTTTCATTGATCCGGGAAACAAAATACATTCCATGTTGTGGTTTGGCACCTTGTTATTAAAAAATGGTTACGTAATGGTGATGATGGGATGCCATATGGGGCTGTACCAGCCCAATACGTGGCTAGTACATTTTCTTCCTTTGATTTTTTTGGGGACCATTATAGGGCCATAACAGCCAATGTATTCCATAATGGTGACGATGGCCGTAATGGTACCACCGCCTTTGTCGTTATGATCAATGTTGTCAAAAGCAATCGCATAAGCGATTATGTGATCGCATAATCGCATAATGCCATCCATATGGCATATGCGACCATCACATATGCCATATGGATGGTATGCGACTGCATATCGCATAAAGCGATCGCATATGCGATTATGTGATCTTATAATGGCATATGCGATCGCATTCTCTCCAACGGTCAGAAATCTGACCGTTGGAGCACTATTTTTTTCCCCAGAAGTTTTGCCTATAAAAAGGCACTTCCCCCTCCTCCATTTGCAACATAAACATCCTAAAACACTCTCTTGCTATCATACATCATTCTAAAGCCCTCATTCTCTCTCTAAGTCTTTTCTTTACTATTCAAAGTCAAGGACTCAAGAAGCAAGAAGTTAGAAGAATCAAGGATTCAATCACTCTATGCTATTCACTCTATATCTTTCTCTCTTATCTCTTCTATAATTTTATTATCTTATTATTCTATTTTTTAATCTCCATTCTAAGAATCTAATCTCTTATTCTAAGTTTCTAACTTTTTAAAATTTTAATCTTTATTCTAAGTTTCTAACCTGTGTTTGTGTGATCGATTGTTCTTGATTTCTTTTTCGAATTATCATTTATCAAAGTTTCAAGAGTCAAGAGTCAAGACTCAAGAGTAAGACTCAACTCAAGAAGAGACTCAAGTCTCAACAACTTAAGGGTCCACTCAATAGTCAAGTCTCAACTCTCAAGTCGCAATCACACACTCAAGTCTCCCAACAAAGTCTTCTATTTTGTTTCATACTTTCATTGTAATTTGTAGACTTGTAGTTTCTTCTATGTACTCTATACTTTATAGTTTCTAGTTTCTAGATTCTAGACTTCTAGTTTATTTCAACTTTCAAGTTTGAAGTTTCTAGTTTATTTCAAGTTTAATTATTTCTAGTTTCTTGTTTATTTGTAGTTTGTAGTTTCTAGGATTCAAAATTCAAGGCTCAAGAGTGTGATCATTTTCAACTTTGAAGAATCAAGAGTCAAGACTCACTTTCAAGACTTTCAAGATTCAACAACTTTCAACTTCCAACTTCCAAGGACTCAAGAGTCACGAGACTCTCTCTCTCTCTCTCTCTCTCACACACACACACACAATTGTATTTGTAACTCCACAACCATACTAGTGACACTCTCCATCTTACTACTTAATAGTTAGCACTTGCCTATTAATTTAATACTTACTACTTAGACTAAAGGACTCTAGTCTAAATTCTAGATTTCTAATACACACTCATAGTCTCATACACACACTACGGTCAACTACTCTACCCTAGTAGGCTACGCCTACTACATAGTGTTATCATGTCTTCTTCTCAATCTTCTACTTTGAATCCAAAGTCAAATGACCTGGGTTGGAAGTACGGGCACTATCGAAGTGCCGGTGAAAAGTCCCAAGTAGTGTGTGACCTATGCGGATTCGTAAGTTCCGGTGGTATTGGCCAGCATAAACAACGCCTTGTGCACGCATCGAGAGCAAATGCAAGAGCATGTCCTAATGTTACTCCGGAGATCCGTAGGGAAATCATGGAGTACATGGATAAGCATGCTTGGAAAAGACATGATACGACGACTATACAAGAAGAATTTATGGAGAGAAGCTTATGATGATATCATTGTAGTAGATTTGGATGAATCTACACCACCTACATGCGCATGGCGATTTAGATGGGCTGCCAAAATAGCTCATGAGCATGTGCCTATGGATATATGGTGTAGACTGCATTTGGAAGATGTGCTTGACCAAAGGGGTAAGGGACCTGTCCAAACCACTTTAGAAAACCGGTATAAGAAGGGTAGAAAAACCACGATTTAGTACATTGCGAAGTGGTTGTACCAAGCTAGTGTAACTTTTAACACCATGAAAATGAAGAGTTTTAAAATTATGGTTGAAGCTATAGGTCAATTTGGACCTGGCTTGAAAACCCATTTCTATCATGAAGTGAGGGAGAGTTGCCTAAAAAAGGAGGTGGAGTTTACTAGAAGGTTTATCTCCGAATACAAAGAAAGTTGGAAAATATATGTTCGTTAATGGCCGATGGATGAACCGATGGATCCGGTCGGACATTGATAAACTTCCTTGTAAATTGTTCAACTGGGATAAGGTTTTTAAAGTCCGTGGATGCATCGGCTCATTCCCACACGGCCGATTATTTATTTAAATTTTTAGAGTGTGATTGAAGAGGTGGGAGAGGAATATATTGTCCAAGTTATCATGGACAACACAACTAATTATGTAGCTGCCGGTCGCCAACTTATGGAGAAGATGCGACGTTTATTTTGGACACCATGCGTGACACATTTTGTCGATTTAATGTTAGAAGATATATCTAGGTTATATTTTAAAGTAATTGCTAGGGTTAAGAGAATCACAGTTTTAATTTGGAGCAATGGAGGTGTAGTGCTCCTTGTTGGAGGAGGTTTGCGACTTGTTGTTTCTTGTAGAAACCTAGATTTAACATGCCTTGGTGTGTGACATGAAAGGTTGGAGTGCGACTGGTGCGCTACCAGCAAAAGATGGAGCGCAAGGACTTATCCAAATTTCAGACCCAACAATTGTCTAAGACTTATTATGCCTATCTAGGAAAATTCTAGATATCTTCTCAAGCTTATCTAGAGAGATAATATCTTCTCAAGCTTATCTAAAAGATATACAACCTACAAAGCCTCCGGAATCACATATCACAAGAATACCCTCTAATGCATGTAGGACCATACGCAATTATTAAAGGATGCATCTAGCTGGCTGATTGAAGATCAAGAGAAAGAAAATTCTCACTGGACTGGTGGTGCCCACCGATTGAATTGTATATTCCAAAAAAAAAAAAAAAACTAGATTATATGTCCCACAGGTCATATTGAGCGATAATTTTAGCCCAGATATATACTGCCTTTTGAGTTGTGGCTCGTATACAAGCGGTACTGCAGTATACAGCCAAACAATAGTGTACATGAGTAATATGAATGATTTATAAGAAAGTCTAGCTGGAATTGAAGTCTTTTGTGGTACATTATGCTCATATTTGTCCAAACAGTGAGCCTTATACTCAACTGCACAACAGTTTGTCCCTACAGTTACCTGTTGGAATACATGGAGTTGAGAGTAGATTTTGACTCTTTTATTTGCTGTTTTTTAGTTTCTTTCCTAGAATGCTTCTTTATATGGAGATTTGGTAAATGCTATATAAAAGGTAGCCATATGTATGAGCTAGAAAATGGTTTATGATGTATTCAAATAGCTTATTTTGAGGTTTTCTGATATTGGTTGATTCTATCTACCAGCATGTGTTGCTCCTACCCCCTATAGCATGTATTGCCTCTTCCTATTTGCATGTTTTTGCATGTGATGTGATTACTAGTTTTAACTAGCAGACTGTTGGTCACTACTAACAGTTTGTTTATTTGGGTTACTCGTCAATCATGTGGTACAGTTGAAGGAATTCGAAGGTTCTAACTGGCACGTATTCGGTTTACATCTTGAAATTCAGATTCTTTCAACCTTGCTGCAATTCTTTTGACCGGTAAAGGAGAATTTACTAAACAGCAAATTGCCAAATTTCTAAGTACAACCTACAAGGGAGACATTACAACAAGAATGTGACCACTCCTGACATAGGTCATCAGACCTTCGATCCAAGAACTCTTTTAATAACCTTACCTCAAAAAAGAAACGAAAAAAAAAAAAAAACAGAAAAAGTAAAAAAAGGAAAAAAGAAGAAGAAAGAAGAACAACCCTTTTGACTACCTCTTCCAATCCCTTAATTCGATCTTCCTGCATCACCCTCATATTAATGTAGGATACATGATTTAATGCTAGCATGCAATGTGGAGATTATGAAAGAGTCTATAAAGTAATTCAATTAACAAAAGATGCTAACCTACCAATTAATTAAGAGTAAACAATAGGAAATAAAATCTGATTTAACCTAAATCACATGCCCGCATGCTAAGAAATCACTTAAATCAATTAAAACAAGGATTGATGGAAGGATAAAACTTCCAATTTAGCATAGGCACGTTCCACACCCAATGGACAGATTTGTAGGATTTATGATTAGGGTTAGGAAGGGGAAAATCTGAAATTAGGAAAATTAGGGTTCACGGGAATTGGGGATTTTAGAATTATGGTTTTTAGAAATTGGGGAAAATAGGAAATTGAAGAGATAGGGTTTATAAGGTTGTACTGGAAGGGAAAAGAGGAAGACATGAGAAGAAGAATAATACCTTTCGAAGAAGAAAGAGAAAGGATGTAAGACGAAGAATACCTTGGGGAATCCACCACCAAACAAGCTTCCATCCTTCCACAATTTAATTGGGAGGGTTTTTTTTTTTTTTTTTTTTTTTTTTTTTTTTTTATAATTAAAAAAAAACCCTTAGAAAATAATAAGGAAAATTCCTTCACACAAGGGAGCTTCTCTCTTCTTTTTTTTCTTCTCAAATCTCCACTAGGGTTGAAACTCCACCCCCCCTGTGCTTTTATAATAAAAAATTCGGAATTAAAATCCAGCATAATTACAACTATGCCACTGACTTAAGTAAAGTGGCCCATCGTCCAAAATAAGAAAACTAAAACATATATTATCGATCTCAACTATCAAATAACTCCTAAAATAACAAAAACCATAAGGAAAGCAAGATTAGAGTCCGAGGGGGTGGCCCGATGACCTAATCAACAAGATCCAACTGTCGGATCGACACGAAATAGAAATCCTATGACTAAAATGATCTCCTAAACAGTCCACATGCATCATTCCAAGGTGGGGTCTTCCTGATGCACGTCCAATGCATGTGGGGTCTTCAAAATGGCCCAACGAGTCTCATCTGGAACTCGTCTCCTATCCACAAAGAAAGTTGCGGTGATGTGGGTGGTCGTCTCCATCTTTGGTACACCCTAGTAGGTCCTTTGATGTCCCCATCACATATTACACAAATTACAAGAATACCTTCATGGTGCATATTTCCCCTTCGTGGTAGGGACAATAATTTTTTTCCCCCTGATTTGTGAGGTTCTCGAAAGTCAATGTCTAAATTGTTTATGATTATGGATGTCTTGTCGTTTTCAAATGGAATACTTTTCCATCACTCTGTTCTGTCACTTGTGTTATATTATATCTGATGTTATTGGAAAAAAATTGATTTATCTTATTGGTAACTCCTTTTTAGATTAATAGATTAATTTCTTGCCATTGGATCTTGTAGGCTTTGCCCTATTTATATGTGCCCTGTTCTGATGTCCTTCAAACTCCTCAGGAAGGTATTCTCTTAACTTAAACTTGATTGCATACACTGCTTGCTCTTGCTCTTAGTTTTGAGTTGATTCTTGGTTGATGTGGTTCTTGAGGCTGAAAGGACGCATTGGTGTGTAGAAACTTGTATTGGATAAACCTGTTTTGTTGAAATGCAAGCAAGAAACTAATAGTGTAAAATAAAGAGAGGAGAAGAAAAGGATTCATGTAGCTGACCCCAATTAGTTGGGATAAGGCTTACATGATGATGATGATGAAAGAGAGGAGATCTGACCCCAATTAGTTGAGATAAGGCTTACATGATGATGATGAAACGAAGGGAGACTCTTTGCAAACGAAAAGAGACAAGCATGAGCGAGCACGGTGATGCAAATGAAGAGAGACAAGCATGAGTGAGCGTGGTGATGCAAACGACACCAACGTCGACGAGAACGACGTTGAAGCGGCGACGGGAGAGGGAAGATGGATCGGAAAAGGTAAATGCCTTCCAGGTGAAAGAAAAGAAGATAGAAAAAAAAACTCTGCAGATCCCGAAATAGCTCGTGAGAAGGGAGGGACATTTGCTTCTAATCTGCAATCCGACTCGAATGTATGGAAGATCATAACAAAGAAAAAATCTCAGAGGCACTTTCCTGGTACTCTACACTGAAACAGAGACGTATCTAGTTACCCAACTTTGTTCGTAAAAGGCTTCCCAGCTGGGTGGTTTCCCCTTAATTTTGAAAGGGTTTTCGGAAGGGCTAGCTCAGTCATGGATGTAGTTCTGCCAAGGAATAAGGGCAATGGAACCCTTCGAGGCTTCGCCTTGGTTCGCATGAGTTCCGAGAGTGAACTTCGCAAGGCGATTCAACTCTTAAACAGGGTAAGCTTTGGAGGTGAGAAAATGAGAGTCCAGAAGGCGAGATTTGGTCCGGAGCGAAGAGTACGTAATGTAGCCCCGAAGATCTCTCATCCTCATTCTCAGGCAACGACAAAGGCAAGTACATTATCAACGATCTAGGCTCAATTCGGCTCTCTGTCCTTCAGAGACGTGCTTTCGAATAGATGCGCTAATCCTAAGGTGGGTTCCACCCCCGGAACCGAAAAAAGGCAACTGGATAACGGGCATGAAGTTAAGACAAATGATTCCGATGACTCCATTAGCATTTATGTCGATCCTTAGGTTATTGCGAGAGCCAAAAAAGACCTCAGTAACTCGATGGTTGCTATCACCAAGGATGGTGTCTCCATATCCCAAGTCATTCGGTGGCTAGATGAGAGTTGCAGCATTCCTGTATCGTCTTACATGATCAAACCGTTAGGATTCAACGAGCTGTGGATCAAGCTGAAGCCTGATTGCAATATCGACCTCTTAATCATGGCAGGTGTGTTATTTAAGGACGGTCCGATAGTTTCTATCCAGAGCTGGGAAGAATTCTCCCTGTTCGGTTACGAAGAGGTTTGGATGTTAATCTGGTCGGTTCCCTTGGAACTGTGGAATGAAGGTTTCTTCCTTGACATTGCCTCCCGTCTCGGTACCCTTGTACAGGTGGACCCCAAATCTCTATCGGGCGAGGAGATGGGGTTCTCAGGGTGATGGTCCATAGGAAGAAGGGGGCTCCAGTTCCGTCCTTCATTCAGATCCAGTCCGAGGATCGTTGTATCCCCCTCCCAGTCCAAATGGAGCGTAAGGATATTCCGATCCCCAGATGGGGGGACCTTTGGAGATCCAGAGAAGAGGCGAAAGTTGTTTTAGACAGTGGAACTGACGGGGAAGTGGAAGGAGTACGACCCAAATGTGCCGCAAGAGTAAGTTACCAGAGGGGCAGCAAGGATCGGTGCTCTGTTAACCTACCATACCATCGGGTAGCCAGCTAGCGTGAAGATCACGCATTAGATTGCAACGTGGGGGGCGTTGATGATCTCAGGCCTCCATGCTCCAGCGGTTCTCTGTCAGTAGCTGCTGACAGAGACGCTGGCCCCATTGATGATCTTGCAACCTTACAGCCCGTAGCGATGACACATGGCTCTCTCGTAGCTTCGCCGCCGTTGCGTCCTGAAATTTTTGACTCTCGAGGCAAGAGTCATCATTCCTCCTGGACGGAGACGTATACATGTGGCTCTCTTACAGTCCCGCGGCCGTGCGAAGCACGTTTCCTCCCAGAAAGGACGGTGAAAGCGGACACGTGGCTCTCTCTCAAATCCACAAGCAACCCCCCTCATTATTACTCTCCGACTCATCTGCGGCCTGAGGACCTCGCCTTGCTGGAGACTCGACACGGGGGAAGCCTATCGGAAACAACTGGCTCATTTCGACACGTGGATTTTCTTGCTCTAAACCTAAGGAATTCTACCCCTCTTCGTTTATCGGGTCCGGATCCGGCTTGGGTCCAGCATCGCCTTAAGTTTTTTATCGCCAACGAAAGCCTGCTACCTGTATCCCGCCCTATCCAGAAATGTACATAATTTCCTGATAACCTTTTCAACCTTCTCAGACAATCTCCGCCCTTAGACATCCAACCATCTCACCTTTCCTCTTCCGTGGGAGAAGATATGTCCAGAACAGATGACACCGATAGCAGACTCTCCGACGACCTATCCTTATCACCCCCTCCTACATCCCCTACCTACCCCGTTCGACAATCTCTTGACTGGACCGAGCTGGGTCCCATAACCCTTTTTCAGGATGATCCTTCCGTCGATGTAATAGTCGCTGAACCACTACAAATGTGCGCCAACTTCCCTCCTCAGCTTACGGGTACCGCTAACTCCAACCCGGGAGCAGACAAGAGCAGAGAAGAAATATTTGACAAAATCCAGAATAAGAAATGGATTAGAGATGTAGTGGGTCACGTCGGGAGATCCCTGGGACTGTCATTCGGAGACAGATCAGAAGATTATGTTGCGCTCTTCCAATTCATTGAAAACAGAGGAAGGCCAAATCCCCCTCAACGCACTTCAACGATTTCCACCCCCAGATCTGCCAGCAAACGGGAGCTTCAGAGATGTCAACAAAGCTCAGGAGTGGTCTGTGCTGCTAAGGCGCGTCATCCGCGCACGGGATCTCAGGGAAGATCAATGGCCCAATGAGAATCCTATCTTGGAATGTAGAGGGTTAGGTTCCAAGCAAAAGAGGGGCCTTATAAAAAATCCCTAAGTAGGAGAGATCCGGATGTGTTGTCTGCAAGAAACCAAGGTCCCAATCTACAAAGATGCTATTCTGTCTTTCATCTGGTTCGCAAAGGATGCAAAATGTGTCATGCTCAATGCCTCGGGTAGCTCTGGTGGGATTCTTGTTGCCTGGAAATCGTCGAAATGGGAGTTGTTGGCTTCAGTTATTGGGTCCTTTTCAGTTACAGTTACTCTCCAAGATAAGTCTTCTTCTTTTTCTTGTCTTATATCAGCGGTTTATGGCCCAAATGCGGACATTTCCATATTAGAATTTTGGGAAGAACTCACAAATATCAGGCAGTCTTTTACAGGTGCATGCTGTTTTGTTGGGGATTTCAATGTCGTCAGGTTTGCGGAAGAGCACTCTCGCAAAAGGAGAAAATCCCAAGCCATGGAAGCCTTCTCCAACTGGATTCAGTCTCATGAGCTGGTCGATTTCCCCCTCTCGGGAGCTAGATTCACTTGAACCAACGGCCATCGCTGCCCTATCCAATCCAGGCTCGACAGAGTCCTCTTGTCCGTTGAATGGCTGGAGATGTTCCCGATGGCTTCCCAAATGGCCCTTCCTAGAACTACCTCGGACCATTGCCTGATTCTCCTGTCGATGGACAACCAGAGTTGGGGTCCTAAACTGTTTACATTCAACTCTTCATGGATTGCTATCCCTGGGTTTTCTTAATTGATTGAAGAGTGGTGGCCGTCTTTCCAGACTGAAGGTTTCGCAGGCCATAAATTGTTATGCAAACTCAAATTACTGAGGGCGAAATTGAAGGATTGGAAAACTAATGTTCTCGCCAAGCGGGAATCGGAGTTAAACGATCTTTTCGCTGAGCTCCAACGTATTGATTTGGAGGTGGAAGATTCATTGCTGCCTTCAGATTATTTGGGGAGGCGCATTCAGATAAATTCAAAATATAGCTGCCAGGGCGTTGGAAGATGAGACTTCGTGGAAACTGAAATCTAGAGCCAAGTGGATTTCTAAAGGAGACAAGAACACCAAATATTTCCACAAAATAGCCAATATGAGGGCTCGGGCTAAGTCTATTCATTCAATCACCGTCAATGGCATCCAAACAGAGGAAAAATCAGAGATCATCGAGCTAGCCATCAACCACTTCAGTTCTCTCCTCTCTTCAGATGGGTGGAATAGACCGGGCCTCGATTGTATTCAATTCAAGTCCCTTGACACTGATGAAGTTGACTCTTTGGAGTCTCCTTTTACTGAGGAAGAAATTAAGTCTGCTGTGGATTCCCTTGGAAGGGATAAATCCCCTGGCCCTGATGGGTTTCCTATGGCGTTTTTTCAATCTTTTTGGGAAACCATAAAGTGGGACGTGATGGAATTCATGGCCGAATTTCATGAAAGAGGGAGACTCTCGAAAGGATTGGGAGCTTCTTTCATTGCTTTAATCCCAAAGATGGCAGGTGCTAACTCTTTTTCAGATTACAGACCCATCAGTCTTATTAGAGGCCCTTACAAAATCCTTGCCAAGGTTCTCTCTTCCCGCTAGCCAAAGTAATGGGGAAGCTCATCTCTATTAACCAAAGTGCATTCATCAGAGGCAGACAAATTGTCGATTGTGCATTAATTGCCAACGAAGTGCTCCATTCCTGTCACATTTCCGGAGAGAAGGCTGTATTCTGCAAGTTGGATATCGAAAAAGCTTATGATCATGTGGACTGGGGTTTCCTCTAGTATCTTATGGGCCGGCTGGGATTTGGTTCTAAATGGAGAAAATGGATCATAGCCTGCATTGGCTCAGCTCATTTTTCTATTCTTCTCAATGGCACCCCTTTTGGTTTCTTCAAGAGCTCTAGGGGGCTCAGACAGGGTGACCCCCCATCACCCCTCCTTTTCCTTATGATTGGGGAGGCTCTTTCTCAGATGTTGTCTAAAGGTCAGGCGAAAAATATCATTAGAGGCATTCTCATGCTTGGAGTGCCAACGCCCATAACCCACATTCAGTTTGCCAATGATACTCTTATCATCTCTGAGGCTAATTAGATGTATATTGATAATCTCAATACAGCTCTTCGATGTTTTGAAGCTGTTTCAGGCATGAGAGTCAATATGGCCAAATCCAAGCTTTATGGAGTAAACTTATCTGAAGAGGAGTCCGCTACTTACGCTATGTCATTGGGGTGTTCTTCGGGTTCTTTTTCCTCTTCCTTCGTTGGGCTTCCCCTTCTCATCGGCCTTCCTGCTAAATCGATATGGGATAGGATTCTGGACAAGATTCATAAGGCTCTCGCGAGGTGGAAATGCAGATACCTCTCGATAGCTGGTCGTATGACGCTTATCAAGGCAACCCTATCAAGTCTCCCTATATATCTGATGTCTATGTACAAATGCCCCTCGTCTGTGATTGCGGCCATTGACAAATTGAGACGTGATTTTCTCTGGAGCGGGACAGACAACTAAAGAAAGTTTCACCTGCTTCATTGGAACAAGGTTTGCAAACATTACAAAGAGGGAGGTGCGAACATAAAAAATTTGAAAATCATGAACCAAGCTTTGCTAGGAAAATGGATTTGGCGTTTGGGGACTGAAGGGGATTCGCTGTGGATTTCCATCGTCAAAGGTAAGTATGGGCAATCTCCTCGTGGTTGGTGGACCAGCGATACGTCTGTTTATAGAGCTTCTCCTCTATGGAATGGGATCATTCGAATGAAGGAGAAAATGCTGAATCTCATCTCTTATAATCTCGGAAACGGCAAATCATTCGCTTTTGGGAAGACCGGTGGCTTGGAGATACTCCCTTTAAATCCCGCTACCCAAATATCTATCATTTGATTCTAGTTGGGAATATTTTGGTGGCAGACTGTTTCTCTATTTCAAATGCCAAAGTGGTTTCGAACGTTACTTGCCTCAGAAACCTCAACGACTGGGAAATTTCAAAGTATATTGATCTCCTTCATGAGATTTCTCACGTCATGCCAGACCCAACGACTCTGGATAGTCTCTCTTGGCCCAGCGACAAATCCAATGTTTTTTCGGTCCGCTCTTTTTACTCTCATCTCGCTTCCTCTGCTCCTCCTACTGCCTCAGCTGCCCCTTTCATATGGAAATATGCGGTCCCCCCTAAATACATCTGTTTCGGCTGGCTTGTTGGTAAGAATAGAATTCTGACAATTGATAATCTCAAGAAAGGGGTATGAACATCGTCAGCATCTGCCTCTGCTGTATGAAAGCAGAGGAAACGGTGGATCATCTCTTGCTTCATTGCACGTTCATCGACCAGATTTGGTCGGAATTTTTGTCTTGGTCCAACATTTGCTGGTGTAACCCGATCTCGGCTCACTCACAAGTCACAATTGTTCTCTTGGCATGGGGTTAGAATGAGTAAAGCTAAAAGAAGCATCTGGAGCATGGTGATCCTGGCAATTTGGTGGTCAGTTTGGGAGGAGAGGAATAACAGATGCTTTAATGGCATATCGTCTTCGGTCAAAGATGTCTGGCTATGGGCTAAAAATCTAATTCTCGAATTGGCAGGCAATGTAAAAGTGTTGTCTCAGGAAAATCTTTTGTTCCTTGGTTGTTAGGTTCTCTGCTGCCTTAGCAGGGTCCCTTCCTTTATTGTGTTTCTTTCTTATCCTTTTAATCTAATTCTCAGTTATCCGTAAAAAAAAAAAATGATGAAAGAGAGGAGGAGAAAAATAGAAGTGAGAGAGAATTCCTGTATTGCTTAATTAGAATACACGAGAGTGGTATCTATATACTAATCAAGTATACGTAGGAGATTTTCTAGAATATCTAGGGGGTTTCTAGAATCCTTCTAAATCTACAAAATTACAACCTCAAGACCATCTAGGAGATTTCTAGAATATCTAGACAAGATTATAATCGCAAGATTGTCTAGGAGATGGTGATGGAAGAGTTATCTTACTTTCACCATCTTGTAGAGGGAGGAAGGGGGCTTTGATCGACCTTCAAATTTGAGTTTTGCTAAAGAGAATGAAAAGAGGAAGAAGAAGAATGACTGGGAAGAAGAAAGAAAAGATAAAACTCTAGATCAGAGATACTCTAATACCATGAAAGTTTAGATGAAACAAGAGGGAAAAGAGAGAAGTGGAAGAGAGAAGGGGTGTTTCCCATTATCACCCTTTTTAATCCTTAATTAAACTAAAATCCTGATTACAATTGGAGTCTAAAAGAGATAAGCAAGATACAAAAAACAAAGATCAAAGACTAACACAAATTAGGAAACATAAAACCTAATCCTACTAAACTTAATCCTATATATAGTACACTGTAGGTGGATACAAATTGTTGTATACAATAGGTGCAGTGTACACCTTAGGTGTAGTATACAATAGGTGCAATGTACACCTTAAGTGTACACAAATTTGTGTGCACTAACATTGGAAAGGTGCTCGACATATTTATGGATGATCGAGATCTAAAGTGTGAATTCATCTCATATGATGGATATTTATTCAAGGGTTTTCTCGCTTATTTATTCCTTAAGGATTGTTGTGGGAAAAGATCCTATCTGAGTTACATGGAGTATTGGGTGGACACTTTAGAAGAGATAAAACATTGACTATGGTAGAAGAAAGACACTACTGTTATCATTTTCATTGTGACGTTGAACAGTTTGTAGTATGATGTTGCCAATGCCAAGTCTTCAAAGGTCATGTGCAAAACACTGCCTTTTTATGCGCTTTCTGTTTCAATCTCGTCATGGGTGGAAATTTCCATGGACTTCATTTTGGGTCTTTATAAGACTTAAAGGGGAGCATATTTGATTCTTGTTGTGGTGGACCGTCATTTAAAAGATTCTTACTTTATTCCATGCAAAAGGACAATTGACACTATACATATCGTCAACGTATTCTTTTAAGAGATTGTGTGACTTCACAGGATACCGAAAACAAGAACTTCAGACCGCAACTTGAAGTTTGTAGGGCACTTTTGGCACGTTTTATGGAGGCAGTTGGGGATTAAGCTTTAATTCTCTAATGCATATCATCCTCAAACAAACACCAAATCGAGGTAGTCAATAGGAGCTTGGGTAACCTTTTGAGGAGGATCATGGGTGACAACATATCTCGGTGGGATTTGGTTTTCCCTCAAGTTGAGTTTGCTTAGAACAACCTCATAAATCATACCGTGAGAAAATCCCCATTTGAGATCATGAAGAGGGGAAGTCCACATCATGTTCTTGACTTAGCGCAATTACTGGTACAATATCAAGTGAGAGAGTGAAGATTTGGACGCTTTTGCCAAGTACATCCAAGACTTGCAAGCTTAGATGAAATTGAAGAGAGCAACATCAGATTCCGAGAAGCTGCGAATGAACATCGATGGGAGAGGATATATAAAAAAGGTGAGTTGCTTGGTTATGGTTTATCTCTGCCAATAAAGTTTTTTGAGGAAAACTTATAACAAGCTCAAGTATAAGAAGATTGGTCCATGTCGAGTCAAGAGGAACTTAAGTGACATTGCCTACGAGATCGAGTTGTCAGATGACTTAAATATCTCACCAACTTTCAATGTGGCAGATTTGTTCAAGTACCATGGCGAGTTGTCTGAATTGTCGATATGGATAAACAGCTCCCGAATAAAAGGAAGGAAGAAGTTGAACAAATGTTGCATATGAAGATTACTGACACTTGATGGGGCCATACAAGCAGTCCTCGGTGAAATGAAAGAACAAAAACCCGGGAACCGGGAGGGGTGAGATGTAGGCCCATGGCCCACTATAGGGCTTGGCATTTGCTGATTTAGGCTGTTTGTTGCAAGATTTAGGGGCTTAAATGTCAAAGATCAATTCTAAAATGTGTGGAAGATTGGGGGCCTAATGTGAAATACATGATTGAAGATTTTGGGGGTATTTAATAGTTTCTTTCTTTGCTATTTTGGACCAAATCTTTGTTGATGGGATTGTTATATATATATATTATATATATATATGTATATATATTTGAAGGATTGCTATTATCTTAAATAAATTATAGATTGATTTGAAATTAATTGAACTTGATTTGAAACCAATCTAATAGTTGAGGGATCTTCATTAAAGATTCCGGGGATTGTATTTAGGGTTTACATATAGGGGAGTTTTTTTTTTTTTTTTTTTTTATAAAATTTTTTTAAAGTAACGAGAGAATATATTAAGGCGAAAAGGAAGTACAAAAGAAGGGGCAACTGCTGAGAGCAGAAGCCGACTTTACAAGCCAAGAAAAAGAAGACTACAGTCCTTAAGAGAAGAAACATTGGCAGCCCACTCAATGATCAAGGATTTAGCCCTAGAACCCACGACAAGCGAGGAGGAGTGAGAGTTGTTGAAGCATCCGTCGTTCCTTTCATTCCAAATCGCCCACCAAATGGCCAGGATTGCCGTCTTCCTCAACTTGGATTTAGCCTTGCCCAACTTGAATCCATGCCAATAGGCCAGAAGAGAAGAAGCAAAAGCAGGGATGCACCTGCTAACATGAAACCGAGAGAAAAACTCTTGCCGAATCTGAGTAGCAAAGGGGCAGTGGACAAAGATATGATCCACTGTTTCTTCGTTAGCCATGCAGCATAGACAAATGTTAACCTGCTGTATCCCTTTCTTCTTGAGATTGTCTATAGTGAGGATCCGGTTTTTAGCCGCCAACCAACCGAAACAAAGGAGCTTGGGAGGGACGGGGTATTTCCAGATAAAAGGGCACCCAACCGAAGAGCGCGGGGGGGGGGGGGGGGGGGGAGCTTCATAAAGAGACTTAACTGTGAAACAGGAAGATTTGTCTCTTAGCCATAGAAGTTTGTCTTGTTCAGATTGGATCGGAGATATCGTGGATAAAAGATCTAGCAAGGCTTCTGAAACATCTAATGTCCCACACTATCCCGGATGTGCATTGGCAAAATAAGTCGGCAACGACGCTATCCTTATTAGCGGCAAGGCGATGAATAGGGGGGAATCGGTCCTTTAGCTTGCTGTCCCCCAACCAGAGATTGTCCCAGAATCGAACAGCCGTCCCATTCCCGAGGTGGTAGGCTGAGTTTTGAACGACATAGGGTTTAGAATGCAAAATTCCTTTCCAGATGCGGGAGGCTCTATAGGAGGTGGAGTCCTTGGTCCACCACCTCCCGTGAGAGGAGCCGTATTTCCCTTTGATGATAGAATTTCGTGAGGCTGCCTGGTCAGAACCCAGTCTCCAGGTCCACTTACCCAAGAGGGCCTTATTCATAGCCTTCAAAATTTTGACACCAGCCCCTCCATCGTGGAAATGCCTACAGACGTCTTGCCAGTCCAACAGGTGGAACTTGTGCTGATTGTCTTTACCGCACCATAAGAAATCTCTTCTCAGCTTATCAATGCGGGACAGGACAGCAGGGGGGCAGATGAGGAGAGACATGAAGTAGGTGGGGATGTTGGATAAGGCGGCTTTGATTAGAGTGAGCCTCCCTCCCATAGATAGATATCTGCATTTCCATCTGGCCAGCGTCTTCTGAAATTTGTCGACGACCTTGTCCCACATCGAAGTCAGCGGGGCCCCGACAGCGAGCAGCAAACCAACGAACAATGTTGGAAAGGAGGCTGGCGAGCAGCCGAAAGTAGCAGCATATCGATGAAGATCGGATTTTGGCATATTGACCCCGAAGATCTTGGATTTAGCCATGTTGATACGAAGACCCGAGACTGCCTCGAAGCATTTAAGAGTCGTGAGGAGGTTGTAGATTGCATCTGGGTCAGCTTCAATCATTATAAGCGTGTCATCAACAAATTGAATATGAGATATCGGAGACGATAAGCCCGGCATCGAAATGCCCTTGAACAACCGACAATTTTGGCCCGCTTGTAACAGCTGAGAGAGAGCTTCTGTGACGAGGAGAAACAACAGCGGAGAGAGGGGGTCGCCTTGACGAAGACCCCTAGAGCTGGGGAAGAAACCTTTAGGGGTGCCATTAAGAAGGATTGAGAAGTGCGACGATTCAACGCAGGCCTTCATCCACATTCTCCATTTCTCGCCAAAGCCCATTCGGAGTAATAAGTAATGTAAAAAATTCCAGTCGACATGATCGTAAGCCTTCTCGATGTCGAGCTTACAAAAGATAGATTTCGTTCCAGAAGAATGACAGGAGTGGAGAACTTCGTTAGCTATGAGGGCCCCGTCAATGATCTGTCTTCCCCTTATAAATGCGTTTTGATACTTGGAAACCAGATTACCTATAACTGAGGAGAGTCTGATAGATAGGATCTTCGCCATAATTTTGTAGGGTCCGCCAATCAAGCTGATTGGTCTGAATTGGGAAAAAGATGTAGCCCCCGGAGTTTTAGGGATCTAGGCGATGAAGGAAGCTCCCAACCCCTTAGACAGCTTACCTCTGACATGAAATTTGGACAAGAAATTCATAACATCAGATTTAACAGTGTCCCAGAAGTGCTGAAAGAAATACATGGGGAAACCATCGGGCCCGGGTGATTTGTCGCCTTCCATAGCAGCAAGCGCCAATTTAGCCTCTTCTTCCGAGAACGGCAGTTCGAGAGAGAGGGCTTCCGAGTCAATGAGAGAGAGAAAAGGGGTCCCATCCATGAGAGGTCTAGACCAGCCTTCAAAAGAAAGGAGAGAGGAGAAATGATTGATCGCGTGCTTGGAAATTTCTTCTCGATCATCAATCAATTTGTCATCAACCATAATGCTGTGAATGGCCTTCGCCCGGGCTTTCATTGTAGCTATACTGTGAAAGAATCTGGTGTTCTTATCTCCTTCAGATATCCACTTCACACGCGATTTGATCTTCCATGAGACTTCATCCTCGAGGGCTCGGGAAGATAGGGATTGGATTATCTGGATGCGCTTTGATAAAAATTCTGATGACAGAGAGTCACCCTCGACCCTGACATCTATTCGTTGTAACTCAGTGAAATGCCTTTCTGATTCCATTTCTCTATTTCTGAGAACTTCGATCTTCCAGAGTTTTAGCTTCTCCTTGAGCAATCTCAATTTTGATAGCAAGCAATGACCAACAAAACCAGTAACTTGAAACGAGTCCCACCATTCCACTATTAACTGATTGAAACCTGCGATGTTGATCCAAGCAGAATTGAATTTGAAAGGCTTTGGGCCCAATCAGTATCAATGACCGATATGAGAATGGGGCAGTGATCAGAAGTCGATCTGGGCAGAGCCGATTGAGAGACGGAGGGGAATTCCTCTATCTAGTCCGAAGAGAGAAGGAATCTGTCCAGTCTGGACTGAATCTGCGACTTTTTGCCGTTCGACCAGGTGAATCTAGCACCCCCCAAAGGGAGGTCAACGAGCTTCTGATTTTGTATCCAATTAGAAAACGCTTGCATGGCCGGGGTGGAGCGCCTCTTCCTAGAGTGTTCATCGACAAAGTGAATGACATTAAAGTCACCCACATAGCAGCAGGGGCCTGAAAAGGACTGTCTAACGGCAGTCAGTTCATCCCAGAAGATAGACCTTAACGAAACATCGTTAGGGCCATAAACAGAAACAATAATACAACTGAACGAAGAGGACTTATCTCGAAGGATAGCCGCTTTGAAGAAGGAATCAGAAAAAGAGGCCTCTAGGTCCCACTTCGAAGACTTCCAGGCAATGAGGATGCCTCCCGACGACCCCTTGGCGTCTAAGGAAACAAACTGAGCATCCGCAGGACCCCATAGAGTAGCCAGAAGGGCTGACGAGAAAGAGGGGACTTTAGTTTCCTGAAGACAGATGATGTCCGACTTTGTTCTCCTGATGGAGCGTTTGATCAGGCTCCGCTTCTGCTTGGAGCCCACCCCCCTAACATTCCAGGAGAGGAAAATCATTGGGGAACCAATCTGCCCCGAGTACCCTTGCGCCCTCGACGAGCTGCGGATGTGGCAGACAAGGCTGGAGAGGATTGGAGACGGAGAAGTTCTCCGTTGCTAACAGATCGGGAGAACTGCTTAACCGGGTGCTTCCCCGGGGGTAAGGGCCTGCCCCTATTCTCAATGAATTGGAAGAGACCTGTGTAGTCTTCGGGACGATTCCCAAAGGAGAGACCCAACGCTCGACCCACACATCCCACTGCATCTCGAATCCACTTTTTGTGGTGGATTTCTTCATAAATTTCCTCCTTTCTCTTTCCTGCCATGCGAAAGGATGAATTGTCTTCCCGTTGCTGATAAGGGAACTCTGAGCACATCTGGAGAGGTTCCGCAGTTATCACATCCCCAATAGAGTCATCCTGGAATAAGGTGATGGGCCCCATGTCCGCCCAGTCACTGCCGTTGGAGTGCGCATGCTTTGGGGTAGAGGTAAAGGGGGAGGTGTCATCTGACGACACCTCATCTGAGAAGTCCCCTCTGGATGAGACGTCTAGTTGGATAGAACGAGAAGGGGTTAGGGAAGAGAGCTGGGGTTGGCCATCTGGGATTTGAATATCGGTTCGGATCGGGTGCGGGATGAGGATGGGGCTGGGATTAGAGGGAACTGGATCGGGTAATATGAAAGTACCCCGTTCGAGCGGAGAGAAGCGGATACGGGTCGCTAGCGGACCCGCATTGACAAACCCGATGTCGATAAGGGAGGTAAGAATAGGAGCTGACGTGAGCGGTTCCACGTGGTGAAGGTTGCTGCCGTTGATCAGACGTTTGGGAGACACGTGCCGAGATGACGTGCCCGGAACAGAGACGTCGGCTGAAATACTCGAGTTAGCGGTGTACGGACGGCCACGTGTCTCGATAATAGCTGAGCGGGTCGAGGAGATATCGTTCGTCATTAATTAGAGCTGATTTTCTTGGACACGTGTCACGTTTATGGGGATAGGTTGAAAATTTTCGCCCGTGTCTGTACAAACAGCAGGTGATCGAGACTTCGGTGCAAGGGGGACGTGCCACGTGTAATCTGATTAGGCCTGACGCCTCCCGGATAGACGTTTACTGCAGTCGAGGTAGAGGTTGTCAGAACCGGTGGTCCGTGCGAGGATGGGGCCGGTGCTCCTTCTTCTCTAAGGTACTCCTGCGAGAGCACGGGCTCGGACTCGGCCGGAACCCGAGCGTTCCAAACATCGCCCCATCTCGGATGAAACATACCTGGGATTTCCTGCTGAACAGGAAGAGAAATCACCCTGTCAGCCACGTGAACACGGATGTGAGACAGGAGAGAGGAGCCTTTTTCTCTTCTCACTCTTGCTCGGATAACACCCACTTTGACTCCTAGCTGAGTTTTGGAGTTGATTTCGAGGAGGAAACCTAGAGAAGACGCAACTTTTATGAGAAATTCGTCGTACCGGCACTCCATTGGGACATCCCATATGAGAATCCAGATATTCTCCTTGCCAAAGACAGAGAATTCCTCCCACGGGATGATCTTCTTAACCGGGCCAGAAGCGTGCAATTGCCCGGCCATGGTTAGCATATCTGGGTTCAGCCCTGGACAAACTCGCACCCACAGAGTGTTGTAGTCCAATGGTTTGATATCGGAGTTATCGTAATGAAAACCAGTGCAGTCTTTGATCCATGATCTCACTGCCGATATAAACGCTCCTTCTGTAAGAATGACAATCGACTTTACCAGCTCTTCGCGATTCTTTTCGAATATAGCTTGGTCAATGGAGACAAAGAAGTCAGGTCGGTCATCTATTGTGCTTGTGTTGGCAGGGCCGTTCGTAGAGGCCCGGGGGGGGGGCTTCTGTCGGGGATGGGTCATGGAATCTAACATTGGTGGGTTAGGCTGATTTAAACCAAACTGTCCGGTAAGGGCGTCTTTAAAAGAAAGTCCGACGGAACGCTGTCTCAGAGGCGGGCTAAGCAGCACTGGCCGATTGGTTGGCAGTTTGGATAGAGTGTTGGAGGGACGATTCTAGCGGTAAGAGGGAGGCAGGGTTTCCAGGCCAAACCGAGCCCTCTGAACTAACATTTTTTTTTTTTTTTTTTTTTTCCGTCGTTGCTGACACCGTGAAGCATGTCAATTGCCCTGGCCAGTTCATCTTCACTGCTCATGCGGACTAGAGCGAAACTGCGATACGCCCCTGAAACTCTATCCCTAGGCATTACAACATCCATTACAACGCCAGCTTGCCCAAAGATCTTTTCTAAGTTTAAGGGGTACTAGCCATGGGGATATCATTTAACGAATAACGTGGGGTACAAAGGCTTTTTGATCCGGTTGTTACCAGCCAGCTTACGATTGCGATGTGAAGGGGGCACCACGTTCCATTCTCGCTCATCTCTAACAGGGAGGGAATGGGGAGATTCCATTTGTTATCCTGTTTTGTTAGAACTTTCGAGGCTCCTGGTCTTGGTGGCTGAGGTGGTCGGGGGCGATCTTGGACAGCGGAGAAGGTTGTGGTCGGAGGCGATCTTGGTCATCGGAGACTTCACAGTCTAACTATTTCCGCAATGTGGTGGACCGGTTCCTATTTTTGTAGCCATCCTTTTTCCAACCCATGGATTATCGCATATTGGGGGAGTTTTGAGTTGTGAGTTTTCTCAAGTATTGTAAGAGAAGAAGTTTGAATATCAATAAAGTTATTTATCCCTCTCTACTTAAATATTCTTGCGAGTGTATACGTATTCATTTCTTTATGATTCGGGTGTCGAGATCTCATTGAATCGATAACTGGGTTGCACCAGTTCATCAAAGTTTAGAGCCCTAGATAAAGATGCAACCATGAATAAATTACTAGAAAAAATACCAAATTATTTTTTGATTCCACAGAAGTAGTGGATTATCTCGTTCTCACAAATAGTTCTTGGATGAAGGTAGTATTGTCCTCCAATGAAGGAACAACCTGACTTAAAATAGCATATTGAAAATTCAAACTAGAAGAAACCACCTTAGCTTGGAATGCATAAGAATGGAAGTCAAGGATCTCACTTCCACTGTTCCACATTATTTGCATGAATGATGGAATTGAGAAATGAAGCTGCGGCCTCATTTGGTAGTCTTGGCAAAATAACATCATAAAATTAGAGTGAATATGATAAGAATGCCACTACAAGTACAAGCAAGTAAATGATCATGCAGCCCAAAGCTTCTAGTAAAAGCTCCCAAACCTTTATATATCCAACTCCAAGTATTGATGAATCTTTGACAATACAATTGTGTCTTTAATGAGATGGCCTATAAAAGACGGAGATATAAAATTATCATAGAAGATTGAAAGAGATTATATGCTCCCTGATGGTATTCATCTCTCAATAGAAGGGAAATTTTATGACGCACTACCTCCTTAAAAATCACATGGTCTTTTAGAAAAGCACGGTGTTGTTGGACTTGAGGAACATCAGGACAATCTATAAAACATGGAAATGGAAACCGAATGTTGCAATCACATCAAATAAAACCAAAAAGATTAAAAATTAAATATTTGATATTAAATAATCATATTTATAAATATTTATCTCTAGGAGGAATCTAGAGTCCTCAGTTGATGGTATTACAATAATGCCATCATATATAAATCATCCCTTAACAACTACAAAATTACAAGAACACCAAAATGAAAAATGGACAAATAAAATGCCATTTTCAGAAACTTCTCAAAAAAAAAAAAAAAAAAAACACTTTAGTTTCTTGTACTGTATATAGCAGTTTTTTGCATATATTTAATTTGGATCTTGCTAGGGTTCATCATATCAAGGTTGGCCACGATCTTATTCACTTTCTATTCTTGATGTCTTTCTTCTGCACATGTACAAGAAGTTTAAATTGCCTTTGTTTTATAATCCAGGTTATGCATACACACAACTCATATCCCATGCTATGGAGAAGGCTTTGAAGGTATGCTTAGCTTCATCTTAGTTCTAATACGTGGTTTTATGATTTTGATTGAACATAAGTTTTCCAATGCTCATTTGCAAATTTGATGTAAACATTAGTTTTTTCTAATATTCTCACAGCTTAAAAGTTCTGCTGGATCTAAAAGACAGCATGTGCACGGTTGCAGCCTTGTTCGGGCAAGGAGATTTTATGGTTATTATTCCACAGAGGAGCTATTTGTAAAGATTTACCTGTATCCACATCCTTAGTTAGAGTTTTCTGGTTTAAATTCAGGTTACATTTTAATTCTAGGTTCCCTGGTACTTTTCACTGCACAAGTTTGCTAGGACTAGTGTCCTTATGATGGATAGAAAAGGCCTCGTGTTCTTATCTCATCTTATTGTTAAAATCTATTTCCTTCCTTTTTACAGCTTTGCAGTTTTTTTTTTTTCCTTAGATAATCTAGAAGAATTTTTATTAAGGGCCTGTTTGGATTGGTGGATTCCTCTTTTCTACCATGGAAAAGATATCGTTTTCCTTAGATGTGATGATTTCTGCCTTTTGTGAAAACAAAGCCACTGTGGAGATCGATTTCCATTTCCACATTTCCCCCCCAAAAAAGGCCATTTCCATTTCCTCAAGAAAGCCTAAGAAATGGACATTTTCACATATTTTGAGAGAGCTGTGACTTTTCTACCATTAAACTATCTACATTTCCATGTCAATATTTATTTAGGATTCTTTTCCACATATTTCTATCTCCAAAGAATTCCTCTGATGTGACGTTTTCTTTTCCAATCTACTTTTTGGATTCCACCACTCCAAGCAGGCCCTTGGTGAAAAGAAGGGGAAACAAAATACAAAAATGGGGCTCGATGAGAGGAGGCCCATACAATACAACAAGCATAGAGAGAGACGGAGAAAACTCCCCTAAACACTACAAACCCCCTGACTCCTATCCTCCATGATGAGGCCAGCTCTACAACTTCCAACCTGGCCTGCCTATCAGCTTCATCATTGGCCTCTATCAAGAATGACACAAGATGATGCCGACTCAACCCTCCATGATGAGGCCAGCTCTACAACTCCCAACCTGGCCTGCCTATCAGCTTCATGATTGGCCTCTATCAAGAATGACACAAGATAATGATGACTCAAGTCCAATGCTTCCTCCACCAGATATGCTAACCTCCATGGGCATGTATCTGCTCTAGCCCAAGAAATAGCATTCTAAAATCACCTTCAATGATCGCTGGGAGAGAATCGATTGTAACAAGAGTCATGGACTCTAGTAGGGCCCGAAATTCTGCTAATGCAGCACCGCTGTTGTGACACACCACATCAACCCCGGAAAATCCAGGATTTCTTGCAGAAGAACCATCAAAATTTACCATGAAATGGCCAGACGGAGGAACTTTCCAGCACACACTAAATTGACACTGAATCATATACTCGCAATTGGAAGCCAGCATCATTGGAGAAAATTCTCTAATTCTAGAATCAGCTTTTGCACACAATGCAATAAGACTGAAGATCTTAACTATACACCTGCCCAAGGAAACCTTCCAACTAAAAATTTTGCTATTTCTTCTAAGTAACCAAATTGACCATGGTGAAGCCTGCACAGCATCTTCCACGACAGACACCTGATGGAATGACAGAGAATGGTAATTCATGTTGAAACTCGAACAATTGGATCAACATATTGATGGTCATTGACATCATTGTCATCACTCATCATTGTGATTTTTTATCATCTGATTCTGTTTAAAATTAGTTGTGCACCAACTGATGGTCATATGAGTTTACAACAATTAGGAGTGTATGTTTGTTGAGAAGTCTCCAAATTAGAACGTTTTTGTAATTTATGATAATGTTTACCAAATGCCACATACATTCTTTTCATTAATTGGGGACTTAATATGAACTTGTACCCAGTTGGCCAATTTATATATTCTCTATAGGTACACAAGTAATGTTCTTTCTGTTCAATATTCACTTTCTGACTATTATATTTGTCACATTGAAGGCTTAAAATGATCTTGCATGCAAAGTCCCAGTTCCTTAACTGGTTTATATAATTTCTATTGGCTATACAAAGTGATGTTCTTGGCATTCAATGTTCACACTCGCTAGCTCAAGAACATATTTATATTTTTTGTTTTTCCTCTCAGATTAGTCAAGAACCTAATCTTGGAATGCCTTAACAGACATCAAAGATATTATCCCCATGAAGTTGCCCGTGCTGCTACTTTGCTTCTGGTACACAATCTTGAGCTAGCTATCGTTGTGTTCTTGGTTATTGTTTGGCACCTTGTGCAGCTTTGGTCCTAGGCTTTATTTCTATTTTGACAGTGTGCATCTTGATGCAGCACTTGAAGAGCTAAAACCAAATCAAACCAATGTGAAACCCGTACCAATCATAATTTCTAATCTTCTCCAAGAAGCTACCATATGTTTCTTGAATGATGACTAATTTAATTAGAACCAAAAGGGAAATAAAGAAACCACAAAGTGGGAGGCGACCCGCCATCTCTAATTTAGTCCAACTTCAGCAAAATCAAAGAAAACCGAAATCCAAAGGTAGCTTTGTGGATTCTCTCTCCACACAAACTATAAGGCATCAGACCAAATGTATTTTTAGGGACTCACACCACTAGAATTGAAACTTATCGTAGGAATCAAGATTAACTAAATTAAATAAATTAAAAACTTCCTTTAATCTAGTTCATGCACATAGCTATGTATTCATATAGCCTTTACAAAATCCATATTTAATGCAACAAGGCTAGAGCAAAGCCCTATTGGTCCACATGGCCTTCCTATTTTATCTTGAATTACAAATAGAGACGAATTAAAAATAACAAGAAAAGAATCCAAATCTATTCTTAACTCTTTGTACATCAACAGTTGGCCTTTGAATAGGCTGCATGGACCGTGCTGTTGAGTGTAATATCCTCCAATACTTCTAGAGAATTCAACTTATATCTCTTGAATCTTGATATATCAACCAGTAGAGGCTTTTTACACAACCTTATGGATTGGATGTCCTCTATGTTGTATAAAACTTTCATCATCATCATCACCATCATCATCTAAGCCTTATCCCAGTTAATTGGGGTTGGCTACATGAATCCTGTTTCGCCATTCCACTCCATCAAAGGCTAGACCTTCAGTTAGACTATAGTTCATCAAGGCTTCTCTTACTACCTCTATCCAACTCACTCCTAACTGTCTCGGTTCTTGGTCTCTGTTGCACATGACCAAATCATCTAAGTCTGCATTCCCCCATCTTATTACCTATTGGTGCTACTCCTAAGTTCCCTTGAATGCATTCATTTCTAATTATGTCCTTCCTCATCTTGCCACTCATCCATTGCAACATCCTCATTTCAGCATTGTTCATCCTATGAACATGTTGCCTTGCCCAACATTCTGTCCCATAAAGCGTGGCTGGTCTTATTGCTATTCTATATAATTCCCTTTCAGTTTGAATGGTACGTGATGATCAGAAAAAATTAAACTCTAGAATCACATCTCTATTTCTTCCACCTAGCTTGAATTCTATGGGCAACATTCTTTTCAATCTCTCGAGTCTTGTGAATATTGACCCAACGTATAGAAAGTGGTCATTTTGGGAAACTTCTTGGTCAACAGTCTCAACTATTTTATTGTTTTCACTCTTATTACTAAAATTGCACTCCATATACTTTGTTTTAGTCTGACTAATTAAAAATCCTTTAGGTTTTAAAGCATCCCTTCATAAATCTAGCTTTGTATTTATGCCCTCCCTCGTCTTGTCAATCAAAACCATGTCATCTACAAATAATATATGCCGTGGGATCACTTCATGCAAATGCCTTGTTAACCTGTCCATAACCAGTGTTCGAAATATCGGTATCGCGTTTCGTATTGCACCCTTGGGATACAGATGCGTATCGGTTATCGCATGGGATATATTAGTTGTATTGCGTAATGTATCGTTCTTGTTGGAAACATGGGGAAAAATTGGAACTTGGTCAAATTTTCAAATGAAAATTCAGTGATTGTTAAAAAAGACATCATTGCACACTTACAAATCAAAACATTAATAAAAACAAGTGCACATAATAGGTTTTCTTTGTATGGGGTCCTAATCTATGCGTTGTCTAACTGAATTGATGCAAGTATATTCAAAGTCTATTAATATAATTTATAAATATAAGAAGACATGTGGAAACACAAACAATACATTCAAAAGCAAAAGAAGAATCACTAGATTAGGTTGCATACATGTTTGATTTTGATTTTTTTCAATTTTCCACAACCTGGTCATTCTCCTCCAAATCTCAAAATCAAAGCTCCCAATCCATGATTTTTCATGCAAAACATGAAAAATCATGGATTTGTAACAATTTGACACTGATTTAACATGATTTTCAGAAAAATTGATCGAAAATAATAATAAAATGCTCACCGGATCGAACATGTGGGATATATCCCACTACTTGTGCGTTTCATATCTCATAGGTGGGATAAAAGATATACCGTGGGATATATCGACCGATATGGTCGATATTTAAAACATTGGGATCAGGATCGCTAAGGTTTTGCTGGCCGGGGATACGGAAACAATATCGATATCACCCATAGTATAATATCTCCGATAACCGAAAATGCAGGAAAATGATGGAATCTTTTGTGTAACTTTAGGAGATGCTAAAATGCACATATTTGCATATTTAGGAATAAAATATTTGCAAAAAGAATGTATACATAGTAAATTTCCATTTAATTGGTGCCTAAAAGCATGTGTATCATAAGAAATTAGTCCAACCATCCCATCTATCAATCCGACTATCCAACTTTCCATCGATATTTCAGAAGATTGACAACACATGATATTTTGCCAAGAAATTGTCGATCACCAAAAAGGAAATGAAAGATTGTGGTCTCGATATTGCCCATGTTGCGATAACATTAATATCACGATATTATCGTTAACAAATTGAATAGTGCATACAACCATGCGCCCATAAAAAATTAAAATGAATTTCTTTTAAGAAATATATTTTGGCGATATCGATGCATTGGTGATATCATCGAAATACTGCTAATGCATTGGCAATACAAGCGACGCCTGGAATTTACACAATCGAAAATATTGGCAATACATGGCAATGCCAATATCAATACATTGGCAATATAAGCAACACCTGGAATTTATACAGTCGAAAATATTGGCGATAATTAGCAATACATTGCCAATACCTGGAAATTTTAATACTACCGGTGTTATCGATATCACTACCAATGTTGTTGGTATCACCGAGCTGGAGATACGGATAACATCGGGGATATTTTGATAATATCAGGGATACTTTGAACAATATCCATAACCAATGCGAAATGGTATGGGCTTAGTGCTGGCCCCTGGTGTAAACCTACTGTAATGGGGAACTCACTTGTCTCTCCACTAGTGGTCCTCACATTTGTTACCATTCTCTCATGCATATTCTTAACAATGCAATGTCCTCTTGAGACTCCTTGTTTTCCCAACACCCACCGGATTAACTCTCTAGGGACCCTATCGTATGCTTTCTCTAAGTGAATAAAGACCATGTGGAGATCCTTCCTCCTCTTCCTGTATTTCTCCATTAATTTTCTAAGTAGGAAGTAAGCTTTAGTGGGAGGCCTCCCATGCATGATACCAAATTGATTTCTGATACATTCATCTCATGCCATAGCGCCCTTTGCTCAGTCACTCTCTCCCAAAGTTTCGCAGTATGGCTCATAAGTTTAATCCCATGATAGTTAGTTAAGAATAGGTTGCATGTTCAGTAAATAAAGAAATCACTGATTTGGTGAAGGTATTATTCACAAAGTGTTTCTTATGTTGGAGTTCCTCCCCTTCTGATATCAGCAAAATTTTGTAGTTTTTCATCTTTTGGATTGTTAACGTTGCCTGTAGTACGTAGCTTTCTTTTTTGAGACTCTGGGTTATTTTGCAGGGTGGTGCTGTGCTAAATAAAAGTTTCCAGCCTTATGAATCGCATTTCCCCTATCTTCTCCAGTTTTTGGTAATGAACTGTTTATGTTTTACGGTTAGTCGATACATTATTAAAATATGATATAGTTGCATGCCTGCAGTACCACTTTGGTAAATCTGCTCAATCACAGGAATGGTTATGCCTCAATGATCACTCTCTTGTGGTAGTCATTCACCTTTTTTTTTTTTTTTGGTTTTCTTTTTAGATAGTCATTCATCTTATGGTTCATTTAATTGCCAACTTTGTCACTTTTAAGTTTTAACCAATCTAATATTGTTCGTAATGACATAGCACCTTTCCATTGAGCTATTCCTCATTTTCTGCATCCTTTACTTAGTTTATTTTTGATTTGGTTTACTAAAAACGCTTTATCTGTCTACCATCTTCTTCTTTTGAATCCAAACATTTATTCTTTTCACAATGAAATTTTTTAGGTTGACTACAACTTGTATGGAATGGGCCTCATCCATTTATCCAAGGTGAAGTTCCGTCATCCATTACCTGTTAACTTAAGCCCAAGAGCAGTCCGTCAATGTAGACATGACACTGAGGAATTCCCAAGGGAATCTGGCAGTTTTCAGGTTGGTTTTTTTGAACAGAAAATTATTGGAATTAAGTATCTAGTATCTCTGTGATGCTTGTTATAGCATGATATTCTCATAGTCGATTTATATCGTGATGTTGCTGCATCTTTTTCTTAGGCAGATTCAAATAGTGAGGCATGTCAAAATCCAGCTGTTTGGCTTTCTTCCACAATCCCAAGTGGTTGGATGTGGCCATCAGGTACTGGGCATGATTGTTCACCGGATCAGGGGATGCACCTGATCAGACGTCAAAGTACTTGTGAGCTTGAGGGAGATGCAAGTGTGGATGGTGTGTATTGGCTTAATGTGCTGCACAAGTTCCTGCATCCATTCTTCACAAGGTCAAGCTGATGGGTTCTATCATGGTTTGACTTGCAGAAATTCTAAATCAGCAATGTAAAATGTATACATCCCTTTCTCAGACTAGATCAGAGGTGAAAATGGTTCAGTCACTTGTGCCAATTTGGGAGGTATTTTTTTTTTTTTGTTAATTTTCTTTTACTGCTCTATATGTTGTATGTGGGATTCTTTTTTACTTTTTTCCATCCCTTGGAGTTGATTTTACCTTCTTTATTCAGGAGGAGTATGAAAGGACGGGAATGCATGAGATGGTGAAATCTCCAGACTGCCACAAGCCAACTCCAGAAAATGTATTGAGAACTTTCTCACATGGGCTTGAGTTTAAAACTGCACTCTTGGACTTATGCATGAAAGCACAAAACTCATTTTCTCAAGTTAGTCTATATGAGGAGGATGGGAAGTTTGTGAAATCTATAAGATCTTTAGCTGATTCGGGTGATTTACATGCACTCGAGGAGCATGTTAAATCCAGCAATTCTCATGGAGAATCCGTGAAGTGCCTGAAAGAAGAAAATAAAATTGGATCTGCATCAGAACGGGGATCATTGTCCGAAGAGGGTGATGATGCAAAACCTTCAGACCAGATGGATGGATTTGATGGATTATCACCAATTGTTGAGGATATGGTTACTCAAATTCCTGACACCTCAAATCCAAAGGTAATGTATTATGCTTTTGTGCGACTATCTTGGTATGTAATGCTCGCATTTCTTGTGCACAACCAAAGTTACTCAGCTTGTGATTACTTGGGTGATACATATTGTCCATCATAAACTGATGCCCCCAGAAGTGACTTTTGGTTTCTCTTGCCTTTTATTTTAATTTTTTCACCATAACTTACAGTATACATATTTTCTCAATATCTGTATCTCAAGGACTTGTCTGAGTGGGGTCTATGTGAATCTACTCCTGAGGCCCAGGTTCAAGGTAGCACTTCTTAGATGGTTCTGCCTGTCTATTTGTTTGGACTAAACAAGGAACTATCTTCTTTTTATATTTAGTATATTTATTAAGTAATAAATGTATTACCATTTTAAGCACATAGTATTATTGTGCACAGACTGACACACATACCTTGTGTATCTACACACGCGCACATGCTTTTTCATTATCTTCTTTCCACATGCATCAGGTATATATATGGGGTGTTACCCTCTTCTCTTGAATGGAATATTTGATTTCTTTCTACAACCTAGCTGGCAACACATCTAGTAACCTATTTTTCCTCCGGGTTTGATATTTGCTGGCGTCCAGTATCTACTGTAAGTCTGTAACCAAGATCCAAAGATGTTCATAGAAACAGACACCATATTGTAAGCCTTGTAATTTCTAAAGAGTTAATGTTGCAAGTCTTTTGTTTGATGGCAGGTGTTTCCAGCACCACTTTTCTATCTGCCTGAGTGTTATTCAGTTATTCTGAAGATTTTTCTTAAATAAAGTTAAGGATGTTATTGATTCATATCCTAGTATTATCTTTGTCCTCTGTCTTGGATCATATTCTTAATACGGTTGCTTGATATCATTGATGTTTTTATTTTTTTATTTTTTTAGTTCACTCTCTCAGAGTGACCATTGACCTGCATTTGTGCAGGTTCTCATTCAACTTCTCTCATGGCATTACTATATTTCTTGGACCATCCTTACGCTATGGTTTTGCAGGTGGCCGATTGTGAGGCCCTTGGGATTCTAAGGTGGCTTGCCTCTTCTCAAGCTATGGAGGATTTAAGCACTGATGATGAGCTTATTCATGAGGCTATTTTGAGTCCTCTGTTGCCCATGACAACCATAGATAAAGTTCTGGAGAAAGCACAATTGGATTATGAGAGTGAATCCCAGAAAGAATGTCAAGACATTCTTGACTCGGTTGAGGTTGAGGAGCAGGCCCCACGTTCTGATTATCATGCGCATTCAGTTGGAGTTTCAACAGAGAATACTATTCCTCAAGTAGACGGCTCATTTGATGATCCAATAACTACTGCTCAGATGGGTAATTCATCTGAAGTTGAGACAAAAAATGAGGTCGGTCGGTCTTCTCTGCATTCAGTACTGGAAGATACCGGTACAGGCTGTGGCAAACACAGAAGGAATAAACAGTTATGGGGCCCTCTGCCTTTCTCTATGAAGAAAAAGGTGCATGAAGATTCAGAGTCTTCTCTGAATTCTAATGAGACATGTTCTGATGAGGTGAGAAATGGCACTGATGCTAGTTCATCGGATGGAAATGATGTGGACACAAGAAATGATGCTTCTATGATCAATTAGAGGCTGAATTTTCTGGTTTAAAGGAAGGAAAGACACTAACTGGGTGTTCTGTAAGGGATTTAATGAGGAGAAAGCGCTGCTACCGGGTTGATCCATCTGAATATGGAAGCCATAAAATTAAGAAGATGGTTTCTGCAAAGGAACGAAATGAGGAGGCATGTTTTAGTCCAGTGCGTCATGCATCGCAGAATGTTGTACCACCTATCATGTCTGTTGAAACAACTCATGTTAAATCATTACTTACTGATCTTACTGACCATGGAACGGCAGTTCAAGGAGAAGCTCAGGTGCTGCAACTTGCAGATCAGGGGCTGCTTCTGAGGGTTCTAGACTTAAACCTGCTATTTATAACTTTCCCAGGTATGGAAAATTACCTTTCCCGTCCTGCACTGCTAGGTCATTGCAGGTTGATGCGTTTTCGAATGAGAATTTTGGTTTTAATGATAATTGGAGGGATAGAGAAAGCATTGGAACTGCTGCTGAATCAGAAGGCTTTGCCATCACGGGTCCATCTCGGTTGGTTGAGGAATCTGTGGAGGTACCAGAATGCTTCAACTCAGAGCTAGGCCCCACAAAATATTCACGCTTTGGTGAATGCTGTGATGTTAAAGTGGAGTCATATTTGAGTTCCTCGAAACTTGTAAAGTCTGCTGTCTGCAGTCATGAACCTGAATTGTTACTTAATGGTGCAGTGTTGAAATACGGTGAGGACAGAGCTGTTGGTGAAGGATTTCACCAACTGCATACTGTTCCTCCGAGCTGTTTGATGAATGTTCCTGCTGAGAGTGTGAGCTTTGTTAAAGACAATTACATTGACAACAAAGAGAAAGAGGGTCATGTTGATACCGAGGGTGTTCTTGATATGCCTTCCGGGAAGCACACAGAGCCAAATTATACATTTGATGCCAATGAACTGCAAATTGAGAACAATAAAAGCAGAGAAGCAGACATGAAAATCTTTTCATCTGGTTCCAAAAGGACATTGAGAACAGATGTCAGCATAGGAAAAAATCACATGGAATGTATTGAGATGACCTTTAGGAGGAAACCCCCCACAGCAGACTTGATAGATTGGAACTTTGGAGATGCTTCTCTGGCACCTTTTGTGGAAAATCGTGATTTTCTTGGCGATGTGGGCAATCGTGACATGACTTTGGCTGGCGACAACAATTTACAGTGTTGTATGTATTTGATTTCCTTATTTTCTTTCTTTCTGATTATCTTCTCTATCTGTGCGTATGAATATATAATTTTCTTGGTTTCATGTCCTTTTTTACTTCTATCAGGAAGACATAATGGTTTATATTTTTGTCCAGCTTGTAGAAGTGTTTGGTAGTACATATTCGTGTTTATTGATACTTTGACATTGCATGTTGCTGGGGATCAGATAAAGTATTTTGTGTGAGACAGTGAATATGCATGCATGAAAATATAGACAGGGATTATATGCATGCGCATGTGTTGGTGTGGGCGTGTCTGTGTTTGTGTGAAAAACTGAAAATGTAGGTAGTGACTATATGTGCACGCGTGTTTGTGCATGCGTGTTTATGTCAAAATATAGACACTGAATATAGGCGTATGCATGTGTACGTGTGTAACTCATTGATTTTAATCAACTTGTTGATTGTAAGATGTCATAGATTATTATACAATGCTTGATTGTAATCAACCTGTGTAATAGCCTATTACATTGCGCCTTCGGGAGTTTTGTACTCTCATCGTTGGTCCCAAGCCAGATAAATGAGGGTTGTGTCAGGTTGGCAGCCGGTGTCAAACTTATGCCATAACTTCCCACGTGAATCTGAACAGAATGGCGGAAAAAGATTCATGCAATTGGGGCAAGGCTTAGATGATGATAATGACAGTGAATAAATATATGTATCGGCCCTTGCAGAGCTATTGCAGTCACAAAAAAAACAGTAGTAAAAAATTTTCTAATGCAATTTTGAGACATGAGTGGATGTGTGACCCAGATACATGTCAATATGTGCAGTGCACATACATGGTTTTCCATTCCTCCATGCCTACTTATTGATCAAGTATGCAATTGTATACTTTAGCTGTTTGCTCCATTGCATAATTGTGCAGCTGGTGCGTTATCACAATGGTCAAAGGTAGCTGCAATATCCCCAATAGAAGCTATTTGAATAGAAGCCTTGCATGGTTGATGCAAATAGCTTCTATTGGGGATATTGCAGCTACCTTTCATGTCAAGGGGCTATGTCACGCCCCGAAATTCAGTTGCAAAAGTAGAGCGACTCGGACTGCAATTCCAAGCCCGTGAGATCTAAAAATTGTATATTAACTGTGTCTACACATCCCTTTCCATTCCAACATGCCAAGATTATCATTCCAACAAACCAACAATATTCTAAGCACAAAACAATCCACACAGATTCTTATTTCATCAATACTTGAATTCAATATCCGAATGTAAAAAGAAATGTATTTCAGTAATTTCATCTATCCTTACATCAACCTTGAATAAAAATGCACTAGCCTAAAACTTTAAAGAACTGATTAACTACATTTAAAGCAAAATCAACTCAATAATAGCATCCTGCATCTTTGAAATATTTCAGCCTTGTACCTGAAATATTTTAGAATATGATGAGAATAACAACTTGGCGGGATCACATCGTTCTCAACTTGGAATTTCCAAGTTCGTACAAAATACAAGCCCAATAATATAAACAGGAAAATCAACACAAGAAATAGATTACCAATCCCATAAATAATTAACATTCATAATTTCACAAAAGCATTGAATAAATTTGTAATTATTCTTCGTAATCTTTTAGGAGTAAACCAGGGTAGAGCATCCACGTGATTAATCTTTTAGGGAACGAGCCAAGGCAAAGAGCACCATGTGATAATCTTTTAGGAAACGACCTGAGGCAGAGTACCATGTGATAATCTTTTAGGGAATAG